>WNWK01001488.1:0-52500 GCA_009830355.1 Cherax destructor | reverse complement strand
TCTTGCATGCCAACCCTTGGTTTTAGAACAGTTAAGACCATGTAGACCATATTGGTCGGCTTGCGCATCGCTGCAAATACACGTATATTCCGTGTGAATAAGGGCAGCAAGGCGCAGAGCCACTGCAATACGAAGGGTCTTAGGGTCCAGGCGTGTTCCCATGGCCGAAATGGGAACTGTTTGGAGGAAGTCCCCAGAGTGATGTGCACTCACAGCTAGGAGACGGGCAGTCTCCCTGTCTGATGTTACGGCCCTAAGCATGTTGGCAAGCATCTTTTCAGTGATGGGGTCATCCCAGCTTGACTGTTTGTAGGCCAGTTCTGCACTAGGTTTTGGTGTTGGAGCAGTAAGAGTCTCCCATTCAGTGATGGCACTGGTGTAGCAAGGGTCCTGTATTCCTGCTGAATCACTGAGGTTGTCCGGAAGAATTTGTTTTATTAGCTCATTTGATGCTATGGAAGAGGATAAGAAGGCTGGTAGGGCAATCTGGGAGGATTTGCGTACTCCCAGTCCCCCAAGTCTGACTGGAAGTGAGGCTTGCAACCACTGTCCATCTTCGAGGGAAAGATTCAATACACTCTCTAGCATGGTCTTGAGGAGAGAGTCATATTCCTTGAGTTTCAGACTGCTGAAGGCTGGGGAGCATCTCAGGAAGTAGGTAAGTGTTGGAGTGTGAGCAGGGTAACATTGTGTGAAGGGATTCAGGGAAACCAGTTAATTGATTTAGTTGGACTTGAGTCCTGGAAATGGGAAGTACAATGCCTGCACTTTAAAGGAGGGGTCTGAGATAGTGACAGCTGGGAGGGACTTTTCTCAGCTGTCGTATCTGAGCTCCTCTGCAAAGACAGTGATTATGTATGAGTGTGGTGAAAGTGTTGAATGATGATGAAAGTTTTTTCTTTTTGGGGATTTTCTTTCTTTTTGGGTCACCCTGCCTCGGTGGGAGACGACCGACTTGTTGAAAAAAAAAAAAAAAAAAAAAAAAAAAATATATATATATATATATATATATATATATATATATATATATATATGTGTGTGTGTGTGTGTGTGTGTGTGTGTGTGTGTGTGTGTGTGTGTGTGTGTGTGTGTGTGTGTGTGTGTTGTATGAAAATTCCAGAATGGTTAAGTTACTAGGATGGGTTGCTGGGCTGGGTTACTAGGCTGGGTTGCTGGGCTGGGTTACTAGGCTGGGTTGCTAGGCTGGGTTACTAGGCTGGGTTGCTAGGCTGGGTTACTAGGCTGGGTTACTAGGCTGGGTTGCTAGGCTGGGTTACTAGGCTGGGTTACTAGGCTGGGTTGCTAGGCTGGGTTACTAGGCTGGGTTACTAGGCTGGGTTACTAGGCTGGGTTGCTAGGCTGGGTTACTAGGCTGGGTTGCTAGGCTAGGCTTTTTAAGTTAGTTTCGGTGCAAAACACAAATCTAGCAAAGCCAAAAATGTGGTTACCTTGGGTGGTGAGTCTGAGTGTGGAGGAAGACAACGGTCTCAGCTGAGCCAGGTGTTCTACACACGCTGAGTGTCCGTGGTTAGATCTCCGGCACGGGTGGAAACATTGGGCGTGTTTCTTGCACCTCCTGTCCCTTTCACCTAACAAGTAAGTAGGTACCTGGGTGTTAGTCGACCTGGTGTGGGTGGCATCCTGGTAGGTGGGAGTAGTATACCTTTTCTATAACAAAAATAATAATAATAATAATAATAACAATAATAATAATAATAATAATAATCTTTATTTCTACCAGTACATGATACAACTTATACAGACCATAGCTGACATCAGTGACATAATATATAGAAAGCTCCTTGTTATGCAGAGCATTTCCCACAAATTAAGTTAATTTTGTTCCCAGGATGCGACCCACACCAGTCCACTAACACCCAGGTACCTACTTACTGCTAGGTGAACATGGACAACAGGTGTCGTAAGGAAACACGTCCTAATGTCTCCATACGTACCGGGGATCGAACCACAGACCTCACTGTGTTTCTTTTAATTAATGGAGGGTGCATTAGATTGGGAATAAATGCCGGTGAAGGGCTCTTGATGCAAGGAATCGCAGCTAACTCTCCCCTTTCTCGGATCAAACCTAATTACCTCCCATTCCCCAGACGCTGTATAGCCAGTATATATACCTGCGTTTTTCTACTCCCCGAGCCCGGTCCTGGGCCAGGCTCGTCTGGTGCTTGCCTGCTCAACCAGCCTGTTGCTGCTGCTGGCCCTCTGACCCACATATCCATCACAGTCTGGTCAATCTGGCACCTAGTGAAATTTCTTGTTCAGTTTCTTCTTGAAGAGTTGTTCCAGCAGTGTTTCTGATATCTCTGGTAAAATGATGAATAATCTGGGACTAAGGATGTTGATACAGTGTTCTCTTATTGTTCCCACGGCGTCCCTGTTTTCACTGGGTTTATTTTACACTTCCTCCCATATCTCTCGCTCGGGTATGTTGTTAAGGCAGTGTGTAGGTTTGGTACCAGGTCCTCGAGTACCTTCCAGGTCCTCGAGTACCTTCCAGGTATATATTTCGCGTTTAGCGTTTAACCGTAGTGTTGCTTAGGCATCCCCTCATTTTCCTCACCCGACCAGTGGTAGAGCCTCACCTTCCCCTCACCCGGCCAGTGGTAGAGCCTCACCTTCCCCTCACCCGGCCAGTGGTAGAGCCTCACCTTCCCCTCACCCGGCCAGTGGTAGAGCCTCACCTTCCCCTCACCTGACCAGCGGTAGAGCCTCACCTTCCCCTCACCCGGCCAGTGGTGGAGCCTCACCTTCCCCTCACCCGGCCAGTGGTGGAGCCTCACCTTCCCCTCACCCGGCCAGTGGTGGAGCCTCACCTTCCCCTCACCCGGCCAGTGATAGAGCCTCACCTTCCCTCACCCGGCCAGTGGTAGAGCCTCACCTTCCCTCCCTGACCAGCGGTAGAGCCTCACCTTCCCTCACCCGGCCAGTGGTGGAGCCTCACCTTCCCTCACCCGGCCAGTGGTGGAGCCTCACCTTCCCTCACCCGGCCAGTGGTGGAGCCTCACCTTCCCTCACCCGGCCAGTGATAGAGCCTCACCTTCCCTCACCCGACCAGTGGTGGAGCCACACCTTCCCTCACCTGACCAGCGGTAGAGCCTCACCTTCCCTCACCCGGCCAGTGGTGGAGCCTCACCTTCCCTCACCCGGCCAGTGGTGGAGCCTCACCTTCCCTCACCCGGCCAGTGGTGGAGCCTCACCTTCCCCTCACCCGGCCAGTGGTGGAGCCTCACCTTCCCCTCACCCGGCCAGTGGTGGAGCCTCACCTTCCCCTCACCCGGCCAGTGGTGGAGCCTCACCTTCCCCTCACCCGGCCAGTGATAGAGCCTCACCTTCCCCTCACCCGGCCAGTGGTGGAGCCACACCTTCCCCTCACCTGACCAGCGGTAGAGCCTCACCTTCCCCTCACCCGGCCAGTGGTGGAGCCTCGCCTTCCCCTCACCCGGCCAGTGGTGGAGCCTCACGTTCCCCTCACCCGGCCAGTGGTGGAGCCTCACCTTCCCCTCACCTGACCAGCGGTAGAGCCTCACCTTCCCCTCACCCGGCCAGTGATAGAGCCTCACCTTCCCCTCACCCGACCAGTGGTGGAGCCTCACCTTCCCCTCACCTGACCAGCGGTAGAGCCTCACCTTCCCCTCACCCGGCCAGTGATAGAGCCTCACCTTCCCCTCACCTGACCAGTGGTGGAGCCTCACCTTCCCCTCACCTGACCAGCGGTAGAGCCTCACCTTCCCCTCACCCGGCCAGTGATAGAGCCTCACCTTCCCCTCACCTGACCAGTGGTGGAGCCTCACCTTCCCCCTCACCTACCAGCGGTAGAGCCTCACCTTCCCCTCACCCCTGGCCACTGAAGGTAGAGCCTCACCTTCCCTCACCCTGAGCCAGTGGTGGAGCCTCACCTTCCCTCACCTGACCAGCGGTAGAGCCTCACCTTCCCTCACCCGGCCAGTGATAGAGCCTCACCTTCCCTCACCGACCAGTGGTGAGCTCACCTTCCACCGAGGTGAGCCTCACCTTCCCCTCACCCGGCCAGTGGTGGAGCCTCACCTTCCCCTCACCTGACCAGTGGTGGAGCCTCACCTTCCCTCACTGACAGGGTGAGCCCACCTGTCCCTCACCCCGGCATCAGCATAGAGCTCACTCTCACCCGGCATGGTGGAGCCTCACGCTTCTCACTGGACCAGTGGTGAGCTCACCTTCCCAGATGAGTGGATGATAATCAAGGGAAAGTAAGCGTGGTGGAGGATTGAGTGAGGGTAGTGGATTAGAGGGGAGGGAGGGTGTTGAGAATGGGAGGGTGAGGTAGGGAGGGATGTGGAGTAGGAGAGGTGGCGCCTAAGAGAGGGGGTGTTGGAGAAGCTAAGAGAGGGGGTGTTGGAGACTCTAAGAGAGGGGGGGGGTGCTCTAGCAGACGATAAGTTTGACCGCCAACAATATGATCCACATCCCTGGATGCAGAGCTCTGGACTACCACGAAGGCAGGCATGCAGGAGCTGGTAAGCAATGCGAGTGTATTGATGTGACACCTGGAGCGTAGCAAGTGTCAGGTGTCACCCAGGGGTCGTCTTCTGGCACTCCCTCACACAACACTAATGTGACACCCAATTTCTCCAAGCTTTGGATGTTCTAAGTGCCAGTGTAATGATAATTATCTTCAAAGTGGTGGTTGGTAGGTGGGATCCTGGGGTGTGGTAGTGCTGGTAGTGCCTGATAGTGGTGGTAGTAGTGGTAATGGTGATAGTGGTGGTAGGGGTGGTAGTGGTGGTAGTAGTGGTTGTGCTGGTAGTGGTAGGGGTGGTAGGGGTGGTAGTAGTGGTTGTGCTGGTAGTGGTAGGGGTGGTAGGGGTAGTAGTGGTGGTAGTATTATTCGTAGTGGTAGTGGTAGAGGAGTGGTAGAAGTAGTGGTAATGGTAGTAGTAATGATGGTAGGGACGGTAGTAGTAGTCGTGGTGGTATAATATATATATATATATATATATATATATATATATATATATATATATATATATATATATATATATATATATATATATATATATAATGAAATTACATCAATGTTCCTCACAAGAAATTATTGTTTCTCTTTGTTATTTGAAGAATTATTCTGCCTTGATCATTCAATTATTAGAGGAGCCAGACCCGGAGAAGTTATCTGCTGGTATCAACAAGGCCAGGAAGCTGGCATACACGGTACCGTATTAACTACATCGCCCGTGTTATGGTGGGAATACCCGGGCGTTAGAGAGAGAGAGAGAGAGAGAGAGAGAGAGAGCATGGACTCTGATAGTCCTCAGCCGTGATGGGACTTGTACAATCACCATACAATGGAGTACACAGGTGAAGTTACACAGGGGGGAAGTTACACGGGGCGGAAATTACACAGAGGGGGAAGTTACAAAGGGCGAAAGTTACACAGGGGAAGCTACACAGGGGGAAGTTACACAGGGCGGAAGTTACACAGGGGGAAGTTACACAGGGGAAGTTACACAGGGGGAAAGTTACACAGGGGGGAAGTTACACAGGGGGAAAGTTACATAGGGGGGGTGTTAGAGAGGGGGAAGTTACACAGGGGGGGAAGTTAGAGAGGGGTGAGGGGTGTCAGAAGAGAGAGAGTAGTGGTAGGTAGGTAGGCCAGTGGTCTCCTCCTTGTCACTCACACTACAAAGACTCGCCAACTGTATTTCACCAAGTGTTAGTAAATAACAATAACAACAACAAATAATAATAATAACAACAACAACAACCACAATAATAACATCAATATCAACAACAACAACAACAACAATAATAATAATAATAGTAATAACAGCAGCAATAATAATAATAATAATAATAATAATAATAATAATAATAATAATAATAATAATAATAATAATAAAAATAATGTTTATTTCTACAAGTACATGTACAAGGTATACAGAGCATTTTCCGCAAATTAGGTCAGTTTTGTCCCAGGATGCGACCACACCAGTCGACTAACACCCAGGTACCTATTTTACTGCTAGGTGAACATGGACAACAAGTGTCCTAAGGAAACACGCCATAATTTTTCCACCCGTACCGGGGATCGAACCACAGACCTCAGTGTGTGAGCTGAGTGCGCGTAAGAATCACGATAAAATCAAGAAATTCTTAAAGAATACAAGCCTGAGAAAAACTTGGAGCGGCTGTAAGACTAGTCAAACAAGTGATTACTGGGTTTGAACTCGGTTGAACTCGGTTAATTGCGAGGTCACGAAAACTGGGAGAGACGAGACCAGAGGAGGACACAGTTAGAGAGTCGACACACTTCTAGTGCCACTCAAGGAGGCCCCTCAAGGGAGGTTCCTCGACGCTGGTGAGGGGCTCTTGATCTAGGGAATTGAATCTGTGCTCCGGTTCCCTGAATTAAACCTGAATACCTTCCATCCACCCCCACATGCGCTGTATAATCCTACGGGTTTAGTGCTCCCTCATGATTATAATTATAATAATTATCACTCAAGGAGAAAGATCCCGGGGTAAGCATGACACCCAGCATATCGCCGAGTGCACATAAATCGCATAACATCTGCAGCATGTTCAAGGCTCGCTAATCTCAGAATTACCATTAGAAACTTTAAGAGGCACCTGAGGTGTGAGCTGTGCTCACACCTCTACGACACAATTGTCCTCAAAGATTTGTTAAGTTATACCATGAATTAAGGAAAGATCCTGGACTTCACCTTACGAAACAGACAAAGCAAATGCGATAGTAATTATGGACAAGGTAGATTATTGGGAGAAAATAGCATTATTAGAAAACAAGGGAACTGACGTGCCCCTTAAAACTTAATTCTTTAGGACTGTGTACACGACACGCGTCATTTATCAGGTATTTCATGGAGTACGCAGCACCAGCATGGAGCCCCCTCCCTCACTTGGTCCAGCATGTACCACAACTCGAGGTCCAGAGATTTGCAACAAGATTAGTCCTGCAGCTGAAAGGGTTAAGTTATGGAGAGAAACTGAAAGAACTGAACCTGACGACTCTAGAAGTGAGGACCAGGAGAGAGATATGATTACGACATACAAGATATTCCGAGGATTTGAGAGTAAATAAGAAGAGTTTATTTGAAATACAGGGAATCTACAAACACAAATGAGAAACAAAGATGTTGGGAAGTACTATTTTAGGAGGTACAGACAGACTCAATACTCAGCTTCACAAGTAGGTATGATAAAAGCCAAGAGGCCGGGAAAAAATAATGCCGACAGGTGTAGTTTAAGAGGCAGGACTAGGAGCTGTGATTTGACCCCTGCAACCACAAATAGGTGAGCACACACACACACACACACACACAAAACGGAATAGTCTGGAAAGTGATGTAATGGAGGCAGGATCCATACATAGCTTTAAGAAGAGGTACGATAAAGCTCATGGATCAGGAAGAGTGACCTAGTAGCGACCAGTGAAGAGACGGGGCGATGAGCTGTGACTCGACCCCTGCAACCACAACTAGGTGAGTACATTAGCATCCCTACCTTACACTTAGTGAGTGGACAATATCGACCCTGAGCGCTAATGACGACTTCTGACCAACCACACACCACACAATTTAAGGCGACTTTCTACTGAAATAAATGATGCTAAATGACTTTTGTCATTTATGTGGTATTTTCACTGTGGTATTTTTACACACACACACACACACACACACACACACACACACACACACACACACACACACACACGTACATGGTGTGTGATGCTTTGAAAAATATAAATATACATAGATTTCAAAACTTATTTCTACTTATGAGATTATTTACATGGAAGTCAGTTAATGATTGCTAATTAGACATGTGAGAGAAATTCTTTGTTGAATTTTGGATGTGAAAAAGAGAGATGAGAGAGAGGAGTAAGCAGCTAAGTGGCTTGTGTTGCAGGTATACTAAGTTGCTTGTGTTGCAGGTATAGTAAGTGGCTTGTGTTGCAGGTATAGTAAGTGGCTTGTGTTGCAGGTATACTAAGTGGCTTGTGTTGCAGGTATAGTAAGTGGCTTGTGTTGCAGGTATAGTAAGTAGCTTGTGTTGCAGGTATAGTAAGTGGCTTGTGTTGCAGGTATAGTAAGTGGCTTGTGTTGCAGGTATAGTAAGTGGCTTGTGTTGCAGGTATAGTAAGTGGCTTGTGTTGCAGGTATAGTAAGTGGCTTGTGATGCAGGTATAGTAAGTGGCTTGTGTTGCAGGTATAGTAAGTGGCTTGTGTTGCAGGTATAGTAAGTGGCTTGTGTTGTAGATATAGTAAGTGGCTTGTGTTGCAGGTATAGTAAGTGGCTTGTGTTGCAGGTATAGTAAGTGGCTTGTGTTGCAGGTATAGTAAGTGGCTTGTGTTGCAGACATAGTAAGTGGCTTGCGTTGCAGACATAGTAAGTGGCTTGTGTTGCAGACATAGTAAGTGGCTTGCGTTGCAGACATAGTAAGTGGCTTGTGTTGCAGACATAGTAAGTGGCTTGTGTTGCAGACATAGTAAGTGGCTTGTGTTGCAGACATAGTAAGTGGCTTGTGTTGCAGGTATAGTAAGTGGCTTGTGTTGCAGGTATAGTAAGTGGCTTGTGTTGCAGGTATAGTAAGTGGCTTGTGTTGCAGATATAGTAAGTGGCTTGTGTTGCATGTATAGTAAGTGGCTTGTGTTGCAGATATAGTAAGTGGCTTGTGTTGCAGGTATAGTAAGTGGCTTGTGTTGAAGATATAGTAAGTGGTTTGTGTTGCAGGTATAGTAAGTGGCTTGTGTTGCAGACATAGTAAGTGGCTTGCGTTGCAGACATAGTAAGTGGCTTGCGTTGCAGACATAGTAAGTGGCTTGTGTTGCATATATAGTAAGTGGCTTGTGTTGCAGATATAGTAAGTGGCTTGTGTTGCAGATATAGTAAGTAGCTTGTGTTGCAGGTATAGTAAGTGGCTTGTGTTGCAGGTATAGTAAGTGGCTTGTGTTGCAGATATAGTAAGTGGCTTGTGTTGCAGGTATAGTAAGTGGCTTGTGTTACAGGTATAGTAAGTGGCTTGTGTTGCAGATATAGTAAGTGGCTTGTGTTGCAGGTATAGTAAGTGGCTTGTGTTGCAGATATAGTAAGTGGCTTGTGTTGCAGGTATAGTAAGTGGCTTGTGATGCAGGTATAGTAAGTGGCTTGTGTTGCAGGTATACTAAGTGGCTTGCGTTGCAGACATAGTAAGTGGCTTGTGTTGAATATATAGTAAGTGGCTTGTGTTGCAGATATAGTAAGTGGCTTGTGTTGCAGGTATAGTAAGTGGCTTGTGATGCAGGTATAGTAAGTGGCTTGTGTTGCAGACATAGTAAGTGGCTTGCGTTGCAGACATAGTAAGTGGCTTGTGTTGCATATATAGTAAGTGGCTTGTGTTGCAGATATATAAGTGGCTTGTGTTGCAGATATAGTAAGTGGCTTGTGTTGCAGATATAGTAAGTGGCTTGTGTTGCATATATAGTAAGTGGCTTGTGTTGCATATATAGTAAGTGGCTTGTGTTGCAGATATATAAGTGGCTTGTGTTGCAGATATAGTAAGTGGCTTGTGTTGCAGATATAGTAAGTGGCTTGTGTTGCAGATATAGTAAGTGGCTTTTGTTGCAGATATATAAGTGGCTTGTGTTGCAGATATAGTAAGTGGCTTGTGTTGCAGATATAGTAAGTGGCTTGTGTTGCAGATATAGTAAGGGCTTTGTGTTGCATATATAGTAATGGCTTGTGTTGCAGATATATAAGTGGCTTGTGTTGCAGATATAGTAAGTGGCTTGTGTTGCAGATATAGTAAGTGGCTTGTGTTGCATATATAGTAAGTGGCTTGTGTTACATATATAGTAAGTGGCTTGTGTTGCAGATATATAAGCGGCTTGTGTTGCAAATATAGTAAGTGGCTTGTGTTGCAGATATAGTAAGTGGCTTGTGTTGCAGATATAGTAAGTGGCTTGTGTTGCAGATATAGTAAATGGCTTGTGTTGCAGATATAGTAAGTGGCTTGTGTTGCATATATAGTAAGTGGCTTGTGTTGCAGATATAGTAAGTGGCTTGTGTTGCAGATATAGTAAGTGGCTTGTGTTGCAGATATAGTAAGTGGCTTGTGTTGCAGATATAGTAAGTGGTTTGTGTTGCAGATATAGTAAGTGGCTTGTGTTGCAGATATAGTAAGTGGCTTGTGTTGCAGATATAGTAAGTGGCTTGTGTTGCAGATATAGTAAGTGGCTTGTGTTGCAGACATAGTAAGTGGCTTGTTTCGCAGATATAGTAAGTGGCTTGTGTTGCAGACATAGTAAGTGGCTTGTTTCGCAGATATAGTAAGTAGCTTGTGTTGCATATATAGTAAGTGGCTTGTGTTGCAGATATAGTAAGTGGTTTGTGTTGCATATATAGTAAGTGGCTTGTGTTGCAGACATAGTAAATGGCTTGTGTTGCAGATATAGTAAGTGGTTGAATGACAGGCAGTATTTTCGTGAGGTGAGTGAGGCTCAGTGATGAATGTGTGAGTAAATAATTGGATTTTTTTCCCAATGGAAGAGGATCTTGAAAAATAAGTGATGCATTGCAGTGTGTGTTCCTCGATGGCTGTGGCAGATGTAATGGTAAGACAGGCAGTTTATTAGAGGGTGAATACTAGTGCCATACAGCTGATAAGGGGTAAACTAGTGACCACAGACTAGTAAGAGGGATCTATGATACAACTAGTGAACACATACAAGACTTAACAGCATAAGAGGTAATACTAGTGCCATACAAGACTTAATAGCATAAGAGGGTAATACTAGTGCCATACAAGACTTAACAGCATAAGAGGGTAATACTAGTGCCATACAAGACTTAACAGCATAAGAGGGTAATACTAGTGTCATACAAGACTTAACAGCATAAGAGGGTAATACTAGTGCCATACAAGACTTAACAGCATAAGAGGGTAATACTAGTGCCATACAAGACTTAACAGCATAAGAGGGTAATACTAGTGCCATACAAGACTTAACAGCATAAGAGGGTAATACTAGTGTCATACAAGACTTAAAGCATAGAGGGAATACTAGTGCATACAAGACTTAACAGCATAAGAGGGTAATACTAGTGCCATACAAGACTTAACAGCATAAGAGGGTAATACTAGTGCATACAAGACTTAACAGCATAAGAGGGTAATACTAGTGCCATACAAGACTTAACAGCATAAGAGGGTAATACTAGTGCCATACAAGACTTAACAGCATAAGAGGGTAATACTAGTGCCATATAAGACTTAACAGCATAAGAGGGTAATACTAGTGCATACAAGACTTAACAGCATAAGAGGGTAATACTAGTGTCATACAAGACTTAACAGCATAAGAATGGAGGAAGAGTGTAGCAGCCCACACAAGGTAGGGCCTTCTCAAAACTAATCATTCCCACCTAACGTAATCTTCAAGACTACGGTGATCTTCACCAACTCCAAGAGTGGGGGACTGATTACCTCGTTCATTGTATATAGTTCTACAGTCTTCACATTATGTCCTTGTATTGATAAAGACACTGGAGGGCGAAACGTCTACAAATAAAGATACCCAGATGTTGCATGGTTGTCTAATTCTTCATGTTGTCGGTACTGTATACCACTCATGTATACTTACTTAATGGTTCAATACGGACCGAAACGTCGTCATAAGTGTCACTCTTCTATGTGTGGGTTGTTTGTGTATTGTTCCAGTCACGGTATTGTGGCTTTTCGTTCTTTCTTTAATACCAGCTTATACACAGGAGGGAATATGTCAGCAGGTGGTCTATGGAAGATATGTTACAGAATATACCAGCCAAGAAAGTAGGAGTATTAAAGAGTCTTTGGAATGAAAAGAATTTGTTAATGTATGCCAAATGGGGAATGCATCAGAGGGTAGGTAGGTATAATGTTTGCCAGGAAACAGGACAAGTGTTTCCTGACGCGGGTCTCAGTCATATGATGACCTACAGTCATATGATGACCTACAGTCATATGATGACTCTCAGTCATATGATGACTCTCGGGTCATATGTTGCCGACGCTTATATATAGCAGTGAGGTATAGTCTTGCAATGTTGCAACGAGGAGGCTGTTGAGCCAGTGCAAATGTCACGTATGAAATCAATATGTGATATTATTAAGGAGAAAATACAGAATAAATTAATTTCAAGTACATGGGAAAGGCAAATAGCAGAAGACTTGGAGTCCACACCAAGAAGAACTACGGGTGTCCCGTAGCTCGATCCGGGTGTCCATGGTTCGATCCCCCGTACGGGTGGAAACATTAGGACGTGTTTCCTTAAGACACCTACTGTCCATGTTCACCTATGAGTAAAATAGGTACCTGGGTATTACACGAGACTGGTCTTGGCCGCATCCTGGGGAACAAAATTGACCTAATTTAACTGAAATGCTCTGCATAACAAGGGGCTTTCTATATATATCACTGATGTCAGCTATGGTCTGAATAAGTTGCACATGTACGTGTAGAAATGAAGAATATTATTAGTATTATCTTCTTCCATCTAGGGTGAAAGATACCTTGTGGTATTTATGTGCGTGAGGCAAGCATAAAAAAAAGACAGAAGCTGGTATCGAGGTATATATGAAAAAAGTATATATTTTAAAGAACCGAAAAGAAGTTGTTGAGATGGTTTGGTCGTTGAGAGAGACTAAGCAAGACAGACTAACCTAGATGATGTTTTGATCACTGAGAGAGACTAGAGCAAGACAGACTAACCTAGATGATGTTTTGATCACTGAGAAAGACTAGAGCAAGACAGACTAACCTAGATGATGTTTTGATCACTGAGAGAGACTAGAGCAAGACAGACTAACCTAGATGATGTTTTGATCACTGAGAAAGACTAGAGCAAGACAGACTAACCTAGATGATGTTTTGATCACTGAGAAGACTAGAGCAAGACAGACTAACCTAGATGATGTTTTGATCACTGAGAGAGACTAGAGCAAGACAGACTAACCTAGATGATGTTTTGATCACTGAGAAAGACTAGAGCAAGACAGACTAACCTAGATGATGTTTTGATCACTGAGAGAGACTAGAGCAAGACAGACTAACCTAGATGATGTTTTGATCTGGATGGAAGATGTATACAAAACCAACAAGATGAAAATTAGACACATGTGCAACATCTGGGTATCTTTATTTGTAGACGTTTCGCCCACCAGTAGCTTTATCAATACAGATTCAAGGACGTAATTGGAAGACTGTAGAACTATATACAAAAGATGAGGTAATCTTTTGTATGTAGTTCTACAGTCTTCCAATTATGTCCTTGAATTTGTATTGATAAAGTCACTGGTGGGCGAAACGTCTACAATAAAAATGCCCAGATGTTGTACATGTGTCTAATTTTCATCGATAAAGAAGCAGCAGTGATTGACAATAACAAAATAAACACTCCCAGAATGGCTGTCTACTCCACCTGTTGAAGCTGTGGCTGAAAGCGCTCCAAGAGCGACTTCGATGTCCGGTAAATGTTGACTTCGATGTTCTGACAATCATCACCGTAGGTCACCAACACACATGGAGAGGTACACCCGTTACAACTGCTCTTCTAATCCATACCCTCCCTTACTTTCTTTTATACTTTCCTGGTGCCCGCGAGTGACCCCTGCCAGGGGTGGCCCTACCAGGGGGTGGCCCTGCCAGGGGTGCCTCCAGAAGAAGAGGGCAGTTAATACGATGGTTGCAAGCCATGTCTCATAACCTTGAGTCACGAGCGGGTAAATTTAGCAGTATTGAATGTGGCGACGCTGGTGATAGATGTGCCTATGAGGACCCATCCACGCTCTCACCCACGCCTCCACCCACGCCTCCACCCACGCCCTCACCAACGCTGTTACCTGCGCTACCATCACCACTATATACTAAGCTATACTAACATAACTTACAGAAGTTTGAGTGATAGAGAGAAAGAGTGATTTTTTATAACAAAACTAGATACATATACAGTACGTTTCTACCCTAATTCTATATAAGAACATGTGGGTGGAAATTTAGCTACGTTTCACTGTCATATTCCGTCACACAGGATGGTGTTTCACTGCCATAATCCATCACAAGGATGGTGTGTCGTGCATTAGCTCACGAAATCCGTCAGCTTGGGTTAGTGGACTTCAGCTTGGTGATGAGAATATCACCAAACATTCCATTACACGTTTCACGTAGCCCGGGAATAGAATCCACTGCCTTTGGGATTGAGGGGCGAAATGTGTGACCACTGAGCTGCAGAGTTGAGTGAGGGTTGAGGCAAGCAAAGACACTCATTATCTGCCTCCCTAGGGGCGCAGTTATCCAACAATTACAGTAATAGATTCCAGTCATAATAAGTGAACAGGGGAAGTGGAGTTCTGTCCCCTCCACACACGATCTTTATGGTGGGGGAGTTGGTGTGGGGTAAGTTCCCTCTCCCCAGCCTTCCCCACCACATCAGAGGCTGGGGGAGTAGGGCTCTTCTCCAGCCTGATGTCATTACCATACATAGCAAACCTATTGAATAACATGGAATCATACTTAGCTCTGTCAGCACACTGTGGATGTTCCAACACCAGCAGCTGACAACACCCCAACACCAGCAGTTGACAACACCACAACACCAGCAGCTGACAACACCACAACACCAGCAGCTGACAACACCACAACACCAGCAGCTGACAACACCACAACACCAGCAGCTGACAACACCACAACACCAGCAGCTGACAACACCACAACACCAGCAGCTGACAACACCCCAACACCAGCAGCTGACAACACCACAACACCAGCAGCTGACAACACCACAACACCAGCAACTGACAACATACGCGTTAGTGTTGGTATGTTAAGGAAATATAAGTAATAGACCTGGCATTTAAGAAATTGTGACCCTTCATGACGTCAGCACCCATCAGCACCCGTCAGCACCCTCCAGAACCTTCAGCACCCCCGAGCACCCCAATACCCCCAGCACCCCAGAACCCCCAGAACCCCCAGCACCCCAAGCACCCTCCAGAACCTTCAGCACCCCGAGCACCCCAACACCCCAGAACCCCCAAGCACCCTCCAGAACCTTCAGCACCTCCGAGCACCCCAACACCCCAGCACCCCCAGCACCCCCAGAACCCCGAACCCCAGAACCCCAGCACCCCAGAACCCCAGAACACCCCAGCACCCCCAGCACCCCAGCACCCCCAGAACCCCCAGCACTTCTTTCATTTGTATATTTTCACCCTAATAAGCTAATTAACTCTGTTTTTTACCTTCGAATATTTTGAGCAGATCAAAAAAAAAAAATTCTACAAAATAAAGAATATATTTTATTAGTGTCAGCTGGAGCCTCAGTCTGTGTCAGCTGGAGCCTCAGTCTGTGTCAGCTGGAGCCTCAGTCTGTCAGCTGGAGCCTCAGTCTGTGTCAGCTGGAGCCTCAGTCTGTCAGCTGGAGCCTCAGTCTGTCAGCTGGAGCCTCAGTCTGTCAGCTGGAGCCTCAGTCTGTCAGCTGGAGCCTCAGTCTGTGTCAGCTGGAGCCTCAGTCTGTCAGCTGGAGCCTCAGTCTGTCTCGCTAATAATAAACATTACACTCAAAATCTTTATTTATTTTTATTGCCAGAATTTTTACTATTTTTACTGGCAGAATTTTTATTACGTTTTACAGCCAGATTTTTATTTTTACTGAGAGAATTTTTATTATTTTCTTTACTGCCAGAATTTTTATTATTTTCTTTACTGCCAGAATTTTTATTATTTTCTTTACTGCCAGAATTTTTATTATTTTCTTTACTGCCAGAATTTTTATTTATTTTTATTGCCAGAAGTTTTTTATTGTCAGAATATTTGTTTTTTTTTATGCCAGAATTATTTTTTTTTCACTGCCAGAATCTTCATTATTTTATTGATTTGCCAGAATCTTTATTATTTACGTAAGTTTTATTTTATTTCCACATTATTATTATTGTTATTATTATTATTATTATTATTATTATTATTATTATTATTATTATTATTATTATTATTATTATTATTATTATTATTATTATTATTATTATTATTATTATTGCTATTATTATTATTATTATTATTATTATTATTATTATTATTATTATTATTATTATTATTATTATTGCTATTATTATTATTATTATTATTATTATTATTATTATTATTATTATTATTATTGTTGTTGTTGTTGTTGTTATTATTATTATTATTGTGTCTCATGGCTGGGTTGGTAGCGCACTCACCTCACACACTGAGGTCCATAGTTCGATCCCCGGTACGGGTGTTAGTCTCCTTACACCTGCTGTCACTGTTCACCTAGCAGTAAGTAAGTACCTGGGTGTTAGTCACCTTACATCTGCTGTTCATGTTCACGTATAAGTAGGTACCTGGGTGTTAGCCGATTGGTATGGGTGGCATCCTGGTTAGCCAATTGGTATGGGTGGCATTCCTAAGTTTCAGGAAATGCTCTGCATAAACAGGGTCTTTCTATGTAGTATGTCATTGATATTAGCTATGGTCTGTATAAGTTGCATCATGTACTTGTAAAAATGAACATTATTATTATTATTATTATTATTGTTGTTGTTGTTACTACTATTATTATTATTATTATATTCGTTAGGAAGCGCTAAATTTGTAAGGGTTACGTAGTGCCCAATAAAGGAGAGAAGACTATTGATTATTTGACAAGCAGCTGACAGGCTGGGCGATGTTCACCTGGTACCAACGTGAAGTTCACCTGGTACCAGCGTGAAGTTCACCTGGTACCAACGTGAAGTTCACCTGGTACCAGCGTGAAGTTCACCTGGTACCAGCGTGAAGTTCACCTGGTACCAGCGTGAAGTTCACCTGGTACCAACGTGAAGTTCACCTGGTACCAACGTGAAGTTCACCTGGTACAAGCGTGAAGTTCACCTGGTACCAGCGTGAAGTTCACCTGGTACAAGCGTGAAGTTCACCTGGTACCAGCGTGAAGTTCACCTGGTACCAACGTGAAGTTCACCTGGTACCAGCGTGAAGTTCACCTGGTACCAGCGTGAAGTTCACCTGGTACCAACGTGAAGTTCACCTGGTACAGACGTGAAGTTCACCTGGTACCAGCGTGAAGTTCACCTGGTACCAAGCGTGAAGTTCACCTGGTACCAAGCGTGAAGTTCACCTGGTACCAGCGTGAAGTTCACCTGGTACCAGCGTGAAGTTCACCTGGTACCAGCGTGAAGTTCACCTGGTACCAGCGTGAAGTTCACCTGGTACCAGCGTGAAGTTCACCTGGTACCAGCGTGAAGTTCACCTGGTACCAGCGTGAAGTTCACCTGGTACCAGCGTGAAGTTCACCTGGTACCAACGTGAAGTTCACCTGGTACCAACGTGAAGTTCACCTGGTACCAACGTGAAGTTCACCTGGTACCAACGTGAAGTTCACCTGGTACCAACGTGAAGTTCACCTGGTACCAGCGTGAAGTTCACCTGGTACCAACGTGAAGTTCACCTGGTACCAGCGTGAAGTTCACCTGGTACCAGCGTGAAGTTCACCTGGTACCAGCGTGAAGTTCACCTGGTACCAGCGTGAAGTTCACCTGGTACCAGCGTGAAGTTCACCTGGTACCAGCGTGAAGTTCACCTGGTACCAGCGTGAAGTTCACCTGGTACCAGCGTGAAGTTCACCTGGTACCAGCGTGAACTTCACCTGGTACCAGCGTGAACTTCACCTGGTACCAGCGTGAACTTCACCTGGTACCAGCGTGAACTTCACCTGGTACCAGCGTGAACTTCACCTGGTACCAGCGTGAACTTCACCTGGTACCAGCGTGAACTTCACCTGGTACCAGCGTGAAGTAATACTGTGACTTTTCCTGGAAACTGTGACCTTCCCTGGTAATATTGTGACCCTCCTTGGTAACTGTGACTTCTCTGGTAATTGTGACCTTCCCTGGTGACACTTTGACTTTGGCTGGTAACTGTGACCTTGCCTGGTGACTGTGACCTTACCTGGTAACTGTGACCTTACCTGGTAACTGTGACCTTACCTGGTAACTGTGACCTTGCTTGGTAACTGTGACCTTCCCTGATAACTGTGACCTTGCTTGGTAACTGTGACCTTCCCTGGTAACTGTGATTTTACCTGGAAACTGTGACATTTCCTGGTAACTGTGACCTTACGCTGGTAACTGTGACCTCTTTTGGTAACTGTGACATTCCCTGGTAACTGTGACCTCGCCTGGTAACTGTAACCTCGCCTGGTAATTGTGACCTTTCCCTGGTAACTGTGGCCTTCCCCTGACAAATGTGACCTTTCCCTGGTAACTGTGACCTTCCCCTTGTAACTGTGACCTCCCTCTGGTAACTGTGACCTTCCTATGGTAACTGTGACCTTCCCCTTGTAACTGTGACCTCGCCAGGTAACTGACTTTCCCTTGGAAACTGTGACCTCGCCTGGTTACTGTGACATCACCTGTTATCTGTGACCTTCCCTTGAAAACTGTGACCTCGCCTGGTAACTGTGACCTCGCTTGGTAACTGTGACCTCGCCTGGTAACTGTGATCTTTCCCAAAAACTGTGACCTTCCCCTGGTAACTGTGACCTTCCCCTGGTAACTGTGACCTTCCCCTGGTAACTGTGACCTTTCCCTGGTAACTGTAACCTCCCTCTGGTAACTGTGACCTTCCCCTGGTAACTGTGACATTCCCCTGGTAACTGTGACCTTCCCCTTGTAACTATAACCTCCCTCTGGTAACTGTGACCTCCCTCTGGTAACTGTGACCTTCCTCTGGTAACTGTGACCTTCCCCTGATAACTGTAACCTCCCTCTGGTACCTGTGACCTTTCCCTGGTAACTGTGACCTTCCCCTGGTAACTGTGACCTCCCTCTGGTAACTGTAACCTTCCTCTTGTAACTGTGACCTCCCTCTGGTAACTGTGACCTTCCCCTTTTAATTGTAACCTTTCCCTGGTAACTGTAACCTCCCTCTGGTAACTGTGACCTCCCTCTGGTAACTGTGACCTCCCTCTGGTAACTGTGACCTCCCTCTTGTAACTGTGACCTTCCCCTGGTAACTGTGACCTTCTCCTGGTAACTGTAACCTCCCTCTGGTAACTGTGACCTCCCTTTGGTAACTGTGACCTCCCTTTGGTAACTATGACCTTCCCCTGGTAACTGTGACATTCCCCTGGTAACTGTAACTTCCCTCTGGTAACTGTTGACCTCCCTCTGGTAACTGTGACCTCCCTCTGGTAACTGTGATTCCCTCTGGTAACTGTGACCTCCCTCTGGTAACTGTAACCTCCCTCTGGTAACTGTGACCTCCCTCTGGTAACTGTTACTCCCTCTGGTAACTGTGACCTCTCTCTGGTAACTGTAACCTCCCTCTGGTAACTGTGACCTCCCTCTGGTAACTGTGACTCCCTCTGGTAACTGTGACCTCCCGGTGGTAACTGTGACCTCCCTATGGTAACTGTGACCTCCCTCTGGTAACTGTGACCTCCCTCTGGTAACTGTAACCTCCCTCTGGTAACTGTGACCTCCCTCTGGTAACTGTGACCTCCCTCTGGTAACTGTGACCTCCCTCTGGTAACTGTCCTCCCCTCTGGTAACTGTGACCTCCGGACGTACTCCTGGTAACTGTGACCTCCCTCTGGTAACTGTGACCTCCCTCTGGTAACTGTGACCTCCTCTGGTAACTGTGACCTCCCTCTGGTAACTGTGCCCTTTCCCCTGGTAACTGTGACTCCCTATGGTAACTGTGACCTCCTCTGGTAACTGTGACCTCCCTCTGGTAACTGTAACCTCCCTCTGGTAACTGTGACCTCTGACTGACTCCTCTGGTAACTGTGACCTCCCTCTGGTAACTGTGACCTCCCTCTGGTAACTGTGACCACCCTCTGGTAACTGTGACCTCCCTCTGGTAACTGTGACCTCCCTCTGGTAACTGTGACCTCCCTCTGGTAACTGTGACTCCCTCTGGTAGCTGTGACCTCCTACTGGTAACTGTGACCTCCCTCTGGTAACTGTGACCTCCCTCTGGTAACTGTGACCTCCCTCTGGTAACTGTGACCTCCCTCTGGTAACTGTGACCTCCCTCTGGTAACTGTGACCTTCCCCTGGTAACTGTGACTCCCTCTGGTAACTGTGACCTCCCTCTGGTAACTGTGACCTCCCTCTGGTAACTGTAACATCCCTCTGGTAACTGTGACCTCCCTCTGGTAACTGTGACCTCCCTCTGGTAACTGTGACCTTCCCCTGGTAACTGTGACTCCCTCTGGTAACTGTGACCTCCCTCTGGTAACTGTGACCTCCCTCTGGTAACTGTAACATCCCTCTGGTAACTGTGACCTCCCTCTGGTAACTGTGACCTCCTCTGGTAACTCACTCTCTCTGGAAACGTGACTTCTGAACTGTGACCTCCTCTGGTAACTGTGACCTCCCTCTGGTAACTGTGACCTCCCTCTGGTAACCCTCTGTACGACCTCCCTCTGGTAACTGTGACCTCCTCTGGTAACTTGACCTCCCTCTGGTAACTGTGCCCCCTCTGCTACCTCCTCTGGTAACTGTGACCTCCCCCTGGTAACTGTGACTCCCTCTGGTAACTGTGACCTCCCTCTGGTAACTGTGACCTCCCTCTGGTAACTGTGACCTCCCTCTGGTAACTGTGACCTCCCTCTGGTAACTGTGACCTCCCTCTGGTAACTGTGACCTCCCTCTGGTAACTGTGACCTCCCTCTGGTAACTGTGACCTCCCTCTGGTAACTGTGACCTCCCTCTGGTAACTGTGACCTCCCTCTGGTAACTGTGACCTCCCTCTGGTAACTGTGACCTCCCTCTGGTAACTGTGACCTCCCTCTGGTAACTGTGACCTCGCCTGGTCACCTCGTCACTGGCGTAATAATGTCGTTCAGTCAATACTTGCTCCTTATTTTTATTCTGGTTGTTCTTCTCTTTGATGCTGTGAGGCGCCTCTTGCCCGTGTTGTACACGGTCCCGTGTACACGGTCCCATGTACACGGTCTGGTGTATATAGTCTGGTGTACACGGTCTGGAATACACGGTCCCGTGTATATAGTCTGGTGTACACGGTCTGGAATACACGGTCCCGTGTATATAGTCTGGTGTACACGGTCTGGAATACACGGTCCCGTGTATATAGTCTGGTGTACACGGTCTGGAATACACGGTCCCGTGTAGACGGTCTGGAATGCACGGTCCCGTGTACAATGTCTGGAATACACGGTCCCGTGTACAATGTCTGGAATACACGGTCTCGTGTACACGGTCTGGGGGAAGCGCTAAACACGTAATAGGTCGTACAGCGTCTGGGGAATGGGAGCCAATCATGTTAAGGGGAGAACAAGGTTCGATTCCCTGCATCAAGGGCCCCTCACCAGCATCAAGGTCCGTTCACCAGCATGAAGACACCCTCACCAGAATCAAGACCCCTCGTCAGCATCAAGACCTCTCACCAGCATCAAGACCCCTCACCAGCATCAAGACCCCCTCGTCAGCATCAAGACCCCTCACCAGCATCAAGACCCCTCACCAGCATCAAGACCCCCTCATCAGCATCAAGACCCCTCACCAGCATCAAGGTCCGTTCACCAGCATGAAGACACCCTCACCAGAATCAAGACCCCTCGTCAGCATCAAGACCTCTCACCAGCATCAAGACCCTCACCAGCATCAAGACCCCCTCGTCAGCATCAAGACCCCTCACCAGCATCAAGACCCCTCACCAGCATCAAGACCCCTCACCAGCATCAAGACCCCCTCGTCAGCATCAAGACCCCTCCACCAGAATCAAGAACCCTGGTCAGCATCAAAACCCCTCGTCAGCATCAAAACCCCTCGCCAGCATCAAGACTCCCTCATCAGCATCAATACCCCCTCACCAACATCAAGGACCCCTAACTTGAGGGGCCAGTCTCCCCCGTCTTAACCCATCATCTCCCCTCGGCACCAAATTGTTGCAAACCTCTGCATCTCCTCCGGTCTACGTACTTCACCAGGAAGGTGGCTCCATGCTGGTGCTGTGTACTCTAAGATGGCACCAATATACCTTGTCTTAAGCAAGAGGACACGTGCCACTTTTTATTATGGCAGCTTTGGCCATTTAAACTCTTATTACCACCAACAAGTTATGCAAAGGTTATGCCAGAGGTCACTTAAGTGCAGACTGAAATCCGTGCACAGTTTCAAAAGGAGGTATGACAAGGCCCAGTATAGGGTGAGTACAAATAGACGAGTACAACTCAACGAGTACATTCTTACCTCGCCTCACCCCAGCACATCTCTCATGGCCCCTTGTAAATTAGACACAAATCATCCCCCGTCAATTTGCGCTTGCTGGGGTGCCACAGAATCTCTTAAGTAGCCCCCAGCGTATGTACTCGTTTTCGGAGATTTGTGGGATTTGTGGGGGGGTTCTGAGGCAGCATTCAGGGGTCGTGGGCGCCTTAAATGTCGTAATTCTTTTCTGGGGTTGATTTTTTCTGAGTTGAGTCTAACTGAGGCGACGTTAATGATGATAAGAAGATTATTTTCAACGACGTCTTAAGACGGCTAGTACACACACACACAGCTTTAAGAAGAGGTATGAAGAAGCTTATGGAGCAGGGAGAGAGAGTGGACCTAGTAGCGACCAGTGAAGAGGCGGGGCCAGGAGATATGACTAGACACCTACAACCACAATTAGGTGAATACAATTAGGTGAGTACACACACCCGAGGTTAAGGGAACTCAATCTGACAACACTGGCGGACAGGAGGGATAGGGGGAGACATGATAACAACATATAAAATACTGAGAGGAATTGACAAGGTAGACAGAGACAAAATGTTTCAGAGATGTGACACAGCAACAAGGGGTCACATGTGGAAGTTGAAAATTCAGATGAGTCACAGGGATGTTAGGAAGTATTTCTTTAGTCATAGAGTTGTCAGGAAGTGGAACAGTCTGGAGAGTGATGTAGTGGAGGCAGGATCCATACATAGCTTTAAGAAGAGGTACATAAAGCTCTTGGAGCAGAGAGTGGACCTAGTAGCAACCAGCAAAAAGGCGGGGCCAGGAGGTGTGACTCGACTCCTGCAACCACAGATAGGTATGTAGTGCTTGGTATATCACCAGAAGCTCAGATCGGTCCAGTAACCTCTATAGTCATTGGTCGTCTAGTAAAGCGAATCTCTGCAGTCATTCCACTAGCGAATCTCTGCAGTCATTCCACTAGCGAATCTCTGCAGTCATTCCACTAGCGAATCTCTGCAGTCATTCCACTAGCGAATCTCTTCAGTCATTCCACTAGCGAATCTCTTCAGTCATTCCACTAGCGAATCTCTTCAGTCATTCCACTAGCGAATCTCTTCAGTCATTCCACTAGCGAATCTCTTTAGTCATTCCACTAGCGAATCTCTTCAGTCATTCCACTAGCGAATCTCTTCAGTCATTCCACTAGCGAATCTCTTTAGTCATTCCAGGCTCATTATGCACCGTGGAAATAAATGGTATAAAATACAGACACAATGGAAAAATAAACACATAAGCAGTATAATGTGACCCTTTATTGACAACGTTTCGCCCACGCAGTGGGCTTTATCGAGTCACAAACACATCTGTTTGTGACTTGATAAAACCCACTGTGTGGGCGAAACGTTGTCAATAAAGGATCCCATTATACTACTTATGTGTTTATTTCTCATTATGCACCATATGTCAGGACCATCTTGGAGTATACAGAACCAGTATGGAACCCACACTTGCACAGAAGCATATTGTGAAACTGGAGTACGTTACAAAGCTTTGTTCCAGAGGTAAGGGGCATCAACTACGATTAGAGACTAACAGAACTAAATCTAACAACACTGGAGGACAGAATACACAGGGAGGACATGGTAACAACATGCAAAATACTCGGGGACGTTGGTAAGGTAGACAGGGATAGGCTGTTTGAGAGGTGAGAAACTCGGGGACACAGCTGATGTTAAAATCATAGATGAGCCACAGGGCTGTTAGGAAGTATTTCTTTAGTCTCAGAGTGGTCTGGAAGTGGAATGATCTCACTGAAGAAGTGGTAGAGGCAGACTCCATACATGGTTTTGTGAGTAGGTACGATAAGTCCCACGAGGCTAAAAGTCAATCTTAAGGGCTAAAAGTAAGTCTTAGCTCCTGGCAGGACAGGAGCTAAGACTTGACCCCTGTATGAACACACACGTGAGCACACGTGCATACGCACACCTGTCATAAACGACAACAATATGACACTCTTACACACCTGTTATAGTATCAACAGGACACTCCCACACACCTGTTATATTATCAACAGGACACTCCCACACATCTGTTATAGTATCAACAGGACACTCCCACACATCTGTTATAGTATCAACAGGACATTCCCACACACCTGTTATAATATGTATCAACAAGACACTCCCACACACCTGTTATAATATCAACAGGACACTCCCACACACCTGTTATATCAACAGGACACTCCCACACACCTGTTATAGTATCAACAGGACACTCCCACACACCTGTTATAATATCAACAGGACACTCCCACACACCTGTTATAATATCAACAGGACACTCCCACACACCTGTTATAGTATCAACAGGACACTCCCACACACCTGTTATAGTATCAACAGGACACTCCCAGATACCTGTTATAGTATCAACAGGACAATCCCAGACACCTGTTATAATATCAACAGGACACTCCTACACATCTGTTATAATATCAACAGGACACTCCCACACATCTGTTATAATATCAACAGGACACTCCCACACACCTGTTATAGAATCAACAGGACAATCCCACACATCTGTTATAGAATCAACAGGACAATCCCACACACCTGTTATAGTATCAACAGAACACTCCCAGACAAACAGTAAGACAGTAACAGCAACTCCACGATAAGAGCGACAACGGCAATTGTAGACCCGAATCGGCGAAAAACAAATTGAAAATAAGAAGAACAACAGCCAGATAAGAAACAGCAGGAGCCAGATACAAAACAGCAGCGGTAAGAAGACAGGAAGGACAGCATCAGCAGCCAGAGGAGGGAAGGCGTCCTGTAACAATAGTGAAGACGGTGAGAGTGTGGGGGCGGTGGTGTACACTGTCTTGCTGCTGTCGATATTCAAGCCATCCTCCACACCCCACACACCCCACACACCCCACCGACGTAAAAAATACACAACCTCAGGGAGATGAGGGGGAACACCTGGCTCTGGGCCTTACGATAGAATCACTTCAGGGCAGACTTCAGTTTCGAGAAGTAAGAGCCCGCCTCCAGTAGGTGTCCGCTGCGACGGCAGACACAGCCAGGTGTCTCAGTACTGTCGTAAAATTTCATTTATTTTTGGAGGTCATTGCGTATGCGCTTTGTTTCGTAACTCAGTAATAAAGACAAGGATTTAATGTAAATAAAGTCTGTGTGCAATTAGGATGTATTATGATGCGAAGGATTTTACAGAAAATGACGGATGATGAGTAGGATTTGGCTTAAAGGGCTGTTTCATGCATAGGATTACACAAATCTAAAAGGGAACTTAATATGAATGATTTGGCAGCAAATGCACTGTATCGTATACACTCGAAGTTAATAGTTACGATGCCACCCACAACAGTCGTTTAACACCCAGTTACCTATTTACTGTCAGGTGAAATGGGGTAACAGGCATAAGACATGATTGGTGTACGTCTCCACACGCCCCATAATTGAACCCGGGTCCTTCAGCTATTAGCCGAAGGCGTTCCCACTGCACTACGAGATACTCTGAAAAGTATAGGAACAAGTGGAACAAAGGATTAAATAGCAATTTAGCATCACCTGCTGAAACATTGTAATCTCTGATTCCATATTCTTACCCCTGGCATTTATGGGCGAATGTTGAGGTTCAGAACACAGTAGTTACATACACCAGCTGCACCAGCTGCTCCGACTGCACCAGCTGCATCACACAGACGAAATGCATTTTTACAGTTACACCTAGCAGCTGCACCAGACCAGCTGTGCCCCACAAATCGTAATCTTCGTGTAATCATAAGAAGTAGCTGCTAGAATGCATTAACCTTTGTTGTGGATATGGCATTCAAGAAAGTGCCTTCTCTTTTTGGAATATTATCTCTAAGAAGTTGCCACAGCAAAACCGGAGTTTGATTCACTAATGCTGCCAAGCAGAATATATATATATATATATATATATATATATATATATATATATATATATATATATATATATATATATATATATATATATATATATATATGTATATATATATATGGCTGTTGAATGCCTATGGTTTTCTGCGTGTTGTTGAGTGAGCTGACCCCAGCCAGCTGCTCACTGGCACTCTCAGGTATTCCAGTATTAATTTTTATATTGAGGTGGGAGAGCTTAACTTGTCGGGGTCATCATAGAGCTCCTGAGAGATCGGAGGTTATCAGATTTGATCCGAGGAATGGGGGAGGGTTATCTTCAATTCTTTGGAACATTTGGTCTTCATAATCATCGAGGTATTGACTCTGTGATGGGTAGAGGTGTAGAAAGATACTGGGCGGGGGGGTGTTAGTGGTGCTTCATGTGTCATGCAGTCTCAGGCAGTGGAAAGCAGTGCCAGACAGTGCCAGGCAATATCAGGTAGTGTTAAGCAGTGACAGGGAGTATTAGGCATGACCAAGCAGTGTTAGGCTGTTCCAATCAGTGTTAAGTAGTCCCAGGGAGTACCAAGCAGTGTTAGGGTCTCCCAGGCAGTGTTAAGCAGTGCCAGACAGTGTTAAGCAGTGCCAGGCAGTGCTAGGAAGTGCTAGGCAGTGTTAGGCAGTGTCAGGCAGTCCCAGGCAGTGTTAAACAACCCCAGGCTGTCCCAAGGAGTGCCAGGCAGTGCCAGGCAATGGTTGTCAAGATGATACCAGCACACACATCACACCCATGATAAGTGTTATCAGGACACATCTCTCACGACGTATACAAAGTCATTCCTTGAACACCTGATAAACTTCCATTAAAAAAGTGTCAACTGAGTGCTTCAAGGCGTGGGAAAGCAGTATAGACGTACAGAGAAACAGTCCAACTTTGACGACTGAACTGGCTTTCTAGGAATTGTAAGGACCCACCTTGTATGGGCCAGTAGGCCTTCTGCAGTGTTCCTCCATTCTTCTGTTCTTTTAAGTTCACAGGAATATCAGCCCAGCCACAGAGTCGGCATACCTGTGGATATGGGGTTGCATGGACTCCGGGTCATTTCCCAAGAACTTTTCTTTTTAAAGACCCCTGCCGTGTCCCACCAAGCTACGGCCGAGGCAAAAATATCAAACCTCCAGCATCATTCATTCAATAACTCTTGTCAGTAGTCCACAGACATCAATGACCCTCCGAAGTGGCCACTGTGTATCTCACTTCAAGTCTATCTGACAGTTTGTGCCACTCATCCACAACTAACACTACATCAATGACGGTACCAGACACTGTGCCACTCATCCACAACTAACACTACATCAATGACGCTACCAGACACTGTGCCACTCATCCACAACTAACACTACATCAATGACGGTACCAGACACCGTGCCACTCATCCACAACTAACACTACATCAATGACGGTACCAGACACTGTGCCACTCATCCACAACTAACACTACATCAATGACGGTACCAGACACTGTGCCACTCATCTACAACTAACACTACATCAATTACTCTACCAGACACTGTGCCACTCATCCACAACTAACACTACATCAATGACTCTACCAGACACTGTGCCACTCATCTACAACTAACACTACATCAATGACGCTACCAGACACTGTGCCACTCATCTACAACTAACACTACATCAATGACGCTACCAGACACTGTGCCACTCATCCACAACTAACACTACATCAATGACTCTACCAGACACTGTGCCACTCATCCACAACTAACACTACATCAATGACGCTACCAGACACTGTGCCACTCATCCACAACTAACACTACATCAATGACGCTACCAGACACTGTGCCACTCATCTACAACTAACACTACATCAATGACGCTACCAGACACTGTGCCACTCATCCACAATTAACACTACATCAATGACTCTACCAGACACTGTGCCACTCATCCACAACTAACACTACATCAATGACGCTACCAGACACTGTGCCACTCATCCACAACTAACACTACATCAATGACGCTACCAGGCACTGTGCCACTCATCCACAACTAACACTACATCAATGACGGTACCAGACACTGTGCCACTCATCCACACCTAACACTACATCAATGACGGTACCAGACACTGTGCCACTCATCCACAACTAACACTACATCAATGACGGTACCAGACACTGTGCCACTCATCCACAACTAACACTACATCAATGACGCTACCAGGCACTGTGCCACTCATCTACAACTAACACTACATCAATGACTCTACCAGACACTGTGCCACTCATCTACAACTAACACTACATCAATGACTCTACCAGACACTGTGCCACTCATCCACAACTAACATTACATCAATGACGCTACCAGACACTGTGCCACTCATCCACAACTAACACTGCATCAATGACTCTACCAGACACTGTGCCACTCATCCACAACTAACACTACATCAATGACGCTACCAGACACTGTGCCACTCATCCACAACTAACACTACATCAATGACTCTACCAGACACTGTGCCACTCATCCACAACTAACACTACATCAATGACGCTACCAGACACTGTGCCACTCATCCACAACTAACACTACATCAATGACGCTATCAGGCACTGTGCCACTCATCTACAACTAACACTACATCAATGACGCTACCAGACACTGTGCCACTTATCTACAACTAACACTACATCAATGACTCTACCAGGCACTGTGCCACTCATCCACAACTAACACTACATCAATGACGCTACCAGGCACTGTGCCACTCATCCACAACTAACACTACATCAATGACGCTACCAGACACTGTGCCACTCATCCACAACTAACACTACATCAATGACTCTACCAGGCACTGTGCCACTCATCCACAACTAACACTACATCAATGACGCTACCAAGCACTGTGCCACTCATCCACAACTCTGAACACCAAATCAATGTTTTCTTGTATCCCTTATAAATCTGAATTCATCTTACTTGAGTACACTAATAGTAATAATAATAATAATAATAATAATAATAATAATAATAATAATAATAATAATAATAATAATAATAATAATAATAATAATAATAATAATAATAACAATAACAATAACAATAATAATAATAATAATAATAATAATAATAATAATAATAATAATAATAATAATAATAATAATAATAATAATAATAATAATAATAATAATAATAATAATAATAATAATTATTATAATATAAGACATATACAGGTTTCCTTCCCTTTCACATACTATGCTTCGGTCATTCCAAGAAGCGGTATATGTAACGTGGTAGCTGGTGACTGGTGATGCTACGGTCATTCCAGGAAGTGGTATATGTAACGTGGTAGCTGGTGACTGGTGATGCTACGGTCATTCCAGGAAGCGGTATATGTAACGTGGTAGCTGGTAACTGGTGATGCTTCGGTCACTCCAGGAAGCGGTATATGTAACGTGGTAGCTGGTGACTGGTGATGCTACGGTCATTCCAGGAAGCGGTATATGTAACGTGGTAGCTGGTAACTGGTGATGCTACGGTCATTCCAGGAAGCGGTATATGTAACGTGGTAGCTGGTGACTGATAAGACTTATCATGCGTAACTTAAGACTTAGGTCCGGGGTCAAAGTCTCCTGAAGACGGTAGTATTGACGTAGGAACCCACGTCAGTAGGAACCCACGTCAGTAGCAACTCTAGTGTTATCTGTAATCACTCCGTCTGTGTGTGTACTCACCTAATTGTATTCACCTAATTGTGGTTGCAGGGGTCGATACATAGCTCCTGGCCCCGCCTCTTCACTGGTCGCTACTAGGTCCTTTCTATCCCTGCTCCATGAGCTTTATCATACCTCGTCTTAAAACTATGCATGGTTCCTGCCTCCACTGCGTGTGTATGTGTGCGTGTGTGTGCGTGTGTGTACTCACCTATTTGTACTCACCTATTTGTGGTTGCAGGGGTCGAGTCATAGCTCCTGGCCCCGCCTCTTCACTGATTGCTACTAGGTCCTCTCTCTCCCTGCTCCATGAGCTTTATCAAACCTCGTCTTAAAACTACGTATGGTTCCTGCCTCCACTACGTCACTTTCTAGGCTATTCCACTTCCTGACAACTCTATGACTGAAGAAATACTTCCTAACATCTCTTTGACTCATAGGAGTCTTCAACTTCCAATTGTGACCCCTTGTTTCTGTGTCCCCTCTCTGGAACATCTTGTCTCTGTCCACCTTATCTATTCCTCGCAGTATTTTATATGTCGTTATCATGTCTCCCCTAACCCTCCTGTCCTCTAGTGTCGTCAGGCCGATTTCCCTTAACCTTTCTTCGTAGGACAATCCCCTTAGCTCTGGGACTAGTCTTGTTGCAAACCTTTGCACTTCCCCTAGTTTCTTGACGTGCTTGACCAGGTGTGGGTTCCAACCTTTTGCTGCATACTTCAGTATGGGCCTGACGTATATGGTGTACAGAGTCTTGAATGATTCCTTAGTGAGGTATTGGAACGCTATTCTTAGGTTTGCCAGCCGCCCGTATGCTGCAGCAGTTATCTGATTGATGTGTGCCTCAGGAGATGTGCTCGGTATTATACTCACCCCAAGATCTTTTTCCTTGAGTGAGGTTTGCAGTCTTTGGTCACCTAGACTATACTCTGTCTGCGGTCTTCTTTGCCCTTCCCCGATCTTCATGACTTTACATTTGGCAGGTTTAAATTCAAGGAGCCAGTTACTGGACCAGGCTTGTAGCCTGTCCAGGTCTCTTTGTAGTCCTGCCTGATCCTCGACTGATTTAATTCTTCTCATTAACTTCACATCATCTGCAAACAGGGACACTTCTTAGTCTATACCTTCCGTTATGATATTCACATATACCAAAAAGAGTACCGGTCCCAGGACTGACCCTTGTGGAACCCCACTCGTCACAGGTGCCCACTCTGACACCTCGTCACGTACCATGACTCGTTGTTGCCTCCCTGTCAGATATTCTCTGATCCATTGCAGTGCCTTTCCTGTTACGTGTGCCTGATCCTCTAGCTTTTGCATTAACCTCTTGTGAGGAACTGTGTCGAACGCCTTCTTGCAGTCCAAGAAAATGCAGTCTATCCACCCCTCTCTCGTGTCTTACTTCTGTTACCTTGTCATAAAACTCCAGTAGGTTTGTGACACAGGATTTTCCTTCCCTGAAACCGTGCTGGTTGTCGTTTATAAGCTTGTGTCTTTCTAGGTGCTCCACCACTCTCCTCCTGATGATCTTCTCCATGACTTTGCATACTATACACGTCAGTGACACAGGTCTGTAGTTTAATGCCTCATGTCTGTCTCCTTTCTTAAAAATTGGGACTACATTTGCCATCTTCCACGCCTCAGGTAGTTGCCCAGTTTCAATGGATGTGTTGAAGATTTGTGTTAGTGGCACACACAACATCTCTGCTCCCTCTCTAAGGACCCACGGAGAAATGTTGTCAAGTCCCACCGCTTTTGAGGTATCGAGTTCACATAGCAGCTTCTTCACCGCCTCCTCGGTTGTGTGTATTTCATCCAGCACTTGTTGATATACCTCCCTATTCTGAATTCGTGGAGTCCTTCCTGTTTCCTCTGTAAATACTTCTTAAAATCTCAGGTTGAGCTCCTCACATACCTCTTGGTCGTTTCTTGTGAACTCTCCTCCTTCCTTCCTCAGCCTGATTACCTGGTCCTTGTGTGTGTGCAACACACTATTTATCATACATTTATTGTTCTTAAATTCCCAACGTATGTTGCACTTAATACCCACAAAATTTGCAACTATGGCCTCTTGTTATCCCTGTTGCAAGTTACTAATAAATTTTTATCGACTCCTTCACGCCCTTTGATTACTTTAAATGTAATTACCCCGCCTCTCCTCTCCAGTAACGTGACCGTCTTTAACACGTCTCTCTTCTCCACTAACGTGACCGTCTTTACCCCATCTCTCCTCTCCACTAACATGACCGTCTTTACCCCGTCTCTCCTCTCCACTAACATGACCGTCTTTACCCCGTCTCTCCTCTCCACTAACATGACCGTCTTTACCCCGTCTCTCCTCTCCACTAACATGACCGTCTTTACCCCATCTCTCCTCTCCACTAACATGACCGTCTTTACCCCGTCTCTCCTCTCCACTAACATGACCGTCTTTACCCCGTCTCTCCTCTCCACTTACATGACCGTCTTTAACACGTATCTCCTCTCCACTAACATGACCGTCTTTACCCCGTCTCTCCTCTCCACTAACATGACCGTCTTTACCCCGTCTCTCCTCTCCACTAACCTGACCGTCTTTACCCTGTCTCTCCTCTTCATTAACATGACCGTCTTTACCCCGTCTCTCCTCTCCACTAACATGACCGTCTTTACCCCGTCTCTCCTCTCCACTAACATGACCGTCTTTACCCCGTCTCTCCTCTCCACTAACATGACCGTCTTTACCTCGTCTCTCCTCTCCACTAACGTGACCGTCTTTAACACGTCTCTCCTCTCCACTAACATGACCGTCTTTATTCCGTCTCTCCTCTCCACTAACGTGACCGTCTTTAACACGTCTCTCCTCTCCACTAACATGACCGTCTTTAACACGTCTCTCCTCTCCACTAACATGACCGTCTTTAACACGTCTCTCCTCTCCACTAACATGACCGTCTTTAACACGTCTCTCCTCTCCACTAACATGACCGTCTTTAACACGTCTCTCCTCTCCACTAACATGACCGTCTTTAACACGTCTCTCCTCTCCACTAACATGACCGTCTTTAACACGTCTCTCCTCTCCACTAACATGACCGTCTTTAACGTGTTTACTCTTCCGTCCCTCGGATCAGACTTGATTACCTCTTATTTCTAAGGCAGAGAATAAATCCTAAGAGTTTAGTGCTTTCTGACGAATATAATAATAATAATAATAATAAATAATAATAATAATAATAATAATAATAATAATAATAATAATAATAATAATAATAATAATAATAATAATAATAATAATAATAATAATAATAATAATGATAATAATAATAATGATAATAATAATAATAATAATAATAATAATAATAATAATAATAATAATAATAATAATGATAATGATAATGATAATGATAATGATAATAATAATAATAATAATAATAATAATAATAATAATAATAATAATAATAATAATAATAATAATAATGATAATGATAATAATAATAATAACAATAATAATAATAGTAAACACTTGACAATGGTATATTAGAATTAGGTAAATCACAATGAAGCTTCTTAATTGGCGTTTCACTGAGCGCGGTGAAAGATGATTGGCTAGCTGGTGATAATGTTGACCAATAGGAAGCGTCGTGTGAAGCCACCAATCACGGGGGATCAATTAACAACTGTTAACAACTTGTGGTGACAAGACTTTAGTGAGATAATGAGTCTTACGTCCCGTGTTCTGAAGGATCAGAATTCTTCACAGACTATGTTGAGGAGAGAGAGGATTAGGAGGAGGAGGAGGAAGAGGAGGAGGAGGAGGAGGAAGAGGAGGAGGAGGAGGAGGAGGAAGAAGAGGAGGAGGAAGAGGAGGAGGAGGAAGAAGAAGAGGAGGAAGAAGAGGAGGAAGAGGAGGAGGAAGAAGAGGAAGAGGAGGAGAAAGAGGAGAAGGAGGAGGAGGAGGAAGAAGAGGAAGAAGAGGAGGAAGAGGAAGAGGAAGAGGAGGAAGAATAGGAAGAAGAGGAGGAAGAGGAGGAGGAAGAAGAGGAAGAGGAGGAAGAAGAGGAAGAAGAGGGAGGAGAAGAGGAGGAGGAAGAGGAGGAAGAGGAGGAGGAAGAAGAGGAAGGAGGAGAAAGAGGAGAAGGAGGAGGAGGAGGAAGAAGAGGAAGAAGAGGAGGAGGAGGAAGAAGAGGAAGAAGAGGAGGAAGAGGAGGAGGAAGAAGAGGAAGAGGAGGAGAAAGAGGAGAAGGAGGAGGAGGAGGAAGAAGAGGAAGAAGAGGAGGAGGAGGAAGAAGAGGAAGAAGAGGAGGAGGAGGAAAAAGAGGAGGAGGAGGAGGATTACATTGTTAAGACTGACACACTGGTAAGTCTTACAACACTGTCTTAAGACTGACACTCTGGTAAGTCTTACAACACTGTCTTAAGAGTGACACTCTGGTAAGTCTTGCAACACTGTCTTAAGACTGACACTCTGGTAAGTCTTACAACACTGTCTTAAGACTGACACACTGGTAAGTCTTACAACACTGTCTTAAGACTGACACACTGGTAAGTCTTACAACACTGTCTTAAGACTGACACACTGGTAAGTCTTACAACACTGTCTTAAGACTGACACTCTGGTAAGTCTTACAACACTGTCTTAAGACTGACACACTGGTAAGTCTTACAACACTGTCTTAAGACTGACACACTGGTAAGTCTTACAACACTGTCTTAAGACTGACACACTGGTAAGTCTTACAACACTGTCTTAAGACTGACACACTGGTAAGTCTTACAACACTGTCTTAAGACTGACACTCTGGTAAGTCTTACAACACTGTCTTAAGACTGACACTCTGGTAAGTCTTACAACACTGTCTTAAGACTGACACTCTGGTAAGTCTTACAACACTGTCTTAAGACTGACACACTGGTAAGTCTTACAACACTGTCTTAAGACTGACACACTGGTAAGTCTTACAACACTGTCTTAAGACTGACACACTGGTAAGTCTTACAACACTGTCTTAAGACTGACACTCTGGTAAGTCTTACAACACTGTCTTAAGACTGACACACTGGTAAGTCTTACAACACTGTCTTAAGACTGACACACTGGTAAGTCTTACAACACTGTCTTAAGTCTGACACACTGGTAAGTCTTACAACACTGTCTTAAGACTGACACACTGGTAAGTCTTACAACACTGTCTTAAGACTGACACTCTGGTAAGTCTTACAACACTGTCTTAAGACTGACACTCTGGTAAGTCTTACAACACTGTCTTAAGACTGACACTCTGGTAAGTCTTTGAAGGAGGCAATATGGCGGAGAGAGGCCTTCTTGTGTACACAATGGTATTGTTGATTACCACGCCCACACCTATTCTCCCTCCCTCTCCCTCCTTCCCTTCCTCTTCCTCCTTCTCTCCCTCTCCCTCGTTTACTCCTCATCTCCGGACTCACCCCCTATACACGGTATATTATCTATCAATATACGGTATATTATCTATCAGTATACCGTAGAGTCGATATATTAGGGAGCTATGATAGCCACACACACTGTGTTTACACACGTGTCTCCTGCAGCCACGTGTGGGTCTGCACTAGCAGGGTTTAATTCCCAGTTCCTACACCAGGTTAAACCTGGTCTACTAGTCGTCAGAACACACACACACACACACACACACACACACACACTGGCTGTCACAACACACATCAACTCGATGATAGATTTAGTTGGTCAGTATAAACGAGGCGACAGTACATCTTAAGGCTCACGTTTGATGAGACGAATATAGTGACCAACTAACTTCATAACGTATACATTGACTCTTAAACTACCTCAAAGGTTCTGGGTTGTACATTCTAACCTGGTGTTTTCCCCCAGCAACAGAGATCCAGTTGAACTGGGAGAGGTCCACTACGTTGGATCAAGACCTGCCTCGTAGATACGTTGTCCTTCTTGGCTCAGAACCACTCGGCTTTCACGATGTCTTTGCTGCTATGGAGTGCATCGAGACGCATTTCTAGTGGATAGGGCATTAGTACGCCTTTTGTTACCTCCTCTATGGATTTTAGTTGTTAGAACAAGTGGTGATTCTAGGTAGTTCACCTTCTGCAGGACCTCCCCTTTCAGGTTTTGGGACACTGATATCTTCAGGCCGTATTTCTTATCGAAGTGAATTACAGCAAAATATGGAGTGTCGTGGTGTCCTTTGCTTATCAAACTGAATTTGTTGCCTGCAGATGGCCTGGCTTGCCCGACCTGAGACAAGAAGACATTGTCTCCTTTGGGACTTCGGGACTCCTGCTACCTACCAACCTTCTCCATCCGGTACATCTGTGGCTGGAATGAGCGCTTCTCGCTTCGCTGTCCCATGAGTCCTGGAAGTCCAGTGAGTGGGTCTCGCAACTTCTTCGCCAGAACTGCGTCCAACATGTCCAAATCCGAGTCCTCGGTTGAGTCCCTGGAACATCGTGACCTCTTCCTTTCGGAAGAAGCCATGTGTCTCTGTGTGCCTGTCCCGTGACTCTTTGTTGGTATTAACAAAGAATCACCTGACACGAGAGAGGGAGCCAGTATATATAGGAGAGGGGGAGAGGGAACTAGACAAAGAGAGGAAGAAGGAAGTGGATAAGTAGTGGTAGAGGGAATTTTGGTAGTGGAAGTAGTATTAGAAATAGTAGTGGTGGTAGTAGTAGTAGTAGAAGTAGTAGTAGTAGTAGTAGTAGTAGTAGTAGTAGTGGTACTACTGGTAGTGGAGAATGCTTAAATCCCCACTTTAAGAGTATTAAAGTACTCATGACTCGTGGTGCAGCAGGCAGGCTTTAAACCCCATTAACCAGCCAACCAAGAGGACCAGTATCGCTGTCTACCAGCCTATAAATACACCTGGCCTAGATTGTGAATATTTGCGCGTGTTGGGCCGCTATTTCATCCAATTAGCGTCAATTGGTTACCGCTTCAGCACCGCTGTAAATATCTACTGTTGAGCAAAGGAAGTTGGCTGGAAAATTCTACATTAATTGATGCCTTTTATTGTGTTTTTGGTGGTGTTGTGGCCACAGGATGGAGCAGTGATTCCACACTGCAGTGTGTGTCACTGCAGTGTATGTCACTGCAGTGTATGTCACTGCAGTGTATGTCACTGCAGTGTGTGTCACTGTTGTGCTGTGATAGTGTAGGACTGTGGTATGTAGTATATGTGTGTGTGTGTGTATGTGTGTGTGTGTGTATGTGTGTGTGTGTGTGTGTATGTGAAAGTTTACACACACACATGCGAATAAGGCAAGCGAAAATTTGTGTATGCAATAATTTCGCAAAAAAATCATTCTGAACCTAAAGAAAAATATATATTTCATTGTGTTTGTTTATTATTAAATTATTGTAAACTTATCTAAAATATATTTAGTTGCATTAGAGTAAATTAAATTGCGCTTGTTATAATAAGGTTAGGTAAGTTTTCTAAGGTTCTTTTGGTACAAAATTATTAATTTTTACATTAACATAAATGAAAAAAAAAATATCTTTAAACGCATAAGAGAAAATTTTAGAAAGAACTTATTTTTAAATGAGTTCTTGTTAATTGACCAGTTTTACCTATTCGGCACGATATATATATATATATATATATATATATATATATATATATATATATATATATATATATATATATATATATATATATCGAGAGAGAGAGAGAGAGAGAGAGAGAGAGAGAGAGAGAGAGAGATAATTACCCACGAGTAATAACTTTTAATGTAATTTAGGCTAAATATAGAGAGCCATGGGAATAATGTAATAATAAAGAATTACTAATGAGGGTCAGAACTGGCAAAGTAATTCTTATTAGTGTTGGGTCAAGAGCCATTAATCTGCTCTCTGCTTTGGCCACGAGTGAAATTGGCACTGTTTTTGGCACTGTCCGTGGCACTGTATGTGGCACTCATTTCCTATTTATAGCGATATGTTGTTTTCAAGGACGAGGGTGCCTTGGCTCTGGTAAGGGGCTCTTGATCTAGGCACTGTATTGTCCTGGCACTTCAAGGAACTGCCTTTAAAGATGAAGAATCTTTCTGGCTGTCAGTGTATTTGTCAAGTCTTGCTGACAGAATAAAGGTCAAGGCTTGCTGACAGAATAAAGGTCAAGTCTTGCTGACAGAATAAAGGTCAAGGCTTGCTGACAGAATAAAGGTCAAGGCTTGCTGACAGAATAAAGGTCAAGGCTTGCTGACAGCATAAAGGTCAAGGCTTGCTGACAGAATAAAGGTCAAGGCTTGCTGACAGAATAAAGGTCAAGGCTTGCTGACAGAATAAAGGTCAAGGCTTGCTGACAGAATAAAGGTCAAGGCTTGCTGACAGAATAAAGGTCAAGGCTTGCTGACAGAATAAAGGTCAAGGCTTGCTGACAGAATAAAGGTCAAGGCTTGCTGACAGAATAAAGGTCAAGGCTTGCTGACAGAATAAAGGTCAAGGCTTGCTGACAGAATAAAGGTCAAGGCTTGCTGACAGAATAAAGGTCAAGGCTTGCTGACAGAATAAAGGTCAAGGCTTGCTGACAGAATAAAGGTCAAGGCTTACTGTCAGAATATATACCTGGAGTTTACCCATCCAGAGTGAGTTCCAGGGGTCAACGCCCCTGCTGCCCGGTCCATGACCAAGCCTCTCGGTGGATCAGGGCCAGATCAACAAGGCTGTTACTACTGGCCCCATGCAATCCAACCTAGGAAACACATCCTACCTGATCAAGCACTGTCCAGTACCTTCTGGAAGACAGCCAGGGGTCTATTGGTATCCCCCTTATGTATGCTGGTAGGCTCCTGACCAGCTGTGGGGGGGGAGGCAATCAGGTTCCATCTGAGGATGAGGAGGACAAATCCAATTCCTTAAATCAATAAATATGTTGCGACTCAATAATAATAATAATAATAATAATAATAATAATAATAATAATAATAATAATAATAATAATAATCTTTATTTCTACCAGTACATGATACAACTTATACAGACCATAGCTGACATCAATGACATACTACTATATAGAAAGCCCCTGGTTATGCAGAACATTTCGGACAAATTAGATTAATTTTGTCCCCAGGATGCCACCCACAACAGTTGACTAACACCCAGGTACCTATTTTATTGCTAGGTGAACAGGGACAGCAGGTGTAAGGTGACTAACACCCAGGTACCTACTTACTGCCAAGTGAACATGTACAGTAGGTGTCTTAGGCAAACACGTCCTAGTGTTTCCACCCGTACCGGGGATCGACCCCCGGACCTCACTGTTTGAACTGAGTGCGCTACCAATCGAGCTATGGGACACCTTGCCATGGGTCAAACCCTATCCGTTCCGTGGTGTGTGCTGGTGGATTGTTAATGGGTTAATCAAGCCGCTCAAACCTCGCCACCGCAGTTAATGGTTAATGGGGTTTGAAGCCTATCTAAAAAGAAAGAGAAATTACATACATCAGCAGCGTGCTGCCACACTAACCTACTTGACACTGGGGAAAAAAGGGGACAGTAAAGCGGCTTCGGGGGGGAGGGGAACATGGAGAGGGGGCGGACGGGTACAGATGAGAGGGGCGTGGTGGTGGGGGAAGAGGGAAGGTGAGAATTAAGTTAGTGGGGGACCCAGGGAAGGGGATATTCTTCAACACCCGCCTTCGCTCAGTCGATATTCCCGGGAACCTGAGAAGTATTTATTGCATAAAACGCGGCTACTTGTGTCTCTGGGAGGGGGAGGGGGGAATAGGAGTGGAGGAGGGAGAGGGGGAAGATGGCTGCTGGGAGGAGGAGGAGGAGGGAGGGCGTGGCTATTTTGTCAGTGACAGCTGGGTCTGACCCCCATTACTATGACACTGACACACACACACACACACACACACACACACACACACTGCAGGAAGGCCTTCGACACAGTTCCTCATATGAGATTAGTAAAGAAGTTGGAAGAACAAGCAGGTATAACAGGAAGGGCACTGGAATGGATCAGGGAATACCTCAAAGGGAGGCAACAACGGGTCATGGTGCGTGGTGAGGTATCACAGTGGGCGCCTGTGACGAGTGGTGTACCGCAGGGGTCAGTCCTAGGACCAGTGTTATTCCTGGTTTATGTAAATGACATGACGGATGGGATAGACTCAGAAGTGTCTCTATTCGCGGATGATGTGAAAATAATGAGGAGAATCACATCAGAAGAGGACCAGGCAGGGCTGCAAACAGACCTGGACAAGCTCGACATCTGGTCTAGCAATTGGCTTCTCGAATTCAATCCCTCCAAATGCAAAGTCATGAGGATCGGAGAAGGGCAAAGAAGACCGCTGACAGAGTACAAGCTAGGCGGACAAAGGCTACAAACCTCGGCAAAGGAGAAAGACCTTGGAGTGAGTATAACGCCTAGCACGTCTCCGGAGGCACACATCAACCAGATAACTGCGGCAGCATATGGGCGTCTGGCAAACCTTAGATTAGCGTTCCGTTACCTTAACAAGGAATCGTTCAAGACACTGTATACCGTGTACGTCAGGCCCATACTAGAATATGCAGCACCAGTCTGGAACCCACACCTGGTCAAGCACGTAAGGAAACTAGAGAAAGTGCAAAGGTTTGCGACAAGGTTAGTTCCACAACTCAGGGGTCTGTCTTATGAAGAAAGGTTGAGGGAAATAGGACTAACAACACTGGAGGAAAGAAGGGTCAGAGGAGACATGATAACGACATACAAAATACTGCGGGAATTGACAAGGTAGATAGTGACAGGTTGTTTCAGAGAGGGAACACAGATACAAGGGGACACAACTGGAAGCTGAAGACTCAGATGAGTCAAAGGGATGTCAGGAAGCACTTCTTCAGCCACAGAGTAGTCAGGAAGTGGAATGGACTAGAGAAAGATATAGTGGAGGCAGGAACCATACATAGTTTTAAGACAAGGTATGATAAAGCTCATGGAGCAGGGAGAGCAGAGACCCAGTAGCAGACAGCGAAGAGGCGGGGCCAGGAGCTGAGACTCGACCCCTGCAACCACAATTAGGTGAGTACAAGGTGGACAGAGACAGGATGTTCCAGAGATGGGACACAGCAACAAGGGGTCACAATTGGAAGGTGAAGACTCTGATGAGTCACAGGGATGTTAGGAAGTATTTCTTCAGTCACAGAGTTGTCAGGAAGTGTAACAGTCTGGAAAGTGATGTAGTGGATTCAGGATCCATACATAGCTTTAAGAAGAGGTTTGATAAAGCTCATGGAGCGGGAAGAGTGACTTAGTAACGGCCAGTGAAGAGGCGGGGCCAGGAGCTGTGACTCGACCCCTGCAACCACAATCAGGTAAGTGCACACACACATATTAAAGTGATTAAAATACTTAGAATCCACTTTTAGGGCTGTCTGTCATGGCAACAACAACAATAATATCAATAACAACAACTATAATAATAATAATAATAATAACAATAATAATAATAATAATAATAATAATAATAATAATAATAATAATAATAATAATAATAATAATAACCGCAAAAGCAGCAGCAACTTGAGCAGTTGGAGGAGGAGGAGGAGGAAGAAGAGGAGGAGGAAGAAGAGGAGGAGGAAGAGGAAGAAGAGGAGGAGAAAGAGGAGGAGGAGGAAGAAGAGGAGGAGGAAGAGGAAGAAGAGGAGGAGAAAGAGGAGGAGGAGGAAGACAAGAGGAGGATATTAAGAATTTCCTTAAGATGAGTTTTCAGTAATTATCACCAACTGTGTTCCAAGACGCTCTCTCCCCTCCCCTCTCCTCTCTCCCCCTTCCATTTCCCCTCCCCTCTCCCCTTCCTATTTCCCCCTTTCCTCTCCCCCCTTTCCCATTGTCCCTTGCCCCTTTCCATTGCAGTTCTTATTGCTCCTTTCGAATTGTCCATTGCCCCTTTCCACTGCCCCTTTCCCACTGTCCCTTACCCCTTTCCATTGCCTTTCCCACTGCCATTCCACCATTGCCCCTTACCCCTCAGCTCACAGAATTTAATCATCATTTGTTTGTAGGTTACCCAGGTCAGTATACCTTAAGCTTAGCAACACACCAGAGGCTGATATTGTGTGTGTACCTGTCATGCAGGTACCTGTCATGCAGGTACCTGTCATGCAGGTACCTGTCATGCAGGTACACACACACATACATATACACACGCTATTTCCAAGACGCGTCTCTGAAAGTTCTGAGAACTCTCTCTCTCTCTCTCTCTCTCTCTTATATATATATATATATATATATATATATATATATATATATATATATATATATATATATATATATATATATATATATATATATATATATATATATATATATATATATATATATATTTATATATATATATATATATATATATATATATATATATATATATATATATATATATATATATATATATATATTACCACCACCACCACCACCACTGTAACTACCACCACCACTGTAACTACCACCACTACGACACCTGGCCTCACTGTTAACCTAATCGACCTCTTACCCCGCAAAGACTAACTCGCTTAGAGCCCCGGCGGAGGCGGGAAATGGCCCCAAAACTAGGTAGGTCCTGCCAGGGCAAGATGGAGAGAGAAATGAGAAAGAGAGAGAGAGAGAGAGAGAGAGAGAGAGAGAGAGAGAGAGAGAGAGAGAGAGAGAGAGAGAGAGAGAGAGAGAGAGAGAGAGAGAGAGAGAGATCCTTATCTTAACCTTGTTAAACCCTGTGTGAAAGAGAGAGAGAGAGACAGAGTATAGATTCGTACTCTCTTTAGATTCATTTTCCAAAACACTGCGTGTACTCACATAGTCGTAATTACCGAGAGATGCAGCTCTTGGTCCCTATTAACCTCAAAAATTGGCCAGCATGTATTGGCTTCATGAGTCCTAGGCACTGTCATACCCACTCTTGAAATGGTGTATGGAGTTTGCCTTAACCAGTTCCTCAGATCAACCAGGCTGTGATGGATACATTGGTCAGCAGGCAACTAGAAGCAACAGCCTGGTTGACCAGGCAAGCACCAGAGCCTGGCCCATGGCCGGGCTCTGGGAGTAGAAAAACTTCGGATGAAGGCTGAAGAAATAGTTCCTAACGTGTTTGTGTGTGTGTGTGTGTGTGTGTGTGTGTACTCACCTAATTGTGGTTGCAAGGGTCGATTCATAGCTCTTGGCCACGATATGTGTGTGTGGGTATATGTATGTGTGTGTGTGCGTGTGTGTGTGTGTGTGTGTGTGTGTGTGTGTGTGAGAGAGAGAGAGAGAGAGAGGGAGTACTCAATATGTGTTGTTCTTGCGCTATTTTAGGTCAAATTATCTCTCCCTCTGTCATGTGTTGATGAGTGACTCCGTTGGTCATTGTGTTGATTTTTCATTGCCCTCTCTCTCTCTCTCTCTCTCTCTCTCTCTCTCTCTCTCTCTCTCTCTCTCTCTCTCTCTAACTCTACTGACAAATCATTCCTAATTTTCAGTTATTTTAAATTTCTCTCACTCGCATTCCCTTCGTCTATTGTATAATTTCACTTCCATCCTTCTAGGAAAGGGCTCTTGATCCAAGGTAATTAATTTTTGCCAGCCATGCCTTTCTTCCTTCATACACCCACAGTGCCCTGATTTGCAATGGTTTGATAAAGCTCATAGAGAGCGAAACGTAGCGGTAATAAGTGTGTTATGTTTGGCCAGGTGAGGGGTTCCACACTGGTGCTGCATACTCCAGTATGGACCTGACGTACACGGTGTACAGTGTCTTGAATTGAGAAACGCTGCAAGAAGGCGCTGGACAGGCACCTAAAATAAGTACCTGACCAGCCAGGCTGTGGTTCGTACGTCAGTTTACGTGCGGCCAGCAGTAACAGCCTGGTTGATCAGACCCTGATCCACCACGAGGCCTGGTCTCAGACCAAGCCGCGGGGGCGTTGACCCCCGAAACCCTATCCAGGTATACTCCAGATATAGTAGTAAGAAATTGGCCCTGGCCAGGCAGCTCCTCCACCAGTCATTCGTTGCAACACAAGAACTGAGCGGTACTGCAAATATTAATGGTTGATTCAGCTCCTGGATGACCATTTCCCATGGGTTTACCATTCCCTAAGCATATAATAATAATATTGGTTGATATCTGTATGGTTCACTCTGTCTAGGTCACAAGAATTCTTCATTAGTTATTCCTTCTATTTCTCCCTGTCCTTCCTCAGGAGCTTGTAGTCACCCTGCTGTATGAAGTACACGGGAGAGAGGAGTGATTGAGGGATGAGAGAGGGGAGGGAAGTATGAAAGAAAAGGGGGGTGAGGAAGAGAGGAGAACAGGGGTAGGAGATATTGAATGAGAGGAGAGAGGGAGGATTTTTCAGGCTGGTGCAAGGTTGTCTTAGTAGTGTGTGTGTGAGAGAGAGAGAGAGCTGTGTGTGTGTGTGAGTGAGCGTGTGTGAGTGCATGTGTATCGTTGACGGGGGTGGTATCAGAGATGGCAATGATTTACGTGGGTGGCTCTCCCCGCTGGCATGCCAAGGCTCCATTACCCCTCAACTCCCTGTTAACATCTTCACCAGCAACCTCATGTCTTAAAGTGAGTATGAGGGTGGAGGAGGTGGGCCAGCCTTGCAGAGTTAACAACAGTGTTACGTATTTGTGAGCACCGGACCACAGCTCGTTGCATATTGCCCAGCTTGAGTTAGTAATTCTTGTCATGAAGTCCAACGCTATGTTTTCACTCCCGGTTTTTCATTAGCATTTTTGTCTTAATTTAGATTAGCGGATCGTAATTCAGCTCTGAACTACCTTACCTGCCATCACTGGCCTCAGTATTTTGGGTTACCCAAGGGATATTTTTTCTCGTATTGGCTCTCACAACCTCTTCTGAGGGACATAAGTTGCCTCTTACTCTGTCATTCCCTTAACTCTGTTTTCTCTGGTAAAGGTTTATGCTCAGAGTACACTTGGTCACTGTTTTATCAAGTGAATAATCTGAGTGCTGAAGTTCAAGCGACCTCCTCACCTCACTACTATATTACATATTTTTTGCTGCAATATATGCTGGAAATTCTTTTTAAACGAGTGTAACAATTCGAATGAAAGGAAGGGAATCGAACCTGTGGGCTGGTGGTTCCCTAACATTACGAGTGTAAATATTTGAATGAAATGTAGGGATTCCAACCTGTGGTTCACTTAAGATTACCAGTACTGTGCTCTGTCTGCTGTGGCCTGGTGGAGAGAACACTGCACTAGAACACTGATCTGAACACCTCCAGAACACTCCTGTAAATAATATCCCGACACCAACTATTTGTGACAAAGGTCACTTGTGTACACTTCTGAGAACTCTTCTCCACCACTGTCTTCAATTTCACTCAGCCATCCACTCAGGGAGAAACGCGTCCCTTGCCCACACCCACAACACGGGTTCGACTCTCGGCACTATTTTTTAATTGTTACACATTATTTACATTCTTCGTCTGACATTTTTATGACTAAATACATTAGTCCACTTTTGTTAAGGATAAATAATAATAACTGTAGACCAAGTTGTAAATAATACCACATACGAAAAATATAATGATGCATTATAGTTATTAATGTGTTTAGCCATATAGAAAGTTATTAGTGTATACATAAATAGCATAGCAGGTTATGGGGGAGTTATACTAAGTTAGGCTGTGGTGGGATCAGTCTAAGTTGTGGTAGAATTATGGCTAAGTTGGGTTCAGTTAGCTTGTGGTTGAATGCTGCTAGGTAAAGTTAGGTTAGGCTAGGTTAGGTTTGGTTAGGTTAGGCTAGGTTAGGTTAGGTTAGGCTAGGTTAGGTTTGGTTAGGTTAGGCTAGGTTAGGTTTGGTTAGGTTAGGCTAGGTTAGGTTTGGTTAGGTTAGGCTAGGATAGGTTAGGTTAGGTTAGGCTAGGTTAGGTTAGGTTAGGTTAGGTTAGGTTAGGTTAGGCTAGGCTAGGTTTGGTTAGGTTAGGCTAGGTTAGGTTAGGTTAGGCTAGGCTAGGTTAGGTTAGGCTAGGTTAGGTTAGGTTAGGTTAGGTTAGGTCAGAGTATATGATTACGGAAGCCAACCTAACAGATACAGCCCTCTCTCCTACCCAAGCAACCAGACCACTCGAAGACCAACCACTGCTCCCCTTGCCCTCTCACCGACCAACCAGCCCACTCAAAGACCAACCACTCCTCTCCTTGCCCTCTCCCCAACCAACCACTCCTCTCCTTGCCCTCTCCCCAACCAACCACTCCTCTCCTTGCCCTCTCACCAACCAACCACTCCTCTCCTTGCCCTCTCCCCAACCAGCCACTCCTCTCCTTGCCCTCTCCCCAACCAACCACTCCTCTCCTTGCCCTCTCCCCAACCAACCACTCCTCTCCTTGCCCTCTCCCCAACCAACCACTCTTCTCCTTGCCCTCTCCCCAACCAACCACTCTCTCCTTGCCCTCTCCCCAACCAACCACTCCTCTCCTTGCCCTCTCCCCAACCAACCACTCCTCTCCTTGCCCTCTCCCCAACCAACCACTCCTCTCCTTGCCCTCTCCCCAACCAACCACTCCTCTCCTTGCCCTCTCCCCAACCAACCACTCCTCTCCTTGCCCTCTCCCCAACCAACCACTCTTCTCCTTGCCCTCTCCCCAACCAACCACTCCTCTCCTTGCCCTCTCCCCAACCAACCACTCCTCTCCTTGCCCTCTCCCCAACCAACCACTCCTCTCCTTGCCCTCTCCCCAACCAACCACTCCTCTCCTTGCCCTCTCCCCAACCAACCACTCCTCTCCTTGCCCTCTCCCCAACCAACCACTCCTCTCCTTGCCCTCTCCCCAACCAACCACTCTCTCCTTGCCCTCTCCCCAACCAACCACTCCTCTCCTTGCCCTCTCCCCAACCAACCACTCCTCTCCTTGCCCTCTCCCCAACCAACCACTCCTCTCCTTGCCCTCTCCCCAACCAACCACTCCTCTCCTTGCCCTCTCCCCAACCAACCACTCCTCTCCTTGCCCTCTCCCCAACCAACCACTCCTCCCCTTTGCCCTCTCCCCAACCAACCACTCATCTCCTTGCCCTCTCCCCAACCAACCACTCATCTCCTTGCCCTCTCCCCAACCAACCACTCTTCTCCTTGCCCTCTCCCCAACCAACCACTCCTCTCCTTGCCCTCTCCCCAACCAACCACTCCTCTCCTTGCCCTCTCCCCAACCAACCACTCCCTCCTTGCCCTCTCCCCAACCAACCACTCATCTCCTTGCCCTCTCCCCAACCAACCACTCCTCTCCTTGCCCTCTCCCCAACCAACCACTCATCTCCTTGCCCTCTCCCCAACCAACCACTCCTCTCCTTGCCCTCTCCCCAACCAACCACTCATCTCCTTGCCCTCTCCCCAACCAACCACTCATCTCCTTGCCCTGGGTACTAATCAACCAAACATGATATCATTATTAAGGCGAATGATAGAGTGAAAATGAAAACTCAAACATGGCTGACAAGGTCCCTGGCAAATTCTATTACGTAATTCTCTAGAAGAAACAGAGGTTAGATACTCAGTCATGAACGATAACGTACAGTCCACCTGCATGCGATTTGCCACCAAAATTAAATATTGCCGGGCATTGCTGGGCAAAAATAGCCGGACATTTCGACAGATTGAGGAAAGGTTGTGAGGCAGTGGAGTGTGAGGTACAGTGATCTGTCCAGAGCTCTGGACGCAAATAGAACAGTGAATGTGGAACGAGAGAGTGAATGTTGGTGTATTCTGACTGATGTGGAGGTAGGGGCTAGTTGCTAGTAGGCGCCTTGTTGATTGTTGAGCTTGTGGAGACCAGAGATGGTGGTGGTGCTGCTGGTGATGAGGGGTAGTTGTAGTGGTAGTAGAAATGTAATAGTGGTAGGGGTTGTGGTGGAGGTGGAACTGGTGATGGTGGTAGTAGTAGTAATGTAATTAGTAAGGGTTGTGGTAGAGGTGGTACTGGTGGTGGTAGTGATTGTGGTGATTATGGTAATGATGGTTGTGGTAGAGGTGGTGTTGATAAAAGTAACAGTGATTGTTGTTGAATTGTGGTAGTGCTGGTAGTTGTTATATCAAGTGTTGCAGCAGTGGGATGGTTGTAGTGGTTCATGGGAGGTGGAAACTCTGGCTACAGCGGGAGTCATGGTAGCCATCATAGTGAGGTCGTGGTAACACTGTGTGTATCATAATGGTACCATAGCTACTACCAGCAGTGGTCTTCACGATGGTAGTGCACACTGAACCACTACCATGACTACCACCACTACCATGACCACCACCACTACCATGGCCATCATCACTACCATGACCAACACCACTACCATAACCACCACCACTACCATCACCACCACCACTACCATAAACAATACCATGACCATCACCAATACCACTACCATGATCACTACCATCACCACTACCATCACCACTACCATCACCACCACCACTACCATAACCACCACTACCATAACCACCACTACCATAACCACCACCACTACCATAACCACCACCACTACCATACCCACCACCACTACCATAACCACCACCACTACCATAACCACCACCACTACCATAACCACCACTACCATAACCACCACTACCATAACCACCACTACCATAACCACCACTACCATAACCACCACCACTACCATAACCACCACCACTACCATAACCACCACCACTACCATGACCACCACTACTACCATAACCACCACCACTACCATGACCATCACCACTACCATGACCACCACCACTACCATCACCACCACTACCATAACCACCACAACTACCATGACTACCACCATTACCATGACCACTACCATGAACACAGCCAAACTCCTGTTCAGAAAACGAGAAACGTTCATCTGATTGTTGAACGTATAAGCCACTTTCAAGGGGTGGCTGGGGAGCCAGGGGGCTCCGGGGAGGGGAGTGTGTTACGTGGGGAGGTTATGGTGGGGTGTAACAGGTAGGTGGCGGGGTGGATAGAACGACGGGAGGAGGATGGGGTGCAGGGAGGATGGAGGGAAGGATGGGGGTAAGGATGGGGTCAGGATGGGTATGGGTGGTCAGGATGGGAGGATAAGGGGAAGGATTTGGGTTAGGATAGGGGTGAGGATAGGGTGAGTATGGGGTAAAGATTGGTTCAGAATGGGGTCAGGGTGAGGTCAGGATGGGGTCAGGATGGGGTCAGGATGGGGTCAGGATGGGGTCAGGTTGGGGTCAAGATGGGGTCATAATGTGGGTCAGGATGGGGGTCTAGATGGGGTCAGGTTGGGGTCAAGATGGGGTCATAATGGGGGTCAGGATGGGGGTCAAGATGGGAACAGGTTGGGGTCAGGATGGTTTGGATTCCACATTTTCTGTTTTGCCTCCTCGACTAAATCACGTTTTCATTATCCTGATCCAATTTTCCAATCCCTTCTGTTTTTCACCTCTCTCCCTCTCTCCCTCTCTCCCTCTATCCCTCTCTCCCTCTCTCCCTCTCTCCCTCTCTCCCTCTCTCCCTCTCTCCCTCTCTCCTCTCTCCCTCTCTCCCTCTCTCCTCTCTCCCTCTCTCCCTCTCCCTCTCTCCCTCTCTCCCTCTCTCCCTCTCTCCCTCTCTCCCTCTCTCCCTCTCTCCCTCTCTCCCTCTCTCTGGCCTGCCAGTTTCAGGAGTGGCTTCCCCTAGGTTCGAACCTGTGGTGTGAGATAGAATCGTAACGTCAGTTATCCAGTACCATGTCTTGGCTAATATTCTAGCACACTCTTATACTAACAACAGTGACCTGCTGTGACATTAGTATTGTTCCAGCAGTAACACTACACCAGTAACACTACACCAGTAACACTCCACCAGTAACAATCCACCAGTAACACTCCACCAGTAACACTCCACCAGTAATCCCAGCTAATATACACAGACCTCATTACCAGATAACTTCAAAGTTTAAGAGACTAATGGTGTTCCCTGCAGTGTAAAACACATACCTGAGAGCAAACTAACAACTCTGTGTGTTTTAATAGGCTCATGTATTCTTGGTGTGTGTGTTAGGCCTGCGGGAACCTAGGGTCATTCTTTAATTAGTAATTTGTTTTAATATTATATGTGAATATATATATATATATATATATATATATATATATATATATATATATATATATATATATATATATATATATATATATATATATATATATCTTTTCACGTCGGCCGCTTCCCACCGAGGCAGGGTGGCCCAAAACGAAAAACGAAATTTTCTCCTTTTACATTTAGTAATATATACAGGAGAAGGGGTTACTAGCCCCTTGCTCCCGGCATTTTAGTCGCCTCTTACGACACGCATGGCTTACGGAGGAAGAATTCTGTTCCACTTCCCCATGGAGATAAGAGGAAATAAGAACAAGAACTAATAAGAAATTACGTAGAAGAAAACCCAGAGGGGTGTGTATATATATGCTTGTACATGAATGTGTAGTGTGACCTAAGTGTAAGTAGAAGTAGCAAGACGTACCTGAAATCTTGCATGTTTATGAGACAGAAAAAAGACACCAGCAATCCTACCATCATGTAAAACAATTACAGGCTTTCGTTTTACACTCACTTGGCAGGACGGTAGTACCTCCCTGGGTGGTTACTGTCTACCAATCTACTACCTAAGATATATATATATATATGCAAGACAACCACTATGAAAAAATAGAAGAATTCCAAGCGCTTTCGTGACTACTCACATTATCAAGGAACTATAAAAGGAAACGTGAGAAGAAGGCTTATAAAGAGGCAGAATACACCTCACAGTCACATCACACTAACAAAGACAACACCTCACAGTAGCGTAACATCTCACGACTCTGTGAAGAGGAACATAAGAAAGGACCTGAAACTCTTCACAAGAATTAAGATTAGTCCAATTTATCATTAAATTCTTCCCAAATTTTATTAATTTAATGATAAATTGGACTAATCTTAATTCTTGGGAAGAGTTTCAGGTCCTTTCTTATGTTCCTCTTCACAGAGTCGTAGATGTTACGCTACTGTGAGGTGTTGTCTTTGTTAGTGTGATGTGACTGTGAGGTGTGTCTGCCTTATATAAGCCTTCTTGTCATGTTTCCTTTATAGTTCCTTGATAATGTGAGTGTAGCCTTAACTTCTTTCATTTTTTTATAGTTCTTGCATAGTTTCGATATCACCTGTTTACTGTGATTTTTGCATATATATATATATATATATATATATATATATATATATATATATATATATATATATATATATATATATATATATATATATACAACACAGACACACGTACACTCACACACAACACACAGACACACGTACACACAAACACACACAACACACAGACATACACACACACACACACAAATACAAAATATGGGCGACCTGGAACGTCTAAGATACTGGAGACGGTGCTGGTAAACTTTATTCACCGACATGTTAGGGACACAAAGAGAGAGAGAGAGAGAGGAGAGGATGAACCAGCAAGGCTGGACCTCGTATTCACTTTAAACAGTTCAGGCATAGGAGATATTACACGTGATCACGTGGTCCTCAGTTTGGAATACACAGTAGAGTTAACAGTTTACCTGGAGTTTACCTGGAGAGGGTTTCGGGGGTCAACGCCCCTGCGGCTCGGTCTGAGACCAGGCCTCATGGTGGATCAGGGTCTGATCAACCAAGCTGTTACTGCTTTCCGCACAGTGGAGAATGAAGCAGTATGAGAAGGACCAGAGAAGCCTAACTCAAAAAAGGGGACTACATAGGCATCGGGAAATTCCTGCCTGAGGTGTGCACCTCAAGCAGGTTGATAAGACATTTGTACAACAATTGGAAACGTGTCGCCACACAGTGGCTTCATCAGTCCATACAAAGGAGAATCGTGAAGAACAGGAGGAGTGTGAGGTTGTCAGTCCCTCAATCTTGAGTCGATGTTGTCAGTCCATCAATCTTCCACATTGAACAAATGTGACACCTCCTACAACTGCTGCACCTCTCCTGTCTACAGTATATAAGCTTCCTCTGCTCATATGCTGTTATTCTATTCAAGATTGATGGACTGACAACATCGTCTCAAGATTGAGGGACTGACAACCTCACACTCCTCCTGTTCTTCACGATTCTCCTTTGTATGGACTGATGAAGCCACTGTGTGGCGAAACGTTTCCTAATAAAGATACCCAAGTGTTTATAGGCGCATAAAAAGAGGTGAGGGTCATCTTATAAATCAGTATACTGACATTAAGAGGGACGTTAAAAAGGGAATAAGAAAAGCTAAACGGGACTATGAAATTAAAGTTGCTAGGGATTCAAAAACTAACCCAAAAAGTTTTTTCCAGGTTTATAGAACAAAAGTTAGGGATAAGATAGGTCCCCTTAAAAATAACTTTGGGCATCTTACTGACAAGGAGAATGATATGTGCTCTATTTTTAATAATTATTTTCTCTCGGTTTTCACACAGGAAGACATTAATAATATCCCAGTAATTAATTTTTACAGAGGCCCAGAAGAAGATAAATTATGTAATATCACAGTCACTAGCGAAATGATTATGAAACAGCTGGACCGACTGAAACAAAATAAATCGCCGGGTCCTGATGAGCTTTTTGCAAGGGTTCTTAAAGAATGCAAAATGGAACTCTGTGAACCAATATCTAAC
>WNWK01001487.1:7500-276847 GCA_009830355.1 Cherax destructor | reverse complement strand
GGACGCCTTTGAGTATTTTTGTTTTATCAGTAAAAGATTATCAACCCCAGGCCCCGAACGAGGCTAATACATGGTTAGGATGTTGGGTGTTGGAGAACCTGGTGTGAATCATTATATCATCAAAAACGGGGACCCATATAAATGGGGCTGGCTAGGCATAGCATTAAGTAAGGCATTAATTAGAATATTGAATAAAATTGGGATGAGCACACCTCCCTGTGGGGTTTCCTAATTCAAAGTCTTTAGTTATACTTCTATGCCCCTGGAACCCGAAGACTTTTGTTGGGGTAGCCTTTAATCCAGCGGAGAAGCCATCCTCCAACACCCCATTCTGGCAAGTTCACTAATGATTACATGTCGGTTGGCAACATCAAAAGAGATTTAAGGCCAAGGAAGGTAGGGAAAGGAGCTGTCAGTGTGCAGAGGAAAGGTAGCTAGGGCATTGGTGAAAACCCTCCTTCCATGCAGGGAAACCACAAGGGGGGACAAAAAATTTTTGATTCTGTACATGAGACGATTCAGAATCATCCCTCAAATGTTTACATAAGCACCCAGTAAGAGATATTGGGGAAAAGAATTTTGTTGATTTTGGAATGGGATTTAGGGCTCCCCAGTTACATAGCTCATGTTGTATAATTCAGAAAGGTTGCCTGGTCCCTGACACAGCAATCTTAGTATATTGTAGGTAATCCATCCTCACCAGGCGACGTGGGTTGCCTTTAGTTAGTGCCATCAAGTTCAAAGTCGGAAAGAATGTTAAAACATCTTCCTTGCTGAGCATAAAACAAACAAGTCTCCCCTAGCATCAATTTGTCATTTAATTTCGCCTGTGTGGTACGGAAGATTTTCATAACTTGATGTAACACCCCAACCTGACTAGCTCATCGCCCTATTGGGATGAGGGTGCGCAATTTTGACCGGTTCTGTTACCCTAATTCTATTTACTTGTTTTCACAACATGGCGCGGTGGGTCGTCGCCGGTTCCCGGTATCCAGAGATTCGTGGGGCGTGTCGGGCCAGAATGCTTCTTTTCTGACTACCATTGTAGCGACGTCTACAGATTGAGAATACGACTTTGTGGGTGGCTATAAATGGTGTTTTAGATTCTTCATTGGGTTCGCACGGGCCCATTTTATAGAGATTGTCGCCAGGTTTCAGGAAGTACCGTGGGTGAATTCGGCGTGGTGGTCTTCGGTATCCAGGTACTACGTTTGGGTCAAGGTCCTAATTGCCCTTTTGAGGCGCGGAGGGCTGATTTGAGAACAGTTTTGGGAATATGGCTTTCATACGCCGGTGGGCAGGTGGCGGAAGGATGTTTCAAGGTCTGCTGGAGGAACGTTTACGAAAATGACATTACGCCATCCCATCCCTTCCTACATACTGTTGGAGGACCAGGACTAAGTCATGGTTACCTATGCGGGGCAACGTCGACATGCGGTTTTTGGGGGGCCTATGACCATATGGCTGTGCAGTGGGTAAAAGGACGGGCCCAAAGGATGTTGGACATCAAGGCCTTGCATCGACGGTGGGCGGGTGGACAACCCTAGGGTGGGGGGTTGGAGTGCTAAAGGACAGGTGGAATCTTTGGAGGATGGAGGGACCTTGCCAGGGGTTCCGGAATCATCTGTCCAGGAGTCTGGGCCGTGGGGGGGGAGTATGGGGGTTGATGAGAGGATAGCAGAGGAGGGGGTTTGCTACGGTGTTGCAGGACTTTTGGGCACCCCCAGGTCAGGTGTGTGTGGAAACCCGGCTGCCTTGGAAGCAGGGGGGAACAGGGAAGCTGAGGTGGGGGCCCTCGGGGTTAGTGCCTCGCCGCGGGGCGGCTGCTTCACGGGGGAGGCGGAGGTGCATTCATGGCCTCCAGGAGGTGGGTATGGAGGAAGAAAGTGGGGTCACGGAAGAAGCGCCCAGTCTGATACGGACACGTGCTCACACCGGCGCAACGTCCGGTAAGAAGATGTGGGCCTGATGGCGGGGGGGTGATGTTGGAGGTCCCAAAGGACAGAGCCCTCTTGAAAGGTGGTTCCCGAGACCTGGGAGGCCCGTGGGGCACTCGGGGAAAGGGGACGGCAAGTGCCGGGGCCTAAAAACCCCTCTGTCGGTTTCAAGTTTTACCGGGGTTATTAATGGTTTGTGTGATAAGATGAAGGTGAATGGTTTCGTGGGTTTTGGTGAGGTATGGTATAGACGGGTTTTTGCAGAACAACCAAATATGGTTTCGTTACTGATTGAAGGATACACTTTTCGCTGCACCCTTGAGATTGAAAGGGGTGTGGCGATATTAATTAGGGAATAGCCCGTTTGTTGTCCATCACAGTGAGGAGGGGGGGGGAGGGGCGGGTCATACGGGGGGATGGACCCATGGGGAGGGATCGGGTGTCCTTTGTGGTATTTATGGGCCCAGGAAAAGATGGTGGGAAAGACTGATTTTGTGAGGGATGTTTAGTTTATCACCTACTTTCCCACATGCGATTAGTGGTGGGTGGTGATTGAACTGTGTGACACTCAGAAATGGAACCAAGGGGGCGGGGTATTGTTCGGTTTTGCTGGGGGATCTGTTACAGGGGTGGGGTTGGTGGATGGGGGGTGCTGATGGGACGTGGAGCACACGTTTGTGAGGAGAGGTATGCTGCTCGGCTGGATCGGTTATATGTGACTAGGAGGCGGAAGGGGAGGGGGTGTGTGTTGATGTGGTTTTTGGGGACCCGGGGGTTTTGGGTGGATTTGGGGTGGGAGGGGTTGCCTCGCAGGTAGGGGAGTTTTGGAAATTAAATGTCCGGTTGCTTCAAGAGGGAATGGGGAGGGGGATTTTTTGGGGTTTGGGGACGGGTTGTGGTCCGAGGTGCGTGTGGATGGGGATTTGTTCCTGGTGGGACAATGTGGCTAAGGGCGATAAGGGACTTCTATGTTAGACGGGGAGGGAGGATAATCAGTTTGCGTATGGACTTATTAGGTATTTGGAGGGACAGTTAAGGGTTGTTATGGGAGAGGATGTGGGGTGCGGGTTCCCTTTGGAAATAGAGGGGTTGAAAGATAAAATTGGTTTTTTCAAAATGAAAGGTTTGATGTTTCAAGGGTGGCGGGTGGGTTGGGAGGGGTTGGGGTGACAAGCCTGGGCATGTGTCCTGCGAGGGCAGGATGGGCGTCGGGCGACAGAAATTGGGTTGTGTGTGCTGAGGACTTGGGAGGGTATAGGGTGGGGCAAGAGTTGGTTACGACAGAGGGCATGGGCCCGGGATGTGGATGGGGAGGGCCGATATGAGGAGCGGAGGGGTGCAGGAGGAGGTTTAAGGGATATGGGTGGTTGGGGCAATGTACTTGAGGGGGGGGAAGGGAGGGTTGAGTGGTGATATTGTGGAGGATGAAGTGTGGACGCCTTGAGGGATGGAGAGGGAAGGGCCAGGGAAGACGGATTCAGTGATTTTTATTTTAAAAGCATTGGGGGTTTTAAAGGGTTTTTGCAGTTGTTAAATGTCATGAAGAAGGGTTTCTTGGGGATTCACAGTCTGGCTTTGTGGTTATGGTTGGGGTTTTGTCAGACGCGGTAAGGGACTATAGGACTTTTCCCTTAGTGGGGATTATAAGATTTGCGAAAATATTAGGCTTTTGTTTGAAAGGGGTCGAAAAAGGGGTTTTTGTTGGGAGTCAATATGGGGTGCCGGGGAATTTATGTCCCTGGGGCTGGGGTTTTGGGGGTTTTTTGAGAGTAGGCAGAAGGGGGGAGGGGTGTTGCACTGATTGGAGGGCAGCGGTGATGGGGTGGGAAGAAACGTTGTGGAGCATTAAGGTGGCAAGGGTTTGGAAGGAGATGGTGAGTTGGGCATTTCTTTGTCTGGGGAGCAAGTATGTGTGGCAGTGAATGGGAGGGTGGGGCAGCGGTCAGGATGGGAAGGGGAGCCCGGGTTGCCCACTGTCTCAATTGTTTTCGATGCCCAGGAACCATTTTATAGGGCTGTTTGAAGCGTCTGTTCGGGGGCAGGGAAAGGGGGATCGGGTGTTGGGAATCCTGGATAGTGGGCTATTGGATAACCCCGAAGATTCTTGGGAGAACGGGGGGGATTAGAGCGTGTGGGCAGGGTCATTGAGGTTTTGGGAGGCGGGAAATGTAAATGAGGATAAGTCGAAATTCATGAATTGGGGACTGGGAGGGGTGGTGGGCGGGGGTTCTTGTGGAAGGTTTGTTTAGTGGATCGGGTGAAGATTTGTGGTGTGGTGTATATGAGGATGCGAGGGCGAGGTGGTTAATTCGGAGGGTGGTCAGAGGGTGTTGGGTGATTAGATGGTTTGGGGCCATCACATTTTTCACGCTGCAAAATAATAGTGGTTAATGTGTTGTTTATATAGTAAAATATGGCATGTGGCGGATTCCGTGGGCAGGGGCGTTGGTTGTTGCGAGGGTTTTCGTTTTATTTGGGGATGGGGTTTTGGATTGGTTACGAAGGGGGTGGTTTACGCTCCCGTTACGCCAGGGAGGGCTAGGGTTGATTCCATTGGAATGGATTGAAGGGTTTATGAAGCGGGGTTCCTGAGGGTGGTTGGGGAGGGGGGAGGGATAGGGCTTCTGCATGAGGATATAAGGAGGGGTGGGGGGAGGGAGGTTTGGGAATGTGAGGACATGTTGGGTCCCTTATTGTTAGAGATCCTTCACATATGAGGGTCAGGACTCTTGAGAAAGGGGTGCGGTCTCGGGAGGTGGCAGGGGTGGAAGGGGTGTACCCTCTGTATGCTTGGAAGGTTTTGGGGGAGGTTAAGGACATTGCGGCCGTCCATGTGTGCGGGAGGTTTTTTTTCCCGGTTTCTTCAGGGGCCCAGGGGTGGTTTACGTAACAGAGGTTTTCGGGAGATGGGATGTGTCAAGCTTGGGGGGAGGATGACACTGGTTTCATAGTGTATATTTTTGTGAGCGTTTGGGTGTTGTGGGGAATGGTTGGGGCGTGGATTTGCTTAGTGGGGGGTGGATTGTCATGTTGAGGGCACTTAGTTTGGATGTGGGAGGAGTGGGGGGGGAGGTTCAGAGGAGAAATGCGATGTAATGGCAGATTTTGTTTTCATTTTGGGCTATGAGGGAAAAAGGGGGGTTATTGAACGACGGATGGCACTGGCGGCAGGGTTTTATGAACGAAGGCCGAAATAGGGACCCCATGGGGGAAGGTGGGAGGGATTTTCCTGTGGGTTACAGGGATTTCACCATGGGGTCTTGTGGTCCTTGTAGTTTAGGGGTATCCGACGGCTGGTCTCCCGTGGGGGGGTAGGGAGGCATTGGTGGGTTTTTGGGGCCCGGATTGTGCGGAGGGATCAAGGTTGGTTAGCAGGGGGTATCCTGATTGTTGTATGTGTTTGTATCCCGTAGTGTGTGGAAGGGCATTTACATTGTCCTGTTGGGGTTTTGATGTGTGGTTTATATTGATGTATAAATTGTAACTTTTGATGGTGAGCTGGTCTCAAACCCTATGGGGTCTCATAAGTATATAGGGAAAGGTGTGCTCTCAGTGGTGTAGGTTTGTGTGGGCCTTTTTTATTTTGCCTTTAGTTAAGTGTGTGGTTGTGTTGGGGTTTTGTAATGATATTGACTGTAAAATGTATGTTTTTTGTACAAGTATTTGGGAAGGTTTTTTACGTTTCCTTTTTGTATATTTTCCTTGTATTTAAGAGTTTTGTATTTTTTATACTTTGTGTTTTAATAAAATATAAAAAAAAATTTATTTATGTCCCTCCATGCCGGCCGGGGGGTGGGAGCATTGAGACCATTGACAAATTTTTCCCAGTCAGTTTGCCGCAGCCTGTCAACGCCCTCTGGGCAGCAAGGGCGGTTTGAAAGAGCTTCAGCATTCCCCGGGGTCGATGTTTCAATAGGCTGGGCATTCTTTCAGAACGTTTCAGGTTTGGGGTTTAAGATCATTGTTAAGTATGGTTATTATAGGAGGTATGATTGTTATGGAAGTTGGTTGGGTTAAGGTGCCAGGAGGTTTTTTGGGGGGGCTCCCAAGTAGTTCCCGAATCCTCACAAGGTCATTGTTAAAGGTCCCAACAGAGGAACCTCAAGGAATTATACCAGTCAGACATCCAAGAGTTCTTATTTTGTTGGATGCACCATAGACATGTGGCTCCTCCCGCATGATAGAATGATAAAGATGGACTACTGGTGTCAATCTCCCGGAGTCTTAAGTCAATTAAAATTCAGTTGAAGTTCTTTTTTGTATTATTGCGGGAACAGTCATATCTCCTTGGCCCCGCCTCTTCACTGGTCGCTAAATAGGTCCACCCTCTCCCTGCTCCATGAACTATCGTACCTCTTCTTAAAGCTATGTATGGATCCTGCCCCACTATATCACTCACAGATTGTTCCACTTCCTGACAACTTCCAAGACTGGAAACATTTCCTAACATCCCTGGACCATCTATATTCATCTTCCAGTTGTGACCCCTTGTTGCTGTGTCTCATCTCTGGAACATTCTGTCCCTATCCACCTTGTCAATTCCTCTGAATATTTTATATGTCATTTCATGTTCCCTCTACCCTCCTGTCCTCCAGTGTTGTTAGGGTTGAGTTCCTTTAACTCTCCTTGTAGGACAAACCCCTTACCTCGGGGACTAGTCTTGTTGCAAACCTTTACACTTTTCTAGTTCCTAACGTGTTAAGAAATTGGGGCATGTTTCCTTAAGATACCTGCTGTCTCTGTTCACCTAGCAGTAAATAGGCACCTGGGTGTTAGTCGAAGGTCCAGTCCCTGGACCCATTATGTACCTCTTGTAATCTTTTGACTACCGCCCACAGGATGGGTATGGGGTGCATAATAATGATATTAAACTAAGGTGTTAGTCGAATGGTGTGGGTCGCATCCGAGGACAATTAACCAATTTTCCCCAAAATGTTCTGCATAACCAGGAGCTTTTTATAGTATGTCATTGATGTCAGCTATGGTCTGTATAAGTTGTATCATGTAGAAATAAAGATGATTATTATCATTATTATTAACCCACGAGAGGTAATATACGAGACAGACTTACCAGACAGATGACCCCAACAGCAATAGATCCATTACGTGTAGAGAAACAGCAGCAACATGTAGTCATAATCACCATGTTTGATTACTGTTGTGGGGACCTCAGGTACCTGCAAGCCATCAGCATTATTATTATTATTATTATTATTATTATTAATTTGCCCCAAATGCTCTGCATAACAAGGGGTATTCTATATAGTATGTCACTGATGTCAGCTAGGCCTGTATACCTTGTATATCTACTTGTAGAAATAAAGATTATTATTATTATTATTATTATTATTATTATTATTATTATTATTATTATTATTATTAATATTATTATTATTATAGACCACACCAGACCTGATAGTCAAGACCACACTAACAGACCTGATAGTCAAGACCACACTAACAGACCTGATAGTCAAGACCACACTAACAGACCTAGTAGCCAAGACCACACTAACAGACCTGATAGTCAAGACCACATTAACAGACCTGATAGTCAAGACCACGCTAACAGACCTGATAGTAAAGACCACACTAACAGACCAGATAGTAAAGACCACGCTAACAGACCTGATAGTAAAGACGACACTAACAGACCTGATAGTAAAGACTACACTAACAGACCTGGTAGTCAAGACCACACTAACAGACCTGATAGTAAAGACCACATTAACAGACCTGATAGTCAAGACCACATTAACAGACCTGATAGTCAAGACCACGCTAACAGACCTGATAGCAAAGACCACACTAACAGACCAGATAGTCAAGACCACGCTAACAGACCTGATAGTAAAGACGACACTAACAGACCTGATAGTAAAGACCACACTAACAGACTTGGTGGTCAAGACCACACTAACAGACCTGGTAGTCAAGACCACACTAACAGACTTGGTGGTCAAGACCACATTAACAGACCTGGTAGTCAAGACCACACTAACAGACCTGGTAGTCAAGACCACATTAACAGACCTGGTAGTCAAGACCACACTAACAGACCTGATAGTCAAGACCACATTAACAGACCTGGTAGTCAAGACCACACTAACAGACCTGGTAGGCAAGACCACATTAACAGACCTGATAGCCAAGACCACACTAACAGACCTGGTAGTCAAGACCACACTAACAGACCTGGTAGGCAAGACCACATTAACAGACCTGGTAGCCAAGACCACACTAACAGACCTGGTAGTCAAGACCACACTAACAGACCTGGTATACCTGGAGAGAGTTCCAGGGGTCAACGCCCCTGCGGCCCGGTCTGTGACCAGGCCTCATGTTGAATCAGAGCCTGATCAACCAGGCTGTTACTGCTGGCCGCACACAGTCCAACGTACGAACCACAGCCTGGCTGGTCAGGTACCGACTTTAGGTGCCTGTCCAGTGCCTGCTTGAAGACAGCCAGGGGTTTGTTGGTAATCCCCCTGATGTATGCTGGGAGGCAGTTGAACAGTCTTGGGCTCCTGACACTTATTGTGTTGTCTCTCAACGTGCTAGTGGCACCCCTGCTCTTCATTGGGGGGATGTTACATCGCCTGCCGAGTCTTTTGCTTTCGTAGGGAGTGACTCTCGTGTGCAAGTTTGGTACTAATCCCTCGAGAATTTTCCACGTGTATATAATAATGTATCTCTCCCGCCTGCGTTCTAGGGAGTACAGGTTTAGGAACTTCAAGCGTTCCCAGTAATTGAGGTGGTTTATCGCAGTTATGCGTGCCGTGAAGGTTCTCTGTACATTTTCTAGGTCAGCAATTTCACCTGCCTTGAAAGGTGCAGTTAGTGTGAAGCAATAGATAGAACAAGCGACCTGAAAAGTGTCAACATGGGCTTGGGATCCCTGGTTTTGAAGGTTCTCATTATTCATCCTGTCATTTTTCTAGCAGATGCGATTGCTACGGTGTTATGGTCCTTGAAGGTGAGATCCTCTGACATGATCACTCCCAGGTCTTTGACATTAGTTTTTCGCTATATTGTGTGGTTGGAATTTGTTTTGTACTCCGATGAGATTTTAATTTCCTCACGTTTTCCATATCTGAGTAATTGAAATTTCTCATCATTGAACTTCATATTGTTTTCTGCAGCCCATTTAAAGATTTGGTTTATGTCTGCTTGGAGTCTTGCTGTGTCTTCAACTGTGGACACTGTCATGCAGATTCGGGTGTCATCTGCAAAGGAAGACACGGCACTGTGGCTTATATCCCTGTCTATGTCCGATATGAGGATGAGGAACAGGATGGGAGCAAGTACTGTGCCTTGTGGAACAGAGCTTTTTACTGTAGCCGCCTCAGACTTTACTCTGTTGACTACTACTCTTTGTGTTCTACTTGTTAGGAAATTATAGATCCATCTACCAACTTTTCCTGTTATTCCTTTATCACGCATTTTGTATGCTATTACACCATGGTCACACTTGTCAAAGGCTTTTGCTAAGTCTGTGTATATGACAGCTGCATTCTGTTTGTCTTCTAGAGCATCCAGAACCTTGTGGTCCAGTAGTTGGGACAGACAGAAGTGACCTGCTCTAAACCCATGCTGCCCTGGGTTGTGTAATTGATGTGTATCTAGATGAGTGGCGATCTTGCTTCTTAGAACCCTTTCAAAGATTTTTATGATATGGGACGTTAGTGCTATTGGTCTGTAGTTCTTTGCTATTGCTTTACTGCCCCCTTTGTGGAGTGGGGCTACTATGTCTGTTGTTTTTAGTAACTGCGGGACGACCCTAGTGTCCATGCTCCCTCTCCATATGATGTTAAAAGCACGTGATAGGAGCTTCTTGCAGTTCTTGATGAGTTAGTTTGATATCTTTATTATGCACCCCATACCCATCCTGTGGGCGGTAGTCAAAAGATTACAGAGGTACATAATGGGTCCAGGGACTGGACCTCAAAGTTTGATAGCTGAGCAAGTTACAAAGGTAATGAACTCAGATGGTCACAATCATGACAAGTTACAAAGGTATTTGCAGATTACAGAGGTATATATAGGGTCCAGAGACTGGGCCCCAAAGTTTTGATAGCTGAACAAGGTACAATGGTAATTAATTCACTAGTTACAAGGTAATGAATCATGTAAGTAAATTTACTTACGTCTGTACATGGTTGCACTCTTGAACAAATTATAAAGCAATGAGCAATCTATTAGTCTACACACACACACACATATACATATACACATACATATATACACATACACACGCATACATGTATATACATACACACATACACATACACACATGTACATACACACACGCACACACGTGAACACGGAGTTCCATGAGTCTGGGCCTGTAGCGGAGTGCATGGGCATGTCATTTATCGCCTCTTTGAAGTCATTTGGCGTCATGGTAATGTCAGATAGGCATGCGTCTGCCAAGTTCTGTGGCACTCTCATAAAAAAAATCATTTAGGTCTTCGACTTTCAGTCAGGTTAGCGGCTCACTAAAAACTGAGTCATACTGGGACTTTAGTAACTCACTCATTTCCTTGCTGTCATCTGTGTAGGACCCATCTCGTTTAAGTAGGGGCCCAATACTGGATGTTGTTCTCGACTTTGATTTGGCATAAGAAAAGAAATACTTTGGGTTTCTTTCAATTTCATTTATGGTAGCCAAGACCACACTAACAGACCTGATAGCCAAGACCACACTAACAGACCTGATAGTCAAGACCACATTAACAGACCTGATAGTCAAGACCACACTAACAGACCTGATAATCAAGACCACACTAACAGACCTGATAATCAAGACCACACTAACTGACCTAGTGGTCATTAACATTAACACCAGTCTCACTTATATATATATATATATGCAAAACAACCACTATGAAAAAATAGAAGAATTCCAAGCGCTTTCGTGACTACTCACATTATCAAGTGGTTGTTTTGCATATTTTGATATCACCTGTTTACTGTGATCTTTTGCATATATATATATATATATATATATATATATATATATATATATATATATATATATATATATATATATATATATATATATATACATACAATCTCTGCCGAAGGAGACTGAACCTACGAAACTTAGAACAAGGTACGCAGTGTTCTATCACCGTACCACACTGGACCAATACCTTGGCGCCCAGCCACCCTAGACGTTTTTGATCCAAGACAGCTAGCTTTCAGTCAGGTGGTGTTAGCTATTTCCTGCATGCATCGGCCGACGAGAGATTTTTACAGGGGATGAGATGAAATAGCTAACACCACCTGCCTGAAAGCTGGCTGCCTTGGATCAAAAAACGTCTAGCGTTGGCTGGGCGCCAAGGTATTGATCCAGTGTGGTACGGTGGTAAGAACACTGGGTACCTTGTTCCAAGGTTCGTAGGTTCGAGTCTCCTTCGGCCAGAGATTAGTGTTGTGGGGAGGTGCATGAGCAGCTGGGACTGATGGTGGAATTATTATTTAAGATGGGGTTGTAAGAGAAGTGAATGCTGGTGTGTTCGGGAGAGGTGTAGTGTTGGAAGATATAGAATCTAATACAGAGTGGGAGTTGTCACAGTTGCTTTTTGCTGATGACACTGTGCTTTTGGTAGATTCTGAAGGGAAATTGCAAAAACTGGTGAACGAATTTGACTGGGTGTGTAAAAGAAGTAAATTAAAAAATGAACATAGGAAAAAGCAAGGAGATGAGGGTAACGAAAAATTAAGGTAATGGAACATTGAAGGGAGTATGGAGAAAGTGAAAGTGCTCTGATATTTGGGAGTGGAATTGTCAACAGACGGGTCTGTGAAAGACGAGGTGAATCATAGAATTGACGAGGTAAGTGATGCATTGAGACATCTGTGGAGTTAAGTTATCCATGGAGGCAAAAAGGGGAATGTATGAGAGTATAGTGATACCAGTGCTGTTTTATGGGTGTGAAGCATGAGTGGTGAATGTTGCAACAAGGAGAAGGCTGGAGATGTGTCTGAGGGCAATGTGTGGTGTGAATATGATGCAGAGAATTCGTAGCTTTGAGATTAGGATGTGCGGAGTTAATAAAAGTACTATTCAGAGGACTTAGGAGGGATTGTTGAGGTGGTTTGGACATCTAGAGATGATGGAACAAAATAGGATGACTTGGAGGGTGTATAAATCTATAGTAGAGAGAAGGCGGGATAGGGGTCGTCCTAGGTAAGGTTGGATGGAAGGGGTAAAGGAGGTTTTGCGTGCGAGGGGCTTAAACATCCAGTGAGCTTGTTAGATAGGAGTGGAGGCAAGTGCTTTTTATGACTTGACGTGTTGTTGGAGTGTGAGCAAGGTAACATTAATGATGGGATTCAGGGAAACAGGTTAATCGGACTTGATTCCTGGAGATATGAAGTACAGTGCCGGCACCCTGGAAGAGGGCCGGGGATATTTGCATACATACATACACCATAATTCGAAACCTACAAAATTCCATGTATAAATCATTTCAATAGAAATCCACTAAATTGCGTCACTTTTCATCAAATTCAAAGCACAAATCACATAATGCTGAGCATTTTAATGAGTGATCACAATGCTTTTGTTTGTTGTTGTTGTTAGTAAGACAGTCCAGTCACGTGACACGCGTTACAACACGTTCTTATCATGAACAAACAAGCACAAAATATATAGGAAATGATGGTGTATGAGTCTTTAATAATAATAATAATAACTAGTAACAATAATTAATAATAATTAATAAACTACTAATAATAATATGGGTTAGAAGAAGAGAGTAAGAAATAGAGCAGATGCTCTATTTTTTATCAATATTTAGTTGGTTTTTACCCTTGAATGCTACAAATGACACTTAAGAAATATTTTTTTTTATGCGAGTTAATAAAGCGAGATGTGCGCGACGTGTGACACTGAGACGTAATGACGGTGTTGACCAGACACCACCACCCTGGCGGCAGCCATGTTATGACGTCACTCATATCTCAGTCCCTGATTGGCCAAGAAGGATGACGGCCATCTTGTGACGTTACAGCTAGGTATATGATTGGTCATGATGGATGACGGCCATGTTGTGACGTCACAGTTGTATAGGTGTATGATTGGCTGTGATGGATGACGGCCATGTTGTGACGTCACATTTGTATAGGTGTATAATTGGTCATGATGGATGACGGTTATGTTGTGACCATCAGAGTTGTATAGCAATGTAATGGATGACGGTTATGTTGTGACCATCAGAGTTGTATAGCAATGTAATGGATGACGGTTATGTTGTGGCCTCATAACCTGCTAACTCTATGGCATTTATTATTATTATCATCATTAATAGTAGTAGTTGTTCTGCGTCAATAATAACAAAGATTATTGTGAGTCACGAGGGCAGTTGTCAGTTGCTTGACTCTGCTGATAGACTGAATGTTGATCTAAATGTAAACAACTTAAGAAGTCTATTAGGGATTCCAAGTGGAACTATAAGATCCAATTTATACCCTCCCCCCCTTTCCTCCCCTTCCCCTTCCTATTCTTCCTCCCCCTCCTCTTCAGCTTCCTCCTCCCCCTCCTCTTGCCCTTCCCCTTGTTTTATTCAGTGGTTTAACACACTGGGTTTAATGCACAAGAATACGCAGCGAGATGTAGGAGAATAAGAAAGGTGCCTAAGAAGGGTAAGAATACGGGGTAAAGAATCTTATTAAGACAGGTAAGGCGTATATAGTGGGTGGTGGTGGTGAGGGGGGTTTAAACTCTATCTACTAAACGAGGGTCATTTAAAGTGGGGATTAACGTAAACTGGCAGTGTGTATATACACTGAGATATACATCGCTTGGTGTATATTAGCGTAGGGACGTTCATGATGTATTGTACAGAGCAGTTGTTTATTACTGAAATAATGTTGAACTCTTACACAAGTCTAGTTATTATTATTATTATTATTATTACTATTATTATTATTATTATTATTATTATTATTATTATTATTATTATTACGCCTACGCACAATACGCTGCTAAAATATTAAGTCTCTTGTTTGAGAGAAAAGAGCAGCAAATTTGTAGCTTAGATCAATACGTCGTTAGGGTGAGTGTTTGATCAGGGGTTAATGCACATTACTTGTGTACACACGCCCTTGAGGCGTGTACATGTACTTATGAGGCGTGTACGCACACCCATGAGTTGTGTATACACGCCCATGAGTTGTGTATACACGCCCATGAGTTGTGTATACATGCCCATGAGTTGTGTATACACGCCCATGAGTTGTGTATACACCCCCATGAGTTGTGTATACACGCCCATGAGTTGTGCATACACCCCCATGAGTTGTGTATACACGCCCATGAGTTGTGCATACACCCCCATGAGTTGTGTATACACGCCCATCCGCTGTGTCCAGATGCTCGTGAGATTTGGTAGAGGCAAGATCAATACACAGGTTTAAGAACAGGTACGACAAGGCTGTTAAAGCCAGGAGTGATTCCAGTAGCGGCCAGTGAAAAGGCTGGCCCAGGAGCCGAGACTCGACCCCTGCAACCACATATAGATGAGAGAGGGGGAGAGAGAGAGAGAGAGAGAGAGAGAGAGAGAGAGAGAGAGAGAGAGAGAGTGGGCACACACACACACACACACACACACACACGATGTGAAGTTAACGAGAAGAATTAAATCAGATGAGGATCAGGCAGGACTACAAAGAGACCTGGACAGGCTGGACACCTGGTCTAGCAACTGGCTTCTCGAATTTAACCCCACCAAATACAAAGTCATGAAGATCGGGGAAGGGCAAAGAAGACCGCAGACGGAGTATAGGCTAGGTGGCCAAAGACTGCAAACCTCACTCAAGGAGAAAGATCTTGGGGTGAGTATAACACCGAGCACGTCTCCGGAAGCACTCATCAACCAGATAACTGCTGCAGCATATGGGCGCCTGGCAAACCTGAGAATAGCGTTCCGATACCTCAGTAAGGAATCGTTCAAGACACTGTACACCGTGTACGTCAGGCCCATACTGGAGTATGCAGCACCAGTTTGGAACCCACACCTAGTCAAGCACGTCAAGAAATTAGAGAAAGTGTAAAGGTTTGCAACGAGACTAGTTCCAAAGCTAAGGGGATTGTCCTACGAAGAAAGGTTAAGGGAAATCGGCCTGACGACACTGGAGGACAGGAGGGTTAGGGAAGACATGATAACGACATACAAAATACTGCGAGGAATAGATAAGGTGGACAGAGACAAGATGTTCCAGAGAGGGGACACAGAAACAAGGGGACACAATTGGAAGATGAAGACTCAGATTAGTCAAAAGTATGTTAGGAAGTATTTCTTTAGTCACAGAGTTGTCAGGAAGTGGAATAGTCTGTCTAGTGACGTAATGAAGGCAGGAACCATACATAGTTTTAAGACGAGGTATGATAAAGCTCATGAAGCAGGGAGAGAGAGGATCTAGTAGCGATCAGTGAAGAGGCGGGGCCAGGAGCTATGACTCGCCCCGTGCAACCACAAATAGGTGAGTACACACATACACACACAATTGACCTCACGACACTGGAGGACAGGAGGAGATATGATAACAACATATAAAATACTGAGAAGAATCGAGAAGGTGGACAGAGATAAGATGTTCCAGAGATGGGACACAGCAACAAGGGGTCACAATTGGAAGTTGAAGACTCAGACGAGTCACAGGGATGTTAGGAAGTATTTCTTCAGTCACAGAGTTGTTAGGAAGTGGAACAGTCTGGAGAGTGATGTAGTGGAGGCAGGATCCATACATAGCTTTAAGAAGAGGTATGATAAAGCTCATGGAGCAGGGAGAGAGTGGACCTAGTAGCGACCAGTGAAGAGGCGGGGCCAAGAGCTATGAATCGACCCCTGCGACCACATATAGGTGAGTACACACACGCACACGCGTGCGAGGCAGCCAAATATTTATTTACAACCCTGAAAGATTAATGGAGTGATCTTTGTTAAGAAGGGTCGTCAGTTGATTGTTAGCATGACCGTCTGATGATAGTAGAGGCTGTGGCTAGTTGATTGTTAGAACCCTGGTCATGTGATTGTTACAGCCAGGGTAGTGTGATTGATACAGCCAGGGTAGTGTGATTGATACAGCCAGGGTAGTGTGATTGTTACAGCCAGGGTAGTGTTGTTACAGCCAGGGTAGTGTTGTTACAGCCAGGGTAGTGTTGTTACAGCCAGGGTAGTGTTTTTACAGCCAGGGTAGTGTTGTTACAGCCAGGGTAGTGTTTTTACAGCCAGGGTAATGTTGGTACAGCCAGGGTAGTGTTGTTACAGCCAGGTGTATATAATTGTTACAGCCAGGGTAGTGTGATTGTTATAGCCGGTGTGTAATTGTTACAGCCAGGTTAGTGTAATTGTTACAGCCGGGTGTATGTAATAGTTACAGCCAGGGTAGTGTGATTGTTACAGCCGGGTGTATGTAATAGTTACAGCCGGGGGTATGTAATTGTTACAGCCGGATGTATATAATTGTTACAGCCAGTTAGTATCTTTATTATGCACCCCATACCCATGGTGTGGGTGGTAGTCAAAAGATTACAGAGGTACGTAATGGGTCCAGGGACTGGACCCCAAAGTTATGATAGCTGAACTAGTTACAAAGGTAATGAACTCCAGGTAGTTACAGCCAGGGTAGTATAACTGTCACAACCAGGTGTAGTGTGGTTGTTACAGTAATAGCCATACAATTGTTACAGGTAGGTTAGGTTAGGTTAGACTGGTAACTAGGTTAGGTTAGGCTGGTAACTAGGTTAGGTTAGGATTAGTTAGGTTAGATAACCCTCTGTCAAAAAAGTGAACTAATTGTAGCACACCAGAACGGCAATAATTATAATAATAAGATTGATGGCATTAAAAGGTTCTGACACAAACTGAAGATGCGGTAGAAATACTTAAGTCAGATAATCACTGTTTAAGGCTTGTTAAATAGTCACCCATTTGAATGTCTTAGCAATAGTGAAATGCCCGTTATTAAGATGTAAATTATAAAAAAAAAACCTGACTTTCTCCCCGTGGGGAAAGAGCAACGAGATCATTGATATGTTGAGTAATTTTCTCTCTCTCTCAGGACGTTATGTTATATAAGTGTTTATGAGTTACCATGGTGACGAGGAGGGTCGATACCATGGTTGCTGGTAGACATTATATGTACTTGAGCATCTCCTGTCAACAGTCTTGATATATCACTACATTTATCATCCACAAGTTGCCTTCTTTCATGTCAGTTTGACCGTCATGTCCTCACCTCTTGTCTGGTACTATTCTAACCTAACATAACCAGTCCTAGCTTAACCTACTTCAGGCTAACCTAACCTAGTTTAACCTGACCCAGAGTAACTTAACACCGTAACCTGCCCTAACCTGGCCTAGGATAGGCTTATCAAACATCACTTAATGTAAACAAGCATTACTATTATATTTTTTTTTTTAAATTGACAAAAATATGAGTCTGTGGACATTATGTTTCTTTTCTTTCAAACAGCAAATACGTAATATATCAACATTTGTGAAATTTACAATAAACGTGAAGTCAACACAATCCCAACATGAGATATTGACGCTGCTGACCATAGAGAACACCAAGTTCAAGAAGTATAGAGACTCGACCCACCAGTACTGCATTTGTCCTGATAATAAGATCAGAGACCTTTGGTCCCTAGTGAAAGAGGTTTCAAGCTCATCGAAGTACAAGAGAATCAGAGGCCGCCCCCCATGCTTCTACCATCACCGCCGTGCAACTTCAGAGTAAACCGTATCCTTAGTCTTTGCCTAGCCTCTGAGACTCTCAAACAAATCTACATCTTACACTTAATTTTCGTTTATACTTGTGTATGTATGTAAAGTCTTCAAGAAGGCTCAGCCACTAATTAAAATTCTAGTTACTATAATGCGGCGGTAGGCGAAAAATACTCAGATGGCTTGTAGGATGGCTTGTAAGACTGTTATAACTAGCACCGTCGATCACCATGCCCAGCCCTTCTAGGGCAGGGTAGGTGCCAAGGCTGGAGCTTGCTACCATCTGCAGCTCTTAAGCCTGCCCTTCCCGTTAGGGAAGGTGGCAGACCACAGGGGCCTAGCATCTATCTACCTCCATGCCTCGTGCTGGTGGGGAATGTGGCTAGGCCTGGGGCCAGTTGGTCCCGCCTATGAGGGGTATCCCCTCCCATGGGAGACATAGGTCTCTGACACTCCCACGCCAGGGAGCCGGAGCCGGGTCGCCATCTGGTAAAGACCCGGGCCGGGAAAATTCCCGGTGAATCAACACCTCCTCCTCCTCCTCCTCCATAACTAGCACCGGTGAATCAAGAACAACAACAACAACTATGACCATTAATTTTTAAAAGGGTGTACCGGTAAGCCAGGGGAAGGCCCCAGTCAGATGACCAAAAGCTCCAGCTGTGGGTCATCATATGACTAAGACCCGCGTCAGGAAACATTTCTGTTTCCTGACGAACCTTACCGAACCGCGTAACCGGTTTTTTTTTTCATGGGCTATGGTTCCTCTTGACTTACACTAGAGGGTTGTGTGTACTCTCATAAGCTTTGTTCGGATGTTTAACCCGGAGGGTTAGCCACCCAGGATAACTTAAGAAAGTCAGTGTATCATCGAGGACTGTCTGTCTTACTTCCATGGTAGGCCTTCAATCTTGTTCCCCAGGATGCGACCCATGACCGTCGACTAGCATGTAGGTACCTACTTACTGGTAGGCGAACAGGGACAGCAGGTGTAAGGGAACATGCCCAGTGTTTCTACTCGGCCGTGATTGCTGGGGTCAATTCACAGCTCCTGTGTGTGTACTCACCTATATGTGGTTGCAAGGGTTGATTCACAGCTCCTGTTAGCTGTGAGTCTGCCTTCCATTTCCGTCAGCTTCTTAACTCCAAGAAAAAATAAATCCAGCCACATACGTCTGAAGCCATATAGCGTCTCTTTATAATTCTTTTCTCGATCAGTTTTCATATCGATTTTTTTTAGGGAAGTTCAGCTTAGTTGATTAATTTGACCGAACTGCCCAGTAATTGATCTTTTTACGAGAGACCTTGCAAGTACATATTGTTGCAAGTACATATTGTTGCAAGTACATATTGTTGCAAGTACATATTGTTGCAAGTACATATTGTTGCAAGTACATATTGTTGCAAGTACATGTTGTTGCAAGTACATGTTGTTGCAAGTACATATTGTTGCAAGTACATATTGTTGCAAGTACATATTGTTGCAAGTATATACTGTTGCAAATACATATTGTTGCGAGTACTTATTGTTGCAAGTACATATTGTTGCAAGTACATATTGTTGCAAGTACATATTGTTGCAAGTACATATTGTTGTAAGTACATATTGTTGCAAGTACATATTGTTGCAAGTACATATTGTTGCAAGTACATATTGTTGCAAGTACATATTGTTGCAAGTACATACTGTTGCAAGTACATGTTGTTGCAAGTACATATTGTTGCAAGTATATACTGTTGCAAATACATATTGTTGCGAGTACTTATTGTTGCAAGTACATATTGTTGCAAGTACATATTGTTGCAAGTACATATTGTTGCAAGTACATATTGTTGCAAGTACATATTGTTGCAAGTACATATTGTTGCAAGTACATATTGTTGCAAGTACATATTGTTGCATATTTGTACAGTATTGTTGCAAAATACATATGTTGTTGCAAGTACATTTTTGTTGCAAGTATATACTTGTTGCAAGTACATATTGTTGCAAGTACATATTGTTGCAAGTACATATTGTTGCAAGTACATATTGTTGCAAGTACATATTGTTGCAAGTACATATTGTTGCAAGTACATGTTGTTGCAAGTACATATTTTTTGCAAGTACATATTGTTGCAAGTACATTTGTTGCAAGTACTATTGTTGTCAGTACATATTGTTGCAAGTACATATTGTTGCAAGTACTTATTGTTGTCAGGGACATATTGTTGCAAGTCGCATATTGTTGAGGTACATATGCAGGTCATATTGTTGCAAGTCGATTCCAGTCCTTGGTCCGACACCTATAGTGGTTGCACGGATCATTCCACAGCTCCTGGCCCACCTCTTCTGGCTGCTATGGGTCCCTCCTCTCCTGCTCCAGATTTTCCCTAACTCTCTTAAACTTGTATGATCCTGTCCCGTCAAGAGTTCACTTCCTACACTAGACATTTACGAGTGAAATAATAACTACACAAACATTCACAGAAAAAACAAGATACTAAACAAAAGGAACTAACAACAACAACAACAAGCAGAGCACCACCTCCCATACTCCCTCCACCCCCCAGTCTAACCTCAATCTTCCTTCCCCAGTCTCCAATCCCCATTCCTAATCCCTCTTCTCCAAGTCCCCACTCCCTCCCCGACCCCTACACTACCCCTCCCCCACACCACTGCTATATTCCCACTTAAAAATAACATTTTGATCAATGTTACCAATGTATTTATCCCAGTTGCTGTCTGCAGTACTATAATGGCTTTTGTAGATATATCAGAGTAGATTAATAGTGAATCATTGCTGACATGCACAGCTTACACTGTACGTTATTATATGAGGTGTACAATACCGACATATTGATGACTAATAGACATGTGCAACATATGAATATATTACCGTAAGCTCAATTGGTAGCGCACTCACCTCACACTGAGGTCCGGGGGTCGATCTCCGGTACGGGTGGAAACATTAGGACCTTGTTTCCATAAGACACCTGCTGTCCATGTTCACCCATCAGTAAAATAGGTACCCGGGTGTTAGTGGACTGGTGTGGGTCGCATCCTGGGACAAAACTGACCTAATTTGCCCTAAATGCTCTGCATAGCAAGGGGCTTTCTATATAGTAGCATGTCATTGATGTCAGCTAGGCCTGTATACCTTGTACATGTACTTGTAGTAAATAAAGATATTATTATTAGATTTGTCGTTACTGAAGAAAAGTTTGAAAGTAAATGTGGAGTGTGAATATCAAAATGGTACACAATACCGACAGGTTGTTAAGTAAGACACATAGGCAACAGTTAGGCATCTATATTCCGAAACGTTTCGCCTACACAGTAGGCTTCTTCAGTCGAGTACAGAAAGTAGGCAGGAGCAGTAGAGATGTGAAGACGATGTATCAGTCCATCACCCTTGCAGATGTAGATCTGAGGTTGTCAGTCCCTCAGTCTGGAGAAGAATTCTGTTTCATAGTCTGAAACACTGCAACACAATGGCATCTTGGTACAGAAGAGAAAACACCTTGGACAACTTTTTCAAGTGAGAATGTTTGGATCTGAGAGGGACGTAACCCCTCAGTGATTACATTCTTTCTTCTACCACCCTACACCTCTCCTGCCCACACTATGTAAGTCTCCACACCGTCGCTGGTTCTTCACAGTGTTTCAGACTATGAAACAGAAGTCTTCTCCAGGCTCAGGGACTGACCACCTCAAATCTACGTCTTCAAGGGTGATGGACTGATTACATCTTCTTCACAACTCTACTGCTCCTGCCTACTTTCTGTACTCGACTGAAGAAGCCTACTGTGTAGGCTGTGTCTTACCAAATGTGGAGTGTGCAAAAGATACTCCGTTAACATGTGTATTGTTCAGAATAGTAACAATTGTTCAACACATGGAACAAATGAACTTTAACTTTAAGAGGATGTGGTTATGTTGGTTAATGCGGAGGGGGGAGGTTTGAAGCCTATCCACTACACGATGGTCATTAAGGCACCAGACAAGAATACAATATTTTAATCCCTAAAATAGGGGATTAAAGTAAGCTTTCAACCTATATACACTGAGAAAAATACACATCTCGGTGTATATACCCTGCGGTGACGTGGCAGATGCAAAAGACGATAAGGATTTTCATTGTTGAAAAACGATAGGTCTGTTTTTTGCATATGTAAATGCTTAATCATTTAACAGAGGTGGCAGAACTCTAGGACTCATGTACAACATCTGGGTAACTTTAACATGCACATACCCAGGAGTGATCAAGGCTAAGATACCAGACATCTATCAAGGATGAGGGACTAATTATCACATCTTACACGGTTTCCAATATATCGTTTCTGTGGAAATATAAACACATAAGCAGTATAATGTGATCCTTTATTGACAACGTTTCGCCCACACAGTGGGCTTTATCAAGTCACAAACAGATCTGTTTAAGTGTAGATTTCCTTGGTGTCGGTATTTTATACCATTTATTTCCATATCGTTTCTGTATTGGCTTACACGTTAGTTCCACCGTCTTCTAATAACGTTCATTTTTCCACTGTAATCTATCTTGCCCATAATTACTATCACATTTGCTTTGTCTGTTTCGTAAGGTGAAGTCCAGGATCTTTCCTTAATTCATGGTATAACTTAACAAATTTTTGAGGACAATTGTATACTCCAGGTGTAGAGGTCAGAGCTTTGCTAATAAGAAACTGCTGCTGCACCTGGGCAAAATAGATGCTATATTATTTGGCTTGATATCTAAATAGAAGAAAACCAGAATGTTTAAGCGGCGGGGCCAGGAGCTGAGTCTCGACCCCTGCAACCACAATTAGGTGAGTACCGTGTACGAGGAACGTATCTCGACAGCGCCTGTGATGTCTGGGTATACCCATTGATACCTACAGTGTCAGGTGAACTAATACTTCACAACGTAGAACAAAAAAAATCAATGCCAGATTAAAGTTTATCTACAGACGTAAACTTTGCCAGTTGGATTATTGTCACACCCTGCGTCATTATGTACTGGAGTGCGATAAAATTAATGAATTCAGAGACTACTCATTCAGAAATGTTCAAGATATGTCAAAGTATTTTATCCACAGTGGTATATTACAGACCATTCTGGAAAAATACCCTGACTTTGCTCCCTGTAAATAAAGCATTGACACGTGTACTCACCTAATTGTGGTTGCAGGGGTCGTATGTGTATGTGTGTATGTATAATGGAATGCTATGTGTGTGTATGTGTGTGTGTATATATGTATGTGTATATGTATGTGTGTGTGTGTGTGACCCAACAATTAAAATTTGCACCAATAACTCATTACAGTTGTAGCTGGTGTAGACTAATAGATTGCTCATTGCTTTATAATTTGTTCATGAGTGCAACCATGTACAGACGTAAGTAAATTTACTTACATGATTCATTACCTTGTAACTAGTGAATTAATTACCATTGTACCTTGTTCAGCTATCAAAACTTTGGGGCCCAGTCTCTGGACCCTATATATACCTCTGTAATCTGCAAATACCTTTGTAACTTGTCATGATTGTGACCATCTGAGTTCATTACCTTTGTAACTTGCTCAGCTATCAAACTTTGAGGTCCAGTCCCTGGACCCATTATGTACCTCTGTAATATTTTGACTACCGCCCACACCATGGGTATGGGGTGCATAATAAAGATATCAAACAAACAATCTACAGACAGGCACAGTGCTTGTCAGCTCAGGCGCTAAGTCCTTTTATCTAGCTCTTATACGGTGCCATGTAGATTTCTCCTGCTGTACCTCTGTAATATTTTGACTACCGCCCACACCATGGGTATGGGGTGCATAACAAAGATATCAAACTAACTCAAACTAACTTTCCCTCTACTCTATAAAAAAATTATTTATTTTACAACATATCTAAAATGAGATGGTGAGATTCATGCTAATCCTGTGTCCAAGAGGACAGGATGAACTGCAGAAACTGGACTTATAAAAGTTGGAGATAGAGTTCTATTGCTCACTTAATATATGATAGTGTAAACATGTTATCAGGCTTTTATAAGCATTTGAAAATGAAAAAAAGGCTATGCTTCACTATATAGCGATCTTCAGTGTATCGAGATGAAAATTTTGTAAAACTTAGGAACATAAACCAGTAGTGTACCATGGGAAGCTAATCTAGTATCTATTATGTACTCCATGTTCCATCCTGATGAAGACTGAGACACTTATGCAACATATTGGAATCTTTATTAAGGAAACGTTTCGCCACACAGTGGCTTCATCAGTCCAATACAAAGCAGAAAGGACTGAACACATCGACTCCAGGCCGAGGGACTGATTACCTCAAACTCCTCCTCTCCTTACACCTTTCTGCTTTGTATTGGACTGATGAAGCCACTGTGTGGCGAAACGTTTCCTTAATACAGACTCCCATATGTTGCATAAGTGTCTCAATCTTCAACTTGTCGGTTTTCAAAATCATTTATCACACATGTTCCATCCTGGTGGACGCTAGTCAAACTATTACAGAGGCACACAATGCGTCCAGAAACGACCTCAAAGATTTGATAAATAAGTTAGTGTGGTAATGAACAAGTTGCAGTGGTAATGAACACGTTGCAGTTGTAATGAACAAGTTGCAGTGGTAATGAACAAGTTGCAGTGGTAATGAACAACTTACAGTGGTAATAAACCTTCCATTTTTTATTTCCCAAATCTTCATACGAAAATCACTCCCTACGAAAGCAAACGACTTGGCAGGCAGTGCAACATTATCATCCCCATGAAAAGCAGAGGCGCCACGAGAATGCTAAGAGAATGCAATAAGTGACAGGGACCCAAGACTGTTCAACTGCCTCCCAACATACTTAAGAGGGATTACCAATAGAACCCTGGTTGTCTTCAAGAGGGAGCTGGACAGACACCTGAAGTCAGTACCTGACCAGCCAGGCTGGGGCTCGTACGTTGGTTTACGTGAGGCCAGCAGTAACAACCTGCTTGATCAGGGCCCTGATCCACCACGAGGCCTGGTCATGGCGGGGGCGTTGACCCCCGGAATACCCTCCAGGTATACAATCACAATGAGTTATTTATGCACACATGAATTCAGCCACAAAAAAATTACAGCGTAAATTACACATGGTTCTGAATTATCTATATTGTCTTACCATTTTAGCAAGGTATGGTTGAATGCCAATGGAAATAAGTCATTTTTATCTGACTTTTTGGAGGGTTATCCTAGGTAATTTACATATATGTTAAACTATGTATTATAATTATACGTATGTGCACCTGTACCTAAATAAGTCACTTTGACTTTTTTTTTGGGTTATCCTATGTAATTTACACCATGTGTGATAAGTGTACTTATGTGTACCTGCGCCTGAATATACCTACTTAGTTACTGACCAATTTTGAATTTCGCGGTGTTTATCGCGGTCTCCTGGAAGTCTAATATATTTTCTCGCCTCTGTCCCTCTATAAAAAAAATCTTCCCTGTGGATTATAATCCACTGGGAGGGAAATAATTTCCCGAGTATTATATTTTTTAGTGCTAGAAGTTTGGCGTTTTTTGATATATGGGAAGAGAAGTGAAAATAGGTTGCGAGTGTCTGAGAAATGTTTGTTTGGGTTTGGAGCTCCTCGAAAGTTTTTGTTGGTAGTGGAAGCCTCAGCTGCTTGTAATTACTTATATTACCGCTGCTAGGTGCCCAGGTGGATGCTATAACCCCCCAGCGCCAGTGCCAGGAGAGGATGCAGGTGTAAATCAGTGCCATAATGCCTAAAGTGAAGTCAGGAAGGATGTACGGAAGCTGCTTCCCAGACTACGAGCTGAGGAGGAGGGAGGCTGGTCTGAGGGCCACCCTAGGCTGGGAGAGTGCTATAAGACGATCACTTTACTCATCCATGATACCCTGCACCTCATGGGACCCCAGGGAGAATGACCCCAAGACGGGGTTCATAGGTCACGGGGGAGTCTTCAACCTGGAGTTCTCTCCTGATGGGTGAGTCTTCCTAATAAGTCACTTTGTCTGACTTTTTTGGTTATCCTGGGTTCTCTATACGTATGTTGCTATGTATGATCATCTATGTAACTGTATTTGTGTATACCTCAATAAACTTACACTGCCAATAAGTCACTGATTTTTTTTTTGGGTGGTTATCCTAGGTAATTTATACATTTGTTGATAGGTATAATAACTTATGTACCTAAAATAAGCATAATGCTCAAGGACCCCAATGGGAACAATAATAATAATCTATTTCTACAAGTACATGTACAAGGTATACAGGACTAGCAGACATCAATGACACTACTACATATATAGAAAGCCCCTTGTTATGCTGAGCATTTCGGGCAAATTAGGTCAATTTTGTCCCAGGATGCGACCCACACTAGTATACTAACACCCAGGTACCTATTTTACTGATAGGTGACCATGGACAAGAAACACATCCTAATGTTTCCATCTGTACTGGAGATCAACCCTGGACCTTGATGTGCAGGCTGAGTGCACTAGCATTTTAGCTATGGGGCAACTTTGAACTATTTTGGAGTTATCCCGAAATGCCCCGGCATGATAGTGGCTTTCTTTGTACTTAGCAAACCAAAATTGTAATTACACATTGTAACCTTTACAAAGAAATAAAATCGTTATCAGTATCATATGATACTGCTATGTATAATAACTTGTGTAATTGTATTTATGTGTACCTGTACCCAAAATAAACTTACTTATTTGTATCATGGCATGTTATCAGGTGTTTTGTGCCCTCTAAAGGGAGGGAGGGTCATTGATGCTGGTAAGGGGCTCTTGATCCAAGGAATTGGACTCGTCACTATCCCTCCTTGGAGTGGACCTGTTCTCCAAGTGCTCTATAACCCCACTGGGTTTACCGCTTCCACTAATGTAATAATGATAATGGCATATCCTCTTATAGGTTGATGCTGTGGAAGGGCTCTTGATCCAAGGAATTGAAGCTTTCCTTGAGTTTGATTGACCCCCATTTCCTAGGCACTGTGACCCCTTATGAAAGTAATAATTGTAATCTAAGATTACTCTCCATTAAACATAGTCCCTTGATGCTAGTGAAGGGCTCTTGATCCAAGGAATTGGAATTAACCCTCCCTTTTCCTTACTGAATTCCACTTCCCAGGTACTGAGGAGTGAGACACGTGGATGATAGTAACTCTTGTGGCAAGAAACGATTCACATGTGCAGTAGGCCTTGTCTTTTAAAAAAACAGGTGAATATAAAGATGGAGACAATAGAAGGGGAGAGGTAATTTTGAGGTGCTCAATCCTGCCTTGATAGCTGGTAGTCAGTCCCTCAGCCTTGATATGTGGTGGTCAGTCCCTCAGCCTTGATAGGTGGTGGTCAGTCCCTCAGCCTTGATAGGTGGTGGTCAGTCCCTCAGCCTTGATAGGTGGTGGTCAGTCCCCAGCCTTGATAGGTGGTGGTCAGTCCCTCAGCCTTGATAGCTGGTAGTCAGTCCCTCAGCCTTGATATGTGGTGGTCAGTCCCTCAGCCTTGATAGGTGGTGGTCAGTCCCTCAGCCTTGATAGGTGGTGGTCAGTCCCTCAGCCTTGATAGGTGGTGGTCAGTCCCTCAGCCTTGATAGGTGGTGGTCAGTCCCTCAGCCTTGATAGGTGGTGGTCAGTCCCTCAGCCTTGATAGGTGGTGGCCAGTCCCTCAGCCTTGATAGGTGGTGGTCAGCCCCCCAGCCTTGATAGGTGGTGGCCAGTCCCCCAGCCTTGATAGGTGGTGGTCAGTCCCTCAGCCTTGATAGGTGGTGGTCAGTCCCTCAGCCTTGAAATGTGGTGGTCAGTCCCTCAGCCTTGATAGGTGGTGGTTAGCCCCCCAGCCTTGATAGGTGGTGGTCAGTCCCTAAGCCTAAAGCAGAGGCATGAGGCCAAAGACTTGTATACGTATGTACGTACAGTGGTACCCCGACTTACGATATTTTGTCATTCCAGAATGCTGTTCAAGTGCCATTACCAAACGAATTTATCTCCATAAGAAATGATGTAAAATAGACTAGTCATTTTAGACCCCCAAAATTACACTTACAAAAGCATTTAAAAAAATCAACTTACATAAAAGGGTGTGTTTGGGGACCATCGTAAGTCGGGGTACCACTGTACTTGTATTACTGCCTGCTTTTGACTAAAGAAGCCTGCTGCATAGTTAAAATATTTCGACAATAAAAATACTCGGCTCACACATAGAGGTCCATGGTTCGATCCCCGGTATGGGTGTTTTCTTAAGACATCTGCTGTCCCTGTTCACCTAGCAGTAAAATAGGTACCTGGGTGTTAGTTGACTGTAGTATGCCGCATTCTGGGAACAAAATTGACCTAATTTTTCCGAAATGCTCTGCATAACAAAGGGCTTTTTATATAGTAGTATGTCCTTGATGTCAGCTAAACCTGTATACGTTGTACATGTACTTGTAGAAGTAAAGATTATTATTATTATTATTTTTATTATTATTATTATTTTATTATAATTGTTGTATGTGTGTTTTATTCATCAATTTGTTGGTATTATATTCCATTTATAAAATGATCCCATGGCTGTGTGTGACCCCTATGGGATTAATGCTTCATCATGACTCTAATAATATAAAATTATGCCACCTGGACCATGGTTGGACTGCAGGAATAGGGAAACTCTCGAAACCAGTCACAGGTATATAGATAAGATTTGTTCGGAGTTTTAACCTGGAGTGTTAGCCACCCAGCATGACCCAAGAAAGTCAGTGCATCATCAAGGACTGTCTTATTTCCATTGGGGTCCTTCAATCTTGTCCCCCAGGATGTAGCCCACACCAGTCACCTAACACCCAGGTACCTACTTACTGCTAGGTGAACAGGGACAGCAGGTAGTATAAAGAAACATGCCCAGTGTTTCCACCCGGCTGGGGATTGAATTGATATAATCCATCACAGCTATATAGAATGCTTGGGGATCCTAATGGAAATAAATCGTATTATGTGGCCCATAGCTTGATTGCTAGTGCACTTGGCTCACACACTGAAGTCTGGGGGTTGATCACTGATACAGCTGGAAACATTAGGACGTGTTTCCTTAAGACACCTGCTGTCCAACGATCACCTATCGGTAAAATAGGTATCTGGGTGTTAATCGACTGGTGTGGGTTGCATCCTGGGACAAAATTGACCTAATTTGTCCAAAATGTTCTGCATAACAAGGGGCTTTCTATATATGTAGTAGTATGATATTGATGTCAGCTAGGCCTGTATACCTTGTACATGTACAGTGGAACCTTGGTACTCAAACAGCTCCCTACTCGAACGAAGCTCAGCACTTGACCAAACAAACACGACCTGCCAGAACTTTGCTGTAAACTATTTCATGTTTCTTCGTGTTTTTTGGTGTTTTTTATATTACAGTGGACCCTCGGTTTTCGTTGAAAATTCCTTCCAGAATGCTGTTCGAGTGCTGTTACCGAACAAATTTTTTCACATAAGTACAAATGTAAGTTAGATTAGTCGTTTCAGACCCCCAAAAATACACTTACAAAAGCTCTTATAAAAATACACTTATATAATTGTTTTCGTTTTCAGGTGAACGAAAACCGAGGGTCCACTGTATTTGTATAAATAAGTCACCATGGGGCCTTCAAAGATTAGTGATAACAGCCAACCAAAAAGAAAATTGGTTGGGAAGAATTCGCTTGATACTCGAACGGATCAGCACTCGAACAGCCTTCTGAAATTAATTAAGTTCGAGTACCAAGGCTCAACTGTACTTGTAGAAATAAAGATTATTATTTTTAACATTGTTTTTCAAGGGAGAGGTTGCTTTGATCTTGGTGAAGTGTTATTGATCCAAGAAATTTGACCTGCCTCTGCTTTTTCAAATCAGAGCAGATTATTTCCATTACCCAGGTGCTGTGTGACCCATATGAGTTTAGCCAACTGAAAATGCCTGTATGATATGAATAAGTTGAATATATCTTATCTTATTTTTGAGTGATTGTTTGATGGATTGATAAATATTTGTATCTAGGTCATTATTAAGATATAATGATCTTTATTTATGTAAAATGTAATTGATTTTACAGACAGGATTACATATTTTTAAAATGGTTAACTACATTAAACAGAGTTATATAAACACATTTATTATTTAACCTAGGATTACCCAACAAAGTCACTGTGACTTATGTCCATTAAGTCATTGTTTGAATCTTACTTGAGCAGGTATAATGGCTTTTATGTAAACAATTGGTAATGCTACATTTTTGCTAAATGTTTGGCTTGATGAGCCTGGCCCAGGGGCCAGCTCCAGGAGTAGAAAAACTTTAGAAACTCATCAAAGGCATATCACAGGTATAATCCGGTTCATCCTAAGTTAGGTAGAAGAGGCAATGAGCGACAAGTAGAGGACAAAGATAAGTGAAACAACATAAACGTAAAGACTTATGTTATTTCATGTTTTTTTTATCCTAGGTTTAATTTACATAATGTACTGTTTTATACTATACATATGGGAAGAAATCACAATAACATAAGTGACTACAAATATAAAAAAGTACCACAGTGAAAAAGCAGTGAACATGAGTGTATAGATACATGAAAGAGGTCAGGTATTTCAGTTTTTCACTGGTATTTTTTTCATATGAAATACATACTGCATATGTATACCTCGTATTGCAGTGGCTAGCGTGTGATCATTTCACATCCGAGAGGATGCAGGGTCAAACTCCGTTATGCGGCAGGCCATATAGGCAAGTCTCCTACCACCTGTGGCCTCTGTTACTTAGCAGTAAATAGACACTTAGAAATTAATTGACTTGTGTGGGATCCTAGTGAAAATATGCCTCATTGATTGGCTTACTTGGATTATTATGGATTACTAATCCTCTGGTTAATAACTCAAATATCTTCAGAACCATTATTTAGTACAAATTTATATAGTGTACATAATGTTACAGTTTGTAAAGCCATCTGTAGATTTCCCTAAATCGAACATATCATAAGTCCAATCATTGAAAGCTAGTTGTACCATACGCAATATATAACTGTTAAATAAATCAAAATACTCCAGTGTACTAGAGTTGTTTTAGTTGAAATAGATTTCTACTGCTGTTTAGATATTAGTTTTGATATTGTCAGTTTTGTTGCAGGAGTCACTTGGTTGCTGCATGTGAGCAGCGAGCCGTCATGGTCTTCGATCCTTTGTCAAGACGACAGATTCATCATATACCACATGCTCACGATAATTGTGTCAATTGCATCAAGTGAGTATATTTTGTGTAGTGAATGACACACTTAACATTAGATTCATGGGGAAGCACCAAACCTAATACTGTATAATAGTCATACAGCACCTGGGGAATGCTTTGATTTGAGGAAGAGGAGAGTACAGTAGTTCCAATACCCAGGCTCTAGAGCTCTTATTTGTCATCACATCAAGGTTGTCCCCCTCCTTGAAGGGAAGAGGAGAGTAGTTTCAATATCCAGGATCTAGAGCTCTTATTTGCCATCAAGGTTGTCCATCTCCTTGAAGGGAAGAGGAGAGTAGTTCCAATACCCAGGATCTAGAGCTCTTATTTGCCATCAAGGTTGTCCCTCTTCTTGAAGGGTATACTGTATATTATAGGCACTGTACTGGGTAGATGTTTTAGAATCACATACCACTCACTTTCAGATAAAAAAGAAAATCCACACTGAAAATATTGTCGTCAATGCTGCACTGTACCTTGTGTGCTTTTTAAGCTGGTGTTTAACTATTTAAACTTTTCAATTTTAACTATGGAAATATTTATATTTTCAAAAAAATTCTGGACAGGTTTAGTCACCTTGCTTATTCTCCTGTTAATTTTTTTTTTAATACATTGGCCGTTTCCCACCGAGGCATTATCCTCCATCAAAGACACCGCAAGACTCCAAGCGAACATCAACCAAATCTTGAAATGGGCCACTCAAAACAATATGAAGTTCAGTGAAGAGAAATTTCAACTACTCAAATATGGAAAACTTGAGGAAATTAAAACTGTATCAGGGTATACAACAAATTCTAACCATACAGTAGAACGACCTGAGAATGATAATGACAGAGGATCTCACCTTGAAAGATCACAACAATGTATCTACCGTATCTGCTAGAAAAATGATAGAATGGATAATGAGAACCTTCAAAACTAGGGATGCCAAGATCATGATTCTTCAAATTGCTTGTTCTCTCTAGGCTGTACGTACACTAACTGCCCCCTTCAAGGCAGGCGAAATTGCTGACCTGGAGAGTGTACAAAGAACTTTCACGGCACACATAAGTACGATAAAGCATCTAAATTACTAGGAACGGTTGAAGTCCCTTGATTTGTATTCCCTGGAACGTAGGCGAGAGAGATACATGATAATATACACTTGGAAAATCCTAGAGGGCTTAGTAGCAAACTTGTACGTTCGTACATGAAAATCATTCCCTATGAAAGCAAAAGACTCGGCAGGAGAGGCAACATTCCCCCAATGAAAAGCAGGGGTGCCACGAGTACACTGAGAGAGAATATAATAAGTGTCAGGGGCCCAAGACTGTTCAACTGCCTCCCAGCATACTTAAGGTGAATTAGCAATAGACCCCTGGCTGTCTTCAAGAAGGCACTGGACAAGCACCTAAAGTCAGTACCTGACCAACCAGGCTGTGGTTCATACGTCAGTTTGCATGCGGCCAGCAGTAACAGCCTGGTTGATCAGACCCTGATCCACCACGAGGCTTGGTCTCAGACTGGGCTGCAGGGGCGTTGACCCCTGAAACCCTCTCCAGGTATACATAATCGCTGTCTTTGCCGAGGCACTTGGATACGACAGTTTAGATGTCCCTCCAAACAGCCAAATGTTGGCATTAAATACTTTAAAAAATTACTGTGGCCTACCTCTTGTTGCAGTAGTTATTGAAAATTTAATCATTAGTATTTAAATGAATTTTGTATGTGTCAATGTTTTTTTATTTTTTGCTGTCAATTTTAAGAAAAGTGACAGGCTTTACTGTTACTTAATTTTGGTCTATTCAATTTCCCGAAATCCTTATGATATTGTATTTGTCTTGGAAGTATTAATCTTAGGCAGTTGGTCTTGTACATTACTTAATAATAATAACACTCATTTTATTAAAGAAATTGTACAAAAGTGTTTAAATTTTTGGAACGCCTATGGAGAGTTTGCACGTGACATCACAGTGAGCATCTGGCATATTGGTGGTCGAGCTTGTGTCATTGATGTTGCGTTTAATCTTGTGAATTGTTAAAAAAAAAAGTGTTATTTGAGGCATAATACTATACATTACTTCAGTACTTTTTAATAATAATATACAGTAGTATGTACAAATCTAATAATTATTATTCATGTGTTGATACATTAAACTTTATTTGTAATGTGTGTTAACATTATAACATTCCATCAGGTACTAGAGTTCCTCACACAGGATATAACATTCCAGCAGTTCTTCCACACAATATAATATTACATACTGTGACATGAAACAAAACACACTGATTGTGCTTACTTTGTGCTGCCAAAGCTTCTATTATTTTACACCAGCGGCTCAATCTGTGAGCAGTAGTACAATAAAGAGATCACAGGGTAACAATGGGTTCTTGTCAAAACCCACATGACGTGGTTACATCATTAAGATATTAGTTATTTCATATATCGTAATACAGTCTCGTAGCTAATCGCCTACACAATGCAGTATGCAAATTCAATCTTGAAAAGAATATCATTACCACTATATACAGTGGACCCTCGGTTAACGAATACCCCGGAAATCGTGCAATTATGTAATTATAATTTTGTAAGTTCTTGTGGAAGTGTATTTTTGGGGGTCTGAAATAGACTAACCTACGTGAAATTTTTCCTTAAGGGAGTAAATTTGTTCGGTAATGGCACTTGAGCAGACTTCAGGAGTGAAGTTTTTACGAAACTCGGGGGTCCACTGTACATTGGTCACTTACTAGGTTACAGTGCAATCAAATAAGTTCATTCATCTAGCTAGTGCAAAGTGTGGATACAGTCACAGGTTTTCAGGTATCATTAACAATGAAGTGATTTAATATTTCCTGTAGAGCTTCTTGGATGTGTGTCTAAATGGTCAGATGTTTGGACACTATAATATAATGTTTCAACGAATGGCCCTGTCTCTGTCCAAATACTTTACATTTCATATGACTGACATCTCTATACAGTTTTAACTTCAGTATATACTTATAGTCTAGCCTTAGTCTAGTAGTGATATTGCCTTGCAATCTGCTGAATCTTGTAACTTTATTCATAAACTTGCTTTACTTAACACATTTCATTATGATTGGCAATGGATTCACTAGTTCCTATCTGTTTTATTCTACTTCAGACTCATTTGTTAGTTCTGTTGTAACAATGATTTAAAAATTTCTGTTCAAGAAATTAAAATCATATTTTATATTCTTTTTGTTTAGGGCTAGTTTACTTGAGGCTTATTCTTGACTGTCCCAAATCTACAAAGGTTCTTAATATGAGGAAGGAGCTTGGTATTTCTAGTATCAGTGATAGGATTGTTGAGATTAACACTGTACTTGGTATTAGAATGTTAAAAAATGAACCAGACACTGTCACAATGAATCTTACTAAATGTCTAGAAGTAAATACTCACAGATCTAAATGGATTGTGAAAACATGCAATTACATTAAGTTTTACAACCTGCATGAATTGTATCACTGTAGGCAACAAGAGCATTTCACCCCTCCATGGAAGATGTGTTCATTTAATATCACATACCTGCAAGCCCCTCCCAAGAAGCTCATTGCTAGTAATCCCTTCCTTAAATCACTTGTTAAAGCAACTGCTCAAGAAGAAATTTCTCGCTAGCTGGTAGTAATAAGTTATCACAAGTTATATTCACTGATGGATCTAAACAGGAGTCTTCTGGCAGGGCTGCATCTGCTCTTGTTACCACCTCCCTAGTTAAGAACAATAATAAATCTGTTGAACTAGGCATAAGAATTAACAACTGGGCGTCTACACTGCAAACTGAATTGTTTGCAATCCTAATGGCACTAAAGCTAACCTATGACACTGAGCTTGACTCTATCATCATTACTGATTCTATGTCATCACTGAAGGCTTTTGACTCATATAATGACTCTAACAGCATGCTCATTGGAGAAGCCAGGTATAGATACTCAAAAATCCGGGACAAAGGAATTAATGTACAATTTCTATGGATCCCATCACACATTGGATTACTCCTTCATGATAAAGTTGATATATTAGCCAAGAAGAGTACAGTGGTCCCTCGGTTATCGCCGAAAATTCGTTCCAGAATGCTGCTCAAGTGCCATTACCGAACGAATTTACTTCCTTAAGAAATAATGTCACGTAGGTTAGTCTATTTCAGACCCCCAAAAATACACTTGCAACAGCACTTACGAAAATACACTTACATAAATGTTCGAGTTTGGAGATGCACGAAAACCTAGGGACCACTGTACCCAGAAGGAGAATGTAGAATATAACTTTGGTATATCTGTGTCTAGCATTAGGAATAATATTAGGAGAGAAGCAAATAATGAAAATGATTGCTATAGGAATGCAGTTAGAAGCCTGAGTAGATCTATAACCCACTATGATAACATGAACACAGATAAGCATGTTTATGGAGCCACTTGCAATGTGAACAGACTGACTGATGTTGTAGTGGCCAGGCTTAGGCTTGGCTAGAAGTACTTCTGGCAGTTTGGGAGACACACAGATGATGATCAAACTAAATGCAAATTATGTGATCAGGCATATGGTCACTGTCTTGAACACTATGTGCTTAATTGTCCACTTATTGAGGAATATAGAGATAGGCAGTATAATAACCTATGTGACATGTCAAGATATCTTATTACTGAAAATAAGATACCAGTTATACTAAGCAAATTTCCTAAATTTGCTTGTAACAGATAAGTGAACTGTAGATATAAATCCAAATGTACAATTGTTAACCCTTTTGGGGCCTAGTTCCTAGGCCTTTTGTGTATCCATATGCTCTTGTGCTACTGTCCACAGGATGGATATGGGGTGCACAATAAACTAGCCACTTCGGTGGCAAAATCAAATCATACCTGAGGCATCAACTTCTAGGAGGCCTATGTTAAAGGGAATCCACAAAAATTGAACTCAAAATCATTTCTCAATAATTTTTGCATACCTGTATTTGGCCTCATACATAAGCATGGTACATTTAAACTTCAAGTTGTTTAGAGCAAGTACTTTAGTGAGGATGGTTGGTTGGTTAATTGGGTTTATAGTTTGTCGGCTATATGAGGGTCATGAAGGCAGCATGTTACCTCTTAATCACCAGTTAAGAATACTTAATCCTTAAAATAGGAATTCAGATAAACTCGTTTATAAACTGAGAGACGTACGTTTTGGTGTACAGTAGTCCCCCTGTATCCACGGGTGATACGTTCCAAGACCTACTGCGGATACCCGAAGCTGCGGATAGTAGCAAACCTTTTATATAAGTCGTTTTTTATTTACATACATACCTATGATAAAGTTTAATTGAAAAATTTCACACAATAAGACATTACCAACAGTAAATAATAATAAAAGACTTTGTACATTATTATACGTGCTTCACAGATGGAAGATTCATTCTTGCCATACATCTTAGTGACCTCAGCATACAATATTTTTTCTTGTTGTATTAAGTCAAAAATTATCACTTTTTCACTGATGGGAAGAACTTCACTGCTTGTCTTAGGCTTTGAAGAACTGCCACCATCACTAATTTTGCATTTTGGTGTCATTATTAACCCTTTCAGGGTCCAAGGCCATTTTTGGAAGGGGTGCGCACAGCAGTGTCCAAGAATTTAAAAGAAAAATAAATCTTATTTTTTCTTACGAAATGGTAGAGAATCTTTTTCTGAAGATAATAAAACAAAAAATACGAAATTTGATTGAAAATTGACGAAATTATGCTATCGCGAATTTTGATGTGTCAGCGATATTTACGCATCGGCGATTTTGCCGACTTTGACTCCCATTTTAGGCCAATTACATTATACCAGTCGACCAAATTCTTAGCTATTTCACTAGTATTACTTCTATTCTATCGATTGAGCACAAGAAATCGGCCAGTCAACTGTTTCAACTACAAAATAAAGTGGTTGGAAATTGGTAATTTAGCCAATTTAACTCAAAGTTCAAAATATTCCAATTTCAAAATAGGGTGCATAATAAACAATGCAGGCATTCCTGGCACTAAACTAACATTTCCTCTGTTCATTAGTTACGTTTTCAGTCTTTACAAAGGAATTCCATTTTGATTTTTTATTCACATAATTAATTTTTATTCAAACCAAAAAATGGAAGATTTACTGTTATGCAATATTGTAATAATTGTACAAATAATATCACCACATTTGTGAACGTATATTAGACCCACCAGCTGGCGCGTATTAGACGTGTGAGGTCATTTGTTTACTCTTGAACATAAACAAAAATTTAACATTTCCGCTATTTTGAGCTCAGTTTCAAGCCATTTGCAGTACTAAAACCAATCGAAATCATCTCTATATCTGTAATATATCTTCCATTCTATCAAATGAGACCAAGAAATCGCAAATACAACTATACAAAGTATACGAAAAAACTGCAAAGTCGCTCTTTTAATTGAAAATTGCGGTTTCAGTTTTTTTCTCTCATTATGCATTGTGTGCTGCAGGATTTGTTTTATGTGGTGCACACTTTTCACATAGATGTATTCTCTCATATCTAGGCCCAAATTTGCCACTCAAAGCTTATCTGAGTGAGCTGAGCTCATGACGTAGAACTACGGCACGGACCCTGAAAGGGTTAAGCAAAATTAAAACTTGTTTTTGGGCCACGGTAAACCATGGATAACTGAGATGGCGGAAACTGAATCTGCGGATATGGGGGTTCTACTGTACATATTCATACTTGATGAGGATAGGGATTTGGAAACAAGCTGGCTCTTGTTTCCTTTATGTAGGGGTTCAAAGAAGGATTAAAGGGAGGAGGATAAAGGAAGTTTTGAGTGCAAGGAGCTGGAGCATCTAGCAGCCTTGTGTGAGCTTGTTAAGAGCAGAACAAGTGTAGACAAATGGTCTTTATGGCTTTATATGCTGTTGGTTTGTGAGCAAGATAATATTTATTATGGAGTCGGCAAAACTGGTTATCTGTTCTCGAGTCCTGGAAGTTGAAAGTCCAGTCTCAGCACTGAAGAAGGGGTGGAGGCTTTTCCAGTATGGAGTGTTATTTGAATTGTGATGTGTGCGTACTTCACGCAAGACATCTATTGAATAATTGATGGTGAATGTGTTTCCTTTTAACTGAGTCAACCTACCTTAGTGGAAAAACTGCCGGTGTGTTAAAAAATACTGTGTATACTAATGACATTTGTATGACTTAACACTTATAAGTTTAGGTGTTTTAACTTTATTACACCCAATGGCTATTGAGTGAAAAATGGAGTGTCTGATCACCAACATGTCGGACACAGTTGCTTGAGTCATGTGACTGCACTGCAAGGTAAAAATGGTTAAAATTTCATCAGACACTTATCTACCTAGTAGTGTACTTAAGTAGCTAAAGATTACAGTTGGCATATCATATTCTTGAAATATCTCAAAAGGCACTTGCTCTCTTATTTGGAAATTTTTTTTTTTTTTTGTTGGCTTGTCTGAAATGTAAATTGAAATTCAGAAATTTTTGTTTTACTGTGAAAATTCAAATTAAGAATGAGGTACATACATACTTTATTTCTGTACTGCAGGAAGTTGATGTTGATCATTGTTAATGTAACTTATTTTAATTTATCACAGATTCCTAGATTCGCGTGTGTTCGCTTCATGCAGTGACGACCACACAGTAGCACTGTGGGATGTTCGTAATCTCAAGAGGCGTATCCGGCTCCTACAAGGTCACAGCAATTGGGTCAAGAACATTGAGTATTCAGCTGCTGATGGAATCCTGGTCACTTCTGGCTTCGATGGCAAGATCCTTGGATGGGATATTAATGGGTAAATTGTGTACTGAGCATGAATAAGTGTGGTGATATTTCAGTAATATTAAGAAAATTATCAAATAAAACATTGTTATTAATTTGGACAAACTACTGTTGGATGAAGGTATCATCTGTGAGATTTACTGCATGTATATACAGCCTCTCCTCGTTTACCGACCACTTGGACTTACAACCCGCTCTCCAACAAGTATGCAAGTCTAAGTAATGTATATTAGAGCTGATTTCCTCTATTCTGTTTATTACAGAATACAGTACACTACTGTATAAACATTTAAAAATATACTAACATGTTATAAATTGTGCAAAGGTGATGCTAAAAAAATACCTAAAGATGGTTGACCCAAACCCACTACCAGTACAGTATGTTCCTTGCTTAACGACCAATTCGCTTACCGACCTACTCTTAGAAACGGAACCCCGTTGTTAAGTGAGGAGAGGCTGTATACATATTAAGAGTGTAATATATGAAAGAGAGAGAGATTTAAGATATGAATGTTTCATGACAGGATTTAAAGCCAAACTTATAATAATAATAATAGTGTGGATCATTCAGCACAAGACGTGGTGAAGGCTTGATTTGCCATCTGCTGAGCTCGAGACAGACTTGCTTCCTGTTTGTACTCACCTATATAGTCTCTTATGATTTATTGATTTAGCACTTTGCTTTTCTTATTTAAGTTGACTACAACAACATAAAGGTCCTTACCTTTTTCTGTAGGCAAATGATTCAGGAGCTCTCAGGGTTAACAATGTACGTATCATAAATATCTATAGAATATTGTAGATTTTTTCCTCTTAAAATGCAGTTTAAAGAACAAGTTTAATTAAAAGTTATGAAAATTTACATGTTTCTAAACAATATAGCATCACTTCTGTTATTTATAGTAAATGCATATTGTAGCTAAAATTTCAAATGCATCAGCAAATGCCTCAAACTGCTTTGAAACAATGAGTTTCGTTTCCTTGGGATAATTTTTTCTAAGGTTAACTCATCATTCGTATGTGATATAGCACATGGAAAGGAACCATTTGTAAAATAAATGCATTAACTTTTTCAGGTATTTGGAGAATCATTTTGTAAATAAGTGACTTTATCAGGTACACAGAGGAAGGCTTGCTATCAACAGAGCTGTTCAAAATGCAAGGGTTGATGCGAATGCGACTTAGCCCTGACTGCAGTAAATTAGTAATGTGCACCACAGGTGGCTACATGGTACTGGTTCACAATCTGAGTCTGGAACATCTCTCACAAGACCTTCAGGATTTTAAGGTTGGTATCATTGATTTATGCTCTCTCAGTATTTCCCATGTAGAAATGGGGGAGCACAGCAAGGAAGCATAATTGACCCGTGACTTGTTTAGAGAGGTTCCCTACTCTTATGGCCTGTGCCCACAAGGACACCACAGCCTGGTTGATTTAGCACTTGAAGAAGGTAATGATTTAGTTTACTCTTGAAAATTTATGCATTGTTCCAGCAATATTTTCTGATATCTGTTGGTAGCAGGTTGCTATTTGCTGGTAGCAGGTTGCTATTTGCTGGTAGCAGGCTGATATTTGCTGGTATCATGTCAATATTTGCTGGTAGCAGGTTGTTATTGACTATTTCAGAACAGCCTATCAGAATAGTGCAGATTACTCGAGCACATTCACATAATGAATTTTTATTCAAACTAAAAAATGGAAAATTTACTGTTATGCAATATTGTAATAATTGTATAAATAATATCACCATACTTGTGAATGTATATTAGACCCACTAGCTGGTGCGTATTATATGTGTGAGGTCATTTGTTTACTCTTGAACATCGGCAAAAATTTAACATTTCTGCTACTTTGAGCTCAGTTTCAAGCCATTTCCAGTACTAAAACCAATCAAAATCATCTCTATTTCTGTAATACATCTTCCATTCTATCAAATGATACCAAGAAATCGCAAATACAACTTTTAAAAGCATACGAGAAAACACTGCAAAGTCGCTGTTTTAATCGAAAATTACGGTCTCAGTGCTGCAGGATTTGTTTTATGTGGTGCGCACTTACCACATTGATGTATTCTCTCATATCTAGGCCCAAATTTACTGCTCACAGCTTATCTGAATGAGCTGAGCTCATGGCGTAGAACTACAGTTTGGACCCTCAACTCAAAGCCGTAGAACTAAGGCACGGACCCTGAAAGGGTTAATAAGGATGAGGCTTATAATCTTAAATTATTATGTAGAAGGATTAGATGTAGTAGGTACAACATAAATAACGAACCTGCTGGCTTAATTTCTACTTTCACTTTGTAGAGTAAAATATTTTTTGTAATACGTACATGTACAGTGGACCCCCGAGTTTCGTAAAAACTTCACTCCTGAAGTCTGCTCAAGCACCATTACCGAACGAATTTACTCCCTTAAGGAAAAATGTCATGTAGGTTAGTCTATTTCAGACCCCCAAAAATACACTTCCACAAGCACTTACAATATTATACTTACATAATTGTACGATTTCCGGGGTTTACGAAACTCGGGGGTCCACTGTACTTAGATGAAAGTGTCATGAACAATCGCCTATGAAAGGTGAAGAAAATCACTTGTGTGAAAATGTAACAACAGGTGGAAGAGATTTATGTATTTCAGCTTCAGTCGTATATCTACTGAAGATGATATCTGCCTGAAGCTGAAACATAGAGGTTTCTCCTTTTTTTACCTGTTATTTCATCTTTCTATTGAAGTAGCTTTTCACTTCTCTTTTCTGAATAACGTCAGAATTTTAGTTAATGTTAATGATGTGCCAAGCTTTTTCTTTCATAGCATTCACTCATATACATTTTTATGTACCAGTAGATGTCTGAAATTTTGTTACACACTTCCAACTTCTAACTTTGTAAAAATATGATGGATTAAACAATAATGGTTCGTTTGTATAGTTCAAGCATTATTTGAATGATGATGATAGTGTGGTTTCAGGTAGACTATAATTCTTTGTGCTTATCAATATCCAGTGTATGTTGTTTTGCAGCCCAACATGTACCGTTTGATGCAGCTGTCCAACACTCCACTCCCTCAAGCTGCAATGTTCACACACCTCTTCTGTGCTCAGCGGAACCGAATCGAATTCATCTCTGATTTTCCACCTTCCAATGAGGCAGAAGTAATCCACTCTTTGCAAGTTCATCCTCAGGGTTGGTGTGTCCTCTCTCGTAACACATCAATGGAAGACTCTTCAGAGGTGGGTCACCCAAGTTTCCACTTGTTTGTGTATCACTTGTCAAGATGTTTATGCCATGGTTGGGATATTCTCTGCAGAGTAATTTTAATAGTTTGCCATAATTATTGCACTTGCATATTTTATAAGAGAATGCAGATTTGAAAAAAAAGTTTGGTAGGATTTCACTTTATAATTACAGTGGTACCTCGAGTTTCGGCCATAATTCGTTCCAGAAGGCTGTTCGAGTGCCGTTACCGAATGAATTTGTTCCCATAAGGAATAATGTAAAGTAGATTAGTCCATTTCAGACCCCCAAAAATACACTTACAAAAGCACTTACAATAATACATTACATAATTGTTCGAGTTGGGAGTTGTTCGAAACTCGAGGTACCACTGTATCTGAGTTTGCAGGTACGGAGCTCTAGCTCTTGGTTTCATAAGTTTCAACCATGTGACTTAAAGCAGCCCTGTGATATGTTTTTGAACCCCCTGTATAGAGTTACCTTCCACCGTGCTGTTATTGAGCTCATTCCACTTTATCACTCATCACTCTTGTGTTGAGGAAATGTTTTCATATTAATGGGTCTTGCTCTATAAAGGAGGGGTGAGGATGTTGCAGTTTGGAGGGTCAGCTGAAATGTGGCATCAGAATGATTTTGGCAAGACAGTGATTGAATGAATGATGGTGAATGTATTTCCTCTTTTTTTTTTTTTTTTGGGGTGGTCATATTACCCCGGTGGGAAAAGGCTGGTGTGTTAATTAAAAAAAATGGATGTGTAGTTTCCAACAATGCCTTTCTTTTCTTATTTTATTCCTAGTAAAGATTTTTGTCTTAGTGTACTGTCTGTGCCCATAGGTATTTCGTAAGTCGCTTATCCTCTCTTGTTCATCATTTCTCCAGTGATATAAAAAAAGTAGTAGTACTTGCATTTTTTCTTCATAGCTGATACCCTTACACATTGGCACCAGTTTAGAAACACTCCTTTGTACTTTTAAGTGTCACTTTCTTTTCTTAGAAAAGGTTACCAAAATAGGTTCTGCATGCTCTAGGATGTTTTATGGGCTGCATGCAAAATGCTGTGTGTGTGTTTTGAATGTGTATGTGTGTAGGTTGCTGACTGCTATACTGCTACACTTATGTTTACAAGCTTAGCCTGCACTGCTGGTCTTATTCTGTTTGTATTTCAGGGAACACACTTTAAGGTAACATATATTGTATTTCAAGGCCCTTTAACTATTTTCCATGTGTGAAATTGTCTAATTTTTTTTAGTTGCAAGGGGGAAGGGTCAGCTCTAGCTCCTGGTTCAGCCTCTTAGCTTTTAACTGACTGCTGTGATTGAGCAGTCATATTTATTTTTGAATCCTTATATGCAGTCTGCTTGTACTTTGCTATTTTTCAACTTGTTTCACATTTTTATCACTTATAATGGCTCATTTTAATGTTTATTTTCCAATGGCTCATTTTAATATTTATTTTCCAATGGCTCATTTTGATGTTTATTTTTCAACCGTTACCCTTTTTCTTGTTTGATCAGTGATCAAGAGCTTACTCTTGTCTACTCTATCTATGCTAAATAGTATTTTATTTGCCATTATCTTATTCATTACTATTATTCATTGTTCCATTGACGTGAAGACTTCGTCTCACATTCTTTCTCTCTAGCTCATTTCTTCCTCAATGTTTAAATGAACACTGACTTAACTCTCATGTAGTGAGCACTGTCACTACAGGTATATTGAAGTCCTCTTTAATGGTACTTTAACTGTCAATAATTTAATCTTGATTACAGCTGCGAGTGTTAGTTTTATTTAGCCCTGGTTGCAGCAGTAACTCAATACTTGAAGTGGCCTTAATTTCATCTACGTACAAATGTTAGTAGTTTGAGATAGCTTGTACTACTGATGTAACTGTGAACAAATGAACATACTTTCAGCCAGAGCTGTTAATATTCAATAGGTGTATTAACTCGAGAATACCTCTGTAACTTCATTGGTGGGATTTGCTCTTAATTTGACTTGCCCATAATAGCAGCTAAAGATGTTAATGCATATTGTAGTTGCATTGTTTTTAACTGCAGCTGTCTGAAGTACAGTGGTACCTCGGTTAACGATGGTCCCCAAACTCGCCCTTTTATGTAAGTTTATTTTTTAATTGCTTTTGTAGGTGTGTTTTTGGGGGTCTAAAAGGACTAGTCTATTTTACATCATTCCTTATGGGGATAAATTCATTTGGTAATGGCACTTGAACAGCATTCTGGAACGAAAAAATATCGTTAACCGAGGTACCACTGTATTTTGATTGCATATGTAATATTTTTTTTACTTGTGCTTGTTCATTTCATCAGTTATATAGAAATTGCATCCCAAGTTAATATATTTATTTTTGCATATTGTTGCTTGTGTAGTGTTTTCTAATGGTAACAGCATCTAACAGTATTGACCTGTTTCAGTGGAGCTGTGTCCATGATATCCAGGAACTGGGAGTAACAGCTTGTAAAGATGATGATGAAAATGAAGATGAAGACAAACATGATCATCTTGAACCCTACGATGACATTCCTTCAACTAGGGAACCAGAAGTGCAAATATCATCAACTCAAACTAGGCAGATGAGTGGAAGCAGTAGTAGCAGTAGCAGTAGTACTGGGAGTGAAGGAGGGGGTGGAAGTGGAAATCTTCACCTCTCTCTGACATTCAGTCCCAGAGTGGAAATTATGTTGAGGCATAGTCCTCGAGATGAAGGCGATGATGGAGGTGGTGGAGATAGTGGTAGTGAAGGTGGGGGAGGTGGTGAAAGAGGAGGAGGCAGTGGAGGGGCTGGCGGAGCTGGGGGAGAAGGAAGGGGTTCTTTTGGAGCTGGTGCTAGTGGAAATAGTGGCATTGGTGTTGTAGATGGTGCAGGAATTGCTGTGGGAGCAGGTGGAGGAGGAGGAGGAGGAGGAGGAGGAGGAGGGAATAGACATACAGTTTAGATTCACTTCTATGGATGTATTTGAGGCTTTAGAACACATACGAGAGAGGCGTGAAGAACAAAGACTTCGACAAGGAAGACATCAGCGATCCAGTAGAGAAGAAGGGGAAGGTTCCTCAGGCAGTGGGCCTGGGGAAGGGTCCTCGTCTACCTTACAACGTATTGGCCGCAACAGGACTTTTAGCATTCGCAGCAGGAGAGACTTAGACTCTAGAAGAGAAAATTCAGGCTCTGAGAGAACTGCAGGCAATGCCTTTGACTCTCGAAATGCATTTTATATAAGAACTGGCTCGGGCAATCATAGAGCAATTTTATTACTTCGTCCTGGACAAAATTATCCACGATACTATCGCACTGTAGACCCTAACCACAAGATTGCTAAAAATATACCACGATTGACTCACTATATTGAAGAACCAAACGTAGGCCGAGGTTTTATAAAAGAATTGTGCTTTAATTCTGATGGTCGATTAATATGCTCCCCTTATGCTCATGGTGTACGCCTGATGATGTTTGATCAAAACTGTTCCGAGCTCTCCACCTGTGTAAAAGATACCCCTCAGACTCTATATGATGTGTCAACTAGTAATTGTCACTCAAACTGTGTTGTGAGTACCAAGTTTTCCCCCACACACTGCCTTCTAGTCTCGGGCTGCCTCAGTGGCAAGATTGTGTGGCATCAGCCGGTTCTCTAGTGCCGATAAGAGTGAATTAAGATATTATAAATGCTTGTCTGCCTCAGCTTGGACACTGTTGTGCAGCTATGTCAGTCAGTGTTTTCCTACCTAAAGTGAATATGTTGTGTTTTGAAAAAACATAGTGAGACAGCGTTAACAAATACTGATCGAAGTGAAGGGGTTATATGTCTAGCCTCAGAGGCACCTTAATAATCGCATCTAAAAGATGTCCTTGACGATTTGGAATAATGAATAACGTGCAGATTGTAACTTGTAAAGCAGTTTATATACCACACTTAGTCAATTATTTTTAGAAATAACTTTTTATAGTAGTAGCTTTTCATCCAGTCTTCCTTATTTAAAGCAGGCAGCAGTATTTAAAAAAATGTTGTTTTTCATGTCTTAGTAAATGGCAAGCCATGTGAAATTATGCTACTATTGTCATGGATACTCAAAATTTTGTGTCATTTAACAAATAACTAACGAGACTGTATGCTGATTTCCATCAGCTTATGCAGGTAATTTTTATGCAATACCTAAGGATTATTTTGAAGCTTACAAATGTGTGTGTGTGTGTGTACATCCTGCAGTAGACTGTTGTATTTGTTCATTTGGTAAGAGTGTGGCCCATTGCAGTTCAGTTAGTTGTGTACTGTAGGGAGTGTAGGGCTTATCCAGATTTCTCTGTAATTATTTAGCATAGGATTCTTCTTAACTCTTAATTATATGTTAATTTGTTTTTGTTTTTACTGTGTCTTTCATTTGCATTTCCTCTCATCCTTGTAGGATTGAACTTGATACAAAACTGGCATGGGGGGCTTATGTTGGGCATATTTTTATTAATATTATTATTATTATTAGCATCTATCCGTATTTTGCATAAATTTTATTATTACTATATGTACCTGAGTGTGAAGGGATTCAGGGAAACCAGTTAATTGATTTAGTTGGACTTGAGTCCTGGAAATGGGAAGTACAATGCCTGCACTTTAAAGGAGGGGTCTGAGATAGTGACAGCTGGGAGGGACTTTTCTCAGCTGTAGTATCTGAGCTCCTCTGCAAAGACAGTGATTATGTATGAGTGTGGTGAAAGTGTTGAATGATGATGAAAGTTTTTTCTTTTTGGGGATTTTCTTTCTTTTTGGGTCACCCTGCCTCGGTGGGAGACGGCCGACTTGTTGAAAAAAAAAAAAAAAAAAATGTACCTGAGTATAACCCGACTCCATGTATAGGTTGGCCCCTGACGTAAGACTATTAGAGCACTGCAGTAGACCCACTGACCCATTCTAGGCAGGTCTTGCTCACATACAACCATTATGTGACATAAGACTAATGGAGCACTGCAGTAGGCCTACCAGCCCGTACTAGGCAACTCTTTCCAAACTCAAACCCTCTTAAGAAAATATTTTTCCAGCTCGTTCTCAAGGCTACCCAAGAAATAAGCTTTGATAAACCTTCTGACTCATGTTGTGCAAGTCCAGCTCAAATCCATGCCCCATCTCACTCCTGTATTTATCCAACCTATACTTAAAGCTCCCCAAAGTTTTAACTTTTTTGCTGTCCATCACATAGAACTACAGTACATCATTGAAGCCAGGTTCCTGACATAGTTCTATGTCATGAGTTCAGCTCACTCTTACAAACTGTGAGCGGTGAATTTTAGCCTAGATATGAGAGAATGGGTCTGTGTGGTGAGTGTGCACAGTATATAAAAACATCCTGCCTCACGTGCATGATGGGAAAAAAACTGTAACCGTGTGTATGGTTTAAAATAGCAAATTTGTGGTGTTGTTTCAGATGGTTTTTATAGTTATACTGGCTGTTTCTTGGTATCTTTTGATAGAATGGAAGACATCTTACTGAAATAGAGATGATTTTGATTCGTTTCAGAATTGGAAGTAGCTTGAAATTGAGCTCAAAGTAGTGGAAATATTTTATTTTTGCTGATATTCCAGAGGATGGGTAAGGCCCCCTTACAACCTCTAGTCTGTTTTATGGGTTTTTAATAGATTTGATTCAATTATTGGAATGCTGTAAATCATGACCAATCTTTCCTGGCTATATTTTATTATCTGAGAGATAAGTAAATCTTCTATTTTTGTGTGAAAAAGAATTCTAAATGGAAAACGAATGTAATATAGGAGAGGCCTGGGGACATGACTAATGAACAGAGGCAGTGTTATTCTAGTACCAGGGATGTCTACATTGTTTATTATAGACTGTTTTTAAATTGGTATTTTATTTTGTGTGAAAATGACCAAATTACCGAATTCTAATCACTTTATAGGGTAGTTGAAATAGTTGAATGGGCAGTTTCTTGTGCTCAATCAATAGAATGGAAGGCTTACTTGGAAAATAGCTTAGAATTTGGTTGACTGGAACGATGGAATTGGCTTAAAATAGGACTCAAAATTGTCAAAATTGTCAAAATTGCCAGTGCATAAATTGCACTGAGTCTGCCAACTTTGCACCTGTGTAATTCCATAAGTTTTTCATAAAATTAGTACTTTTGGTGTCATTACCTTCAGAAAAAGATTCTCTGCCATTTCAGAAGATTTTTTTGTTTTTTGTTTTTTGTTTTTGACATTGAGAGCAAGTTTTATTTTGAGGGTCTGAACAGTGAAAGGGTTAACTTCAATGACCCTACTAGGTAGATTGTTCCGCTCATCTACTGCTCTATTTCCAAATCAGTACTTTCCTACATTCTTCCTAAACCTAAACTTAGCCAATTTGAATCCATTATATCAAGTTCTTTCTTGGAGGGACACCCTCTGAACCTTATTTATACCACCTTTGTCTATTTTCCATTTGTACACTTAAGTCATGTTTTCCCTAATTTTGCATATTACAAAAAAAGTTTGGTTAAGGTCCTCAAATCCAACCTTTCTCGCTCAGATATTTGTCCAGTCTGTTTTTAAAGTTATTCAAAGTTTTAGCTTCAGTGATCAAAAGCAGGGCAGGGCAGGGCTGCACAGGGCTTGGCAGGGCTTCCTTTCATAGGAACATAAGAATTTTGTTTAGATACCATTGAAGTTTGGCTAAAAATGGAGGAACACTGCAGAAGGCATACTGTCCCATACAATGCAGGTCCTTCTCAAAACCAACTATTCCCATCCACCTATTTGCTTAACCTTTTCCCAAAGCTACTCATGAATTTGCTTCAAAACCTTAGGTACTAATCAAAACCAGCCCTTCTCGTGCATATATTTGTCTAATCTTTTGTAAGCTACCCAAGGTTTTAGCTTCTGTTACCCTACTTGGCAGATTGTTCCACACATTGACAACTCTGTTAAGTAAAAGGACACAAATGCAACTAATGTGACATTTTATTGTGGCAACGTTTCGCTCTCCAGGAGCTTTTTCAAGCCGTTCAAGCTCCTGGAGAGCGAAACGTTGCCACAATAAAATGTCACATTAGTTGCATTTGTGTCCTTTTACTTAACATATTGTCGGTAATTCTACCAATATTATTACATTGACAACTCTGTTTGAAAACCAATATGTACTTTCCTATGTCCTTTCTAAATCTAAATTTATCCAATTTAAATTGTTTATTTGTAGTTCTTACTTGATTTGATATCCTCAGTACAGTGGAACCTCTGGTCACTTTTAAGATTTTTAAGCACAAAAATAGTTAATTATACCATAGAATGCACAGTGTAATAGTAAACTAAATGTAAAAACCTTGAACAACAGAGAAAACTAACAATGCACTAGTCTTAAGAGTTTTTAGGGGCATCTAATGGCTGAGCAGTGAACTCCGTTATTTATCGTCCAATTTTTTTTATTTTTGGTGTAGTTTAAGAAACATCTTTCCATCATACATTGCTCAAGTTTCATTAACCCTTTCAGGGTCCAAGCCGTAGATCTATGCATTGTCAACAGGGTCCAAACCGTAGATCTACGCCTTGAGCTCAGCTCACTCAGATAAGCTGTGATCGGTAAATTTGGGCCTAGATATGAGAGAATGCATCTATGTGGTAAGTGTGCATCATATAAAGTAAATCCTGAAGCACGCAGTGCATAATGAGAAAAAAACTGCGACTGTGTTTTTTTATTAAAACAGCAACTTTGTGGTGTATTTTCATGTGGTTTTTACAGTTATATTCACGGTTTCTTGGTTTCATTTGACAGAATGGAAGATATATTAGAGAAATAGAGATGATTTTGATTGGTTTTAGTACTGAAAATAGCTTCTAATTGAGCTCAAAGTAGCGGAAATGTTTGATTTTTGCTGATTTTCAAGAGTAAACCAATCACATCACGCGACCAATACATGTCAACTGGTGGGTCTAATATATGTTTACAAATGCACTGATAGTGTTTATACAATTATTACAATATTGCATAAGAGTAATTCATCTATTTTTTGGTGTGAATAAAAGTTCTTTATGTAAATCAAAAATCAAAATGGAATTAGTCTGTAAAGCCTGGAAACGTAACTAATAAACAGAGGAAATGTTATTTTAGTGCCAGGAATGCCTGCATTGTTTATTCTGGACTGTTTTGAAATTGGAATATTTTGAACTTTGTGTGAAATTGGCAAAATTATCAATTTCTGATCACTTTATTGGCTGCTTGAGAAAGTTGATTGGGCAGTTTCTTGTGTGGGCAGTTTCTTGTGCTCAATCAATAAAATATAAGTAATACTAACGAAATAGCTAAGAATTTGGTCAACTGGAATAATGTAATTGGCCTAAAATAGGAGTCAGAGTAGGCAAAATCGCCAAAATGTAAATATCACTGACAGTCAAATTTGCGATAGTGTAATTTCGTCAGTTTCCACCAAATTTCGTACTTTTTGTTTTATTACCTTTAGAAAAAGATTCTCTACCATTTCATAAGATTTTTTTTTTTTTTTAAATTCTTGGACCCTGTGTGGACAACGCGTAGATCTACGGCTTGGACCCTGAAAGGGTTAAGATAGCCGAACAGACAACTGAGAAAAAAAATATTTACCAAAAATCATATATGGCAAGCCCTAGCTGGGTACTGGCACTGCGAGAAGCTGTTTCGGCACTACCTGCTGATAAAACATTGCTAATCCGAATTTATCACGGTCGTAATTACAGGAAGTGGGGAAAATTGGCGCGTGTGAAAAAAATGACATGGAATGTGAAAATTGGCGTTGCTGTGTTTGTTTGGCACCCGATTATGTGTTCGTGACCAGATGCAAAAATTTGGCGAATTTTTTGGTCATAAACCGATTTGTTCGTGTTCAGAAGCGTTCGTGACCACAGGTTCCACTATACTTTATTTGTATCGCCTTTGTTTATGCCCATCTTCCACTTATATATTACATTGACATCTCTCATTCTACATCTCTCAAGAGAGTGAAGGTTCAAGGTTCTCAATGTATCCTCATGTAAGAGATCCCTTATACAGTGGATTAATTTTGCCATCCTTCTCTGTATGTTCTCCAGTGCATTTATGTCCATTCTGTAGTGTAGCTGCATAATCTATGTGAGGCCTTACTAGTGATGTATAGAGCTGTAAAATATCTTTGGGACTCCTGTTACTTATACTTCTTGATATAAATCCAAGTACGTAATCTGTTAGCCTTATTGCATACACTTAGGCACTGTTGTCTTGACTTCAGATTTCTGCTTACCATGACTCCCAAGTCTTTTTCACATTCTATATGATCAAGCTCTACATCATCTAGTTTATAACTATGAGGGTTATTTTCATTCCCAAGGATTAGGATTTTACACTTATCCACATTGAACTGCATCTCCCACTTATCAGACCATGACATTAATTTATTCAAATCCTCCTAAAGTTCATTGGTGTCCTTCTAAGAACCCTTTATTCGGCCTATTTTTGTATCCTTGGCGAATTCACTCATATCACTCATTATTCCTTTGTCAAGGTAATTAATGTAAATTATGACCTTTCTGCCTCCCTCTCTGCCTCCCTCCCTCTCTATCTCCCTTCCTTTCTGCCTCTCTACCTTCCTCCCTTTCTGCCTCCTTCCTCCTTCCTCCTTCCTTTTTAATCATTAAAATTACATTGGATAAATTTAAAAATGGGTTGGATGCACATAAGAGTGAGAAAAGTTGGATCTGAGTTGTTCATGCCTAGCATGGACAAGTAGACCTACTGCAGTGCTCTTTTCTATGTTGTGTTAACAAAGTGAGGGAAGAGGCCAGCATGAACTACTGGATATTATCAAATTTATTTAAGGTGGATTGTGGTTACTAAGTGTGGTTTACACCTTGATGTTGCACCAACGAAGTTGAAATCTAGTGTGTGGTAGACCCTCACTGTGTCAGAATTTCAACCTTTCAAAAGTAACATCTATGAATAGGTCGATTCCTGACTTTTTGCTTAAAAATTTGATTTTAAAATCTCATCCTGTATGCGGGTAAATGCGGTATTATTTATTATTATTATTATTATTATTATTATTATTATCTATTATTATTATTATTATTATTATTATTATTATTATTATCATCATTATTATTATCATTATTATTATCATCATTATCATTATTTTTAACACACCGGTAGTATCCCACCAAGGCAGGGTGACCTAAAAAGAAAAACGAAAGTCCTTTAAAATTTAGCAGTTTATACACTAGGGGTTACTAGCCTCTTGTTCCTGGCATTTTAGTCACCTCTTACGATACACATAGCTTACAGAGGAAGAATTCTTTTCCATTTCCCCATGGAGATAAGAAGAAATAAGAACAAGAACCATTAAGAATATAAAGAAAACCCAGATGGGTGTATATATATATATGTGTGTGTGTGTGTGTGTGTGCGCGTGCGCTCGCCTAGTTGTGGTTGCAGGGGTCGAGTCAAAGCTCCTGGCCCCGCCTCTTCACTGGCCGCTACTGGGTCACTCTCCCTGCGCCATGAGCTTTATCATACCTCTGCTTAAAGCTATGTATAGAGCCTGCCTCCACTACGTGTGTGTGTGTGTGTATATATATATATATATTTTTTTTTTTTTTTTTTCAACAAGTCGGCCGTCTCCCACCGAGGCAGGGTGACCCAAAAAGAAAGAAAATCCCCAAAAAGAAAATACTTTCATCATCATTCAACACTTTCACCACACTCATACATAATCACTGTCTTTGCAGAGGAGCTCAGATACGACAGCTGAGAAAAGTCCCTCCCAGCTGTCACTATCTCAGACCCCTCCTTTAAAGTGCAGGCATTGTACTTCCCATTTCCAGGACTCAAGTCCAACTAAATCAATTAACTGGTTTCCCTGAATCCCTTCACAAAATGTTACCCTGCTCACACTCCAACAGATCGTCATGTCCCAAAACCATTCGTCTCCATTCACTCCTATCTAACACGCTCACACATGCTTGCTGGAAGTCCAAGCCCTCGCCCACAAAACCTCCTTTACCCTTCCCTCCAACCTTTTCTAGGACGACCCCTACCCCGCCTTCCTTCCCTACAGATTTATACGCTCTCCAAGTCATTCTACTTTGATCCATTCTCTCTAAATGACCAAACCACCTCAACAACCCCTCTTCAGCCCTCTGACAAATACTTTTAGTAACTCCACACCTTCTCCTAATTTCCACATTCCGAATTTTCTGCATAATATTTACACCACACATTGCCCTTAGACAGGACATCTCCACTGCCTCCAGCCTCCTCCTCGCTGCAGCATTTGCAACCCATGCTTCACACCCATATAAGAGTGTTGGTACCACTATACTTTCGTACATTCCCTTCTTTGCCTCCATGGATAACGTTTTTTGTCTCCACAGATACCTCAATGCACCACTCACCTTTTTCCTTCATCAATTCTATGGTTAACCTCATCCTTCATAAACCCATCCGCTGACACGTCAACTCCCAAATATCTGAAAACATTTACTTCTTCCATAATCCCTCTCTCCAATGTGATATCCAATTTTTCTTTATTTAAATCGTTTGATACCCTCATCACCTTACTCTTATCTATGTTCACTTTAACTTTCTACCTTTACACACACTCCCAAACTCGTCCACTAACCTTTGCAACTTTTCTTTAGAATCTCCCATAAGCACAGTATCATCAGCAAAAAGTAACTGTGTCAACTCCCATTTTACATTTAATTCTCCATAATTTAATCCCACCCCTCTCCCAACACCCTAGCATTTACTTCTTTTACAACCCCATCTATAAATATATTAAACAACCATGGTGACATTACACATCCCTGTCTAAGACCTACTTTTACCGGGAAGTAATCTCCTCTCTCCTACACACCCTAACCTGAGCCTCACTATCCTCATAAAAACTCTTTACAGCCTTCAGTAACTTACTACCTATTCCATACACTTGCAACATTTGCCACATTGCTCCCCTATCCACTCTATCATATGCCTTTTCTAAATCCATAAATGCAATAAAACTTCTCTACCTTTATCTAAATACTGTTCACATATATGCTTCACTGTAAACACTTGATCTACACATCCCCTACCCACTCTAAAGCCTCCTTGCTCATCTGCAATCCTACTCTCTGTCTTACCTCTAATTCTTTCAATAATAACCCTGCCATACACTTTACCTGGTATACTCAGTAAACTTATTCCCCTATAATTTTTACACTCTCTTTTATCCCCCTTCCTTTATATAAAGGAACTATACATGCTCGCTGCCAATCCCTAGGTACCTTCCCTCTTTCATACATTTATTAAACAAAACACCAACCACTCCAACACTATATCCCCCTGCTTTTAACATTTCTGTCATGATTCCGTCAATTCCAGCTGCTTTACCCCTTTCATTCTACGTAATGCCTCACGCACCTCCCCCACACTCACATCCTGCTCTTCTTCATTCCTAAACGATGTTGTACCTCCCTGTCCAGTACATGAAATTATCGCCTCCCTCTTTTCATCGACATTTAAAAGTTCCTCAAAATATTCCCGCCATCTACCCAATACCTCCAGCTCCCCATCTACTAACTCCCTACTCTGTTTTTAACTGACAAATCCATTTGTTCCCTAGGCTTTCTTACCTTGTTTATCTCACTCCAAAATTTTTCTTGTTTTCAGCAAAATTTCTTGACAGAGCCTCTCCCATTCTTTCATCCACTCTTCTTTTGCACTCTCTCACCACTCTCTTCACCTTTCTTTTACTCTCCATATACTCTGCTCTTCTATTAACACTTCTGTTTTGTAAAAACCTCTCATAAGCTACCTTTTTCTTTTATCACACCCTTTACTTCTTCATTCCACCACTCACTCCTCTTTCCTCCTGCACCCACCCTCCTATAGCCACAAACTTATGCCCCACATTCTAATACTGCATTTTTAAAACTATCCCAACTCTCTTCAACCCCCCCACTACTCCTACTTGCACTAGCCCACCTTTCTGCCAATAGTTGCTTATATCTCACCCTAACTTCCTCCTCCCTTAGTTTATACATTTTTACCTCTCTCTTACTTGCTGTTGCCATTTTCTTTTGTCCCATCTACCTTTTACTCTAACTGTAGCTACAACCAAATAATGATCTGATATATCCGTTGCCCCTCTATAAACATGTACATCCTGAAGCCTACTCATCAACCTTTTATCCACCAATACATAATCCAACAAACTACTTTCCTTACGTGCTATATCATACCTTGTATATTTATTTATCCTCTTTTTCATAAAATATGTATTACTTATTACCAAACCTCTTTCTACACATAGCTCAATTAATGGTTCCCCATTTACATTTACCCTGGCACCCCAAATTTACCTACTACTCCATCCACAACATTTTTACCCACTTTAGCATTAAGATCCCCAACCACAATTACTCTCTCACTTGGTTCAAAACTCCCACACACTCACTCAACATTTCCCAAAATCTCTCTCTCTCCTCTACACTTCTCTCTTCTCCAGGTGCATAAACACTTACTATAACCCACTTTTCACATCCAACCTTTATTTTACTCCACATAATCCTTGAATTTATACATTTATATTCCTTCTTTACCTGCCATAACTGATTATTCAACATTATTGCCACTCCTTCTTTAGCTCTAACTCTATTTGAAACCCCTGATCTAATCCCATTTATTTCTCCCCACTGAAACTCTCCTACCCCCTTCAGGTTTGTCTCACTTAAAGCCAGGACATCCAGCTTCTTTTCATTCATAACATCTACAATCATCTCTTTCTTATCATTCGCACAACATCCACGCACATTCAAACATCCCACTTTGACGATTTTCTTCTTCTTCTTTTTAGTAAGCTATACAGGAAAAGGGGTTACTAGCCCATTGTTCCCGGCATTTTAGTTGACTTTTACAACACGCATGGCCCACGGAGGAAAGATTCTTATTCCACTTCCCCATGGATATGAAAGGGAAAAGCAATAAGAACAAGAACTATTAAGATAAAATCAAAGAAAACTCAGATGAGTGTGTATACAATAAACGTGTACATGTTTGCGTAGTGTGACCTAAGTGTAAGTAGAAGTAGCAAGACTTACCTGAAATCTTGCATGTTTATGAGACAGAAAAAAGACACCAGCAATCCTACTATCCTACTACCGTCTCCGTCTATTATTATTATTATTATATCATTATCATTATTATACTAGTTTATGTTATGTTTTATGTAATGTACCACATGGAATATCTTTTGTATACCAGTGTTATGGGCCATAATTATGTGAATGTAGACAGAATGTAGAGCAGCACAGTGATATTTGCCATGGCATGAAATAAACTGGATGCTCCCTAATATCGAAGTCTTCAAATTCAGCAAAATCTTCACGTCTAGGGATGTCCCACAGGTTGCCATGGAGATACTGTCATGTCACTCAGTATTGCTTATTTTTTAATTTTTTGTGTCTGTTTTTAATTTCTTGCTCTTTATGGTGGTGGCTTCTTTTGTCTTTACACTGCTTCATTTCTGGACGACATCTTTGCGTTAGGTGATTGATGGGCTTGTAAGTGCTATCCCAGAAAATGTTGAGCTAAGGTTTGACACTTTACACACACGCATGCATGCATGCATGCATGCGCGCACACATGTAAGTGAGACTGACACTTATGATGACTCTTCGGTCCAACTTGGACCATTGACTAGCCACATACTTTTTTATAATACTTTTTTCTTTTTGATAACTTGATAGCCATTCTAGATAATCACATTAAATGTGACATACTTGCGTCTTTAGGAGTTATGTTCTGTACCGTCTAAACTTTAATCATCCCTGTATTTTAATATTTTTACATACTACTTTCAAAGTGAAATGCAGTTATACTAGTTTTAGTTACTTGAAAAGTTGCTTTACAATTGGTGTATTTTTTTAGAGTTTTATCATTTTTTTTTATTTTAACACACATTAGCTGTCTCCCACCAAGACAGAGTGACCCAAAAAAGAAGAACACTTTCACACATAATCACTGTCTTTGTGGAGATGCATAGATACAACATTTCAGGTGTCACCCCAAACAGAAAATATCCCAAACCCCTCCTTAATTTAAAGTGTAGGCATTATACTTCCCACTTCCAGGACTAAAGTCCAGCTAACTGGTTTTCCTGAATCCCTTCACGAAATATTACCCTGCTCACTCTCCAACAGTTCATCAGGTCCCAAAAACCATTCGTCTTCATTCACTCCTATAACATGCCCACACGTGCCTGCTGTATATCCAACCTTTGCACACAAAACCTCTTTTACCCCCTCCCTCCATCCTTTCCCTTACCCCTCCTCCCCTCCACTACAGTTTATCATATGCTGTATAAATTTTTATCCTTTGAGCAGTTGGTGAAAATTTATAGTACACTGTACAGCTACTAATGTGCAGTGGATCCTCAGTTTTTGTATGCCGTAGTTTGTATGTAAAGCTATAGTTATTCTCTAAAATGTATTTTTTGTTAATATTTCCCATAAGAAATAATGTAAATCCAATTAATCCATTCCAGACACCCAAAAATATTAACAAAAAATACATTTTATAGAGAATAACTATACATGTAGTTTTACATACAAACTAAGGCATACAAAAACTGAGGTTCCACTGTATATCCATACAGGAGGAATATTTTTCATCAACATCTCTTCAAAATTGGCATGGCTTTGCATTACAGCCTCTCCTCACTTAGTGACGTACTCGTTTACCGACGACTCAGACTTACGACGGGCTCTCTGACCATTATGCATACCTAAATAATGTATATTAGAACTGTTTTTGTCTATTCTGTTTATTACAATATACAGTACATTGCTGTATAAACATTTAAAAATACTGTATACCAGAAATTTTATAAATGGTGCAAAGGTGACGTTAAAACAATATCAAAGATGGTTGACACAAACCTGTTATAGTATGCTCCTCACTTAGTGACGAATTTGTTTACCAACGTGGTCTTATGAACGGAACTCCATCGTTAAGCGAAGAGAGGCTGTATTGTACACTCATTTATTATATAAAGTTCAGCCTTAAAGGCTCTTAAGTATAATTTTAAACATTGATTATTATATTTTAAAAAATGGTAATTCAGTATTGTCTCAAAATTAGTTTAATCATACACTGGACCAAGAGCTCAGGCTTACCCCAAACAAATTCCATATTGGTATTTACTCTGAATTTTCAGCCAGATTTGAGTCCTGGAGGCAGGAAGTACAGTGTACTCTTAAGAAGAGGTTTGGGATATTTACTGTTCAGAGTGACATCTAAACTGGCGTATCTGTGCACCTCTGGTAAAACAGTGTGATGGTGAAAGTTTTTTTTATTATTTTGGGTCACCCTGCCTTGGTGGGAGATGGCCAGTGGGTTAAAAAAAAATAAAAGGTTTAATATTCAGTATTGAAAAGAATGATTTCCAATATTGCCTCAAAATTTGTATGGCTTAAGAGTAAAGCTGTTCTTACGACGTTAATGTGCTCCTGAATTTTTTTTTAGCAACTCAAGTGTTCTGAACTCAGAACCTATATTTTCCTGCGGACACCCATGTTATAACCAGAGATGTTTTCCTGTGGCATGATATTTGGTATCTAATTTAATTTTTTGAACCTAGGAATAATCACCCAGTACTTTACATTCAATACTGTTCCTTTATATTTGCAAATGCATGTAGTATCAAACAATGTGTATGGCATACTTATACACATGTGTATGACATACACAGGGGACCAATCTGTGTACAATATACTTTTTTTACATGCTGGCCATCTCCCACCGAGGCAGGGTGACCCGAAAAAGAAATGCTTTCACCATCATTCACTATTTTGCCAGAGGCATGTGGATACAGCAGTTTAGATGTCCATCGAAACAGCAAATATCCCAAACCCCTCCTTTAAAGTGCAGGAACTGTACTTCCCAACTCCAGGACTCGAGTCTGGCTAACCGGATTCCCAGAATCCCTTCACAAAATATTACCTTACCTTGCTCACCCCTAATTTCCTGTAGGAAGAACCTTATGACAGTGTATTGGTTCATCCTGGACCATTGTCAAGTAACAAGTGAGTTGCAACTTGACAGTGGTCCAGGATGGACCAAAATGTGATCATAAAGTTCTTCTCCTGAGTGTAGGTTACTGGTGAAGATTGCTGCTCTTCTTTTAATGAAGTTGGAAAACTTAGGTGCGATAAGTCAGTGGTGTCTTTAATTTGTTTCAGTAAGCTCTTGCAAGTGTTTTAAAGTGTAGGAGATGTGCACAAGACAAGTTATAGTGGAATTATTTTTTCCACATCAGTTGATTCCTAGCAAGGTAGTGACATGTTCTTCATTACAGCATTCATTCAATAACTGTCTTGCCAGAAGTGCATGAACCTTGCAGTTCAAATGGCCCTCCAAACTGAAACTTCCCTACCCATTTTTTCAAGTGCAGGCATTGTGTTTTCCATCACCGGAACTTAAGTTCGATTAATTGATGCATAGATAACATTTCAGTTCCACATGAAAGTTATAGGGTATTGATACAAGCAAGGGATGGTCTTAAGGGTTCATTGAATCAAAGATGCAGAAATCATCAACTCGTTGTAATAAGCCTTGGTGCTCCCTTTTCTCTTGTAACATTTTTACTTTAATATGTGTGTATTATAGTAATGCTAAGATAGAGTAGAGCAAGAATTTAGTAAGACACTATTTTGCTCAGAGAGAGAGAGAGCTTTATTAAGTCAGTAGAAACTCACCCCTGCCTTCCATCTATGGTAATCCCAAATGTCTCCAGACATGTTTTGAGAAGCATTGTATATCAGGCTTTAATCAAATAATTCTTTTTCCTCTTCATTCTCATACTAGTAAACACTACTCTGTTTCTTAATAAAAATGTGTTTTATCATAAACCCAACTAGCTGAGGGCTTGTTTAGACTCTTATTGTAGTCCTGATCTTAGTTGATTCATTTTTTTCTTTCTCCTTGATACAGCATTACTAAACACTTGACACTCTATTTGTTTAGACTCTTGCATTGTATTCCAGCTTTTAGTTGGGTAAAAGGACACATGTGGAGTTAATGCGACATTTTAATTGTGGCAACGTTTTGCTCTCCAGGACCTTTGACAAGCCATTATGGCTTGAGCAAAACATTGCCACAATAAAAAATGTCACATTAGTTGTACACGTGTCCTTTTATCTTTCATATTGTGAGTAATTCTTCCAGCTTTTAGTTGACTCATTGTTTTTACCTTGACAGTAGACTGTACTATATAATAAACAAAGCATTTTTGTTTTCATAATGGAGCCATGACGTTTTCTCTCAACTCTCGTAGACCTTTACGTCTTAATCTGATTTAATCATATTCTTTTCTTTCCATTGTTCAGTTCTGACATCTACATTTATCTTATCTGATCATGGCATTAATGTTGGGCAGAATAATGAGACTGCCCAATGCAAAATTTTGTGTATTTTTTAAAATTTTAATATGTTAAGAAAATATCCCCCCTTAGTGCAGTTAGGTACATATAAGGAAACATTAATTAATTGTACATGCCATAAAAGTCTTGTGTTATTATAAATCTGTATTATAATAGTGTATCTTAATTCTAGATGATGATAACATCAACTTATAAACAGTTTACCATATTAATTGATACTGTATGGCCTGCTTGGACTATATGTTTTTTGTATGAGAATATATTTGCCAAATTTATATAATGTATATACAGTGGAACCTCTCCTTACAAGTGCCCCACCATGCTAGTTTTTCAGGATACGAGCCGTCGCTCGGTTGATTTTTTGCTCCTGAATACGAGCCAAAATTCAGGTTGCGAGCTTCCCCCTCAAGGGAGGTTCCTTGACGCTGGTGAGGGGCTCTTGATCTAGGGAATTGTATCTGTTCCCCAGTTCCCTAAATTAAGCCTGAATACCTTCCATCCCCTCCCCCCTCACAGACGCTGTATAATCCTACGGGTTTAGCGCTTCCCCATAATAATACAGTAGACCATCGTTTAACATGATTTTTGTCCGGCACATTTTGGTTATAGCACGATTGAGAAATTGCGGCATATTTTTGTATAACACTTCGTAAAATACATAACACGATTCGTGGAAGGGGAAAAAATTTTGAGCGCGTCGCCCGTGGGATACATACCATCCTCTGCTAAGAGTTTATATCTTTTTCTTGCCATATCTTAAATCTGCCAAGCAATCATGGCACCCAGTAGGCATACAAGTGTTGCTGAAAGTGGCAAGAAAAGGTTTAAGCATTTAAGTCTTAGAATTAATGAAGAAAATAGAGATGTTAGACAAGAGATAGCCAGTGGCCATAATGAAGCAGCTCTTTGTGCACATAAAAAGAATGAGGTTAATATGAGTTTGTGTGATGACTGACTGACTGACTGACTGATTTACTGACTGACTGACTTACTGACTTGACTGATGCCTTACCGTCAGTTGATGCCTTACCGTCAGTTGTATAATGTACTGAGGGGTAAAATAAAAGAGAAATCCATTACAGAATTTATGCACACTCCAGTACAACCATCGACTTCAGTACCAGAACCTCTACCATCCACCTCAGCCCAGTAGGGCCACAGCATAACTCTCCACTCTCCACAATCATCCACAAACACCAGCACCCACAATTTAAGGTAAGAAATACAGTGGACCCTCGGAAATCAAACACTCCCAACTCGCCCTATTATGTAAGTTCTACATAATTTATTACTGCTGGAATTTCACTAGTATCTTCCTGAGTAAAAACTGAGAGGAAGTAGGTACGGACTATTCTAATTTACATCATTCCTTATGGGAATAAATTCATTTGGTAACAGCACTTTGGAATGAAGAATGTTCGATTTCCGGGGGTCCACTGTACTATTAATTCTGTTGCATTTGTAATCTTAAGCAGTAAAAACAATATAATACATCACTACAATGAATTACAATTACATATTCTTTTTTATTTTTGTAAGATCTAGAGGTCTAAAAAATGTTGTTTGGCTTTTTTGGGGCTCCTAGGAATGTAACCCTATTTTTCCCATAAGTTCTTCAGTTTGTCTAACACGATTTTAACTAAAATGGCATTTTCAGGAACGTAACTTCCGTGTTAAATGATGGTCTACTGTAATAATAATAATATAATAATAATAATATAATATAATAATAATAATATAATATATGAATAGTATAATATACTAATAATAATAATAATAATAATATAATAATAATAATATAATAATACTATAATAATACTATAATAACAAGTGAGCCTCACAAACACTCTGTTTTCTCTTATAATAACACCTCAGAAGAGGAAGCATGGGAAAAAAATTTCAGAGCGGGAACGGGAATGTCCGCCACCACTTATCAAATGATGACATATTTTATTCCTTCTAGAGTATACAGTGGTCCCTCGGTTTTCGTGCATCTCCAAACTCGAACATTTATGTAAGTGTATTTTCATAAGTGCTGTTGCAAGTGTATTTTTGGGGGTCTGAAATAGACTAACCTACGTGACATTATTTCTTAAGGAAGTAAATTCGTTCGGTAATGGCACTTGAGCAGCATTCTGGAACGAATTTTCGGCGAAAACCGAGGGTCCACTGTATATCAGATTTCTATGTTATTGCTTATTATGTCATATTAGATGAATTGTGATAGATAAATAAGCTGTAGAGTTGATATTAGTGTTATATTAAAATATTTTGTCCTGCCTCCTGAGAGCAGGAATTCCGCTGGAACGGATTAATGGCATTTCAATTAATTTAAATGAGGAAAATTGACTCATCATACGAGCAGATCGGGTTACGAGCTTGGTCAGGGAATGGATTAAACTTGTAAGCAGAGGTTCCACTGTATTTATATATATATATATATATATATATATTTTACAGTAAAAAATTATGTACATGTATGTATGTTTGTATGCATGTGTAGGGTCTTACGGAATATGGAATCTTCATGAAGACTCAGTGTTACAGGAGTGTATATTGTGGGTACAGGCTCCCCAAAATCATTTGTTGCCTATCCGCTTTGGTGCATATATAGTGAGGAACCGCTGTATAGTATTTTGTATACATCATGTACTTGCAAATGGGACCTTAGTTTTCATGGTGTATTTCTGAGTGAATGTCATGGTGTATTTTTGAGTGAATGTCACGGTGTATTTATGAGTGAATGTCACGGTGTATTTATGAGTGAATGTCACGGTGTATTTTTGAGTGAATGTCACGGTGTATTTTTGAGTGAATGTCACGGTGTATTTTTGAGTGAATGTCACGGTGTATTTTTGAGTGAATGTCACGGTGTATTTTTGAGTGAACGTCACGGTGTATTTGTGAGTGAACGTCACGGTGTATTTGTGAGTGAAAGTCACGGTGTATTTGTGAGTGAACGTCACGGTGTATTTGTGAGTGAACGTCACGGTGTATTTGTGAGTGAACGTCACGGTGTATTTGTGAGTGAACGTCACGGTGTATTTGTGAGTGAACGTCACGGTGTATTTGTGAGTGAACGTCACGGTGTATTTGTGAGTGAACGTCACGGTGTATTTGTGAGTGAACGTCACGGTGTATTTGTGAGTGAACGTCACGGTGTATTTGTGAGTGAACGTCACGGTGTATTTGTGAGTGAACGTCACGGTGTATTTGTGAGTGAACGTCACGGTGTATTTGTGAGTGAACGTCACGGTGTATTTGTGAGTGAACGTCACGGTGTATTTGTGAGTGAACGTCACGGTGTATTTGTGAGTGAACGTCACGGTGTATTTGTGAGTGAACGTCACGGTGTATTTGTGAGTGAACGTCACGGTGTATTGTGAGTGAACGTCACGGTGTATTTGTGAGTGAACGTCACGGTGTATTTGTGAGTGAACGTCACGGTGTATTTGTGAGTGAACGTCACGGTGTATTTGTGAGTGAACGTCACGGTGTATTTGTGAGTGAACGTCACGGTGTATTTGTGAGTGAACGTCACGGTGTATTTGTGAGTGAACGTCACGGTGTATTTGTGAGTGAACGTCACGGTGTATTTGTGAGTGAACGTCACGGTGTATTTGTGAGTGAACGTCACGGTGTATTTGTGAGTGAACGTCACGGTGTATTTGTGAGTGAACGTCACGGTGTATTTGTGAGTGAACGTCACGGTGTATTTGTGAGTGAACGTCACGGTGTATTTGTGAGTGAACGTCACGGTGTATTTGTGAGTGAACGTCACGGTGTATTTGTGAGTGAACGTCACGGTGTATTTGTGAGTGAACGTCACGGTGTATTTGTGAGTGAACGTCACGGTGTATTTGTGAGTGAACGTCACGGTGTATTTGTGAGTGAACGTCACGGTGTATTTGTGAGTGAACGTCACGGTGTATTTGTGAGTGAACGTCACGGTGTATTTGTGAGTGAACGTCACGGTGTATTTGTGAGTGAACGTCACGGTGTATTTGTGAGTGAACGTCACGGTGTATTTGTGAGTGAACGTCACGGTGTATTTGTGAGTGAACGTCACGGTGTATTTGTGAGTGAACGTCACGGTGTATTTGTGAGTGAACGTCACGGTGTATTTGTGAGTGAACGTCACGGTGTATTTGTGAGTGAACGTCACGGTGTATTTGTGAGTGAACGTCACGGTGTATTTGTGAGTGAACGTCACGGTGTATTTGTGAGTGAACGTCACGGTGTATTTGTGAGTGAACGTCACGGTGTATTTGTGAGTGAACGTCACGGTGTATTTGTGAGTGAACGTCACGGTGTATTTGTGAGTGAACGTCACGGTGTATTTGTGAGTGAACGTCACGGTGTATTTGTGAGTGAACGTCACGGTGTATTTGTGAGTGAACGTCACGGTGTATTTGTGAGTGAACGTCACGGTGTATTTGTGAGTGAACGTCACGGTGTATTTGTGAGTGAACGTCACGGTGTATTTGTGAGTGAACGTCACGGTGTATTTGTGAGTGAACGTCACGGTGTATTTGTGAGTGAACGTCACGGTGTATTTGTGAGTGAACGTCACGGTGTATTGTGAGTGAACGTCACGGTGTATATGTGAGTGAACGTCACGGTGTATATGTGAGTGAACGTCACGGTGTATATGTGAGTGAACGTCACGGTGTATATGTGAGTGAACGTCACGGTGTATATGTGAGTGAACGTCACGGTGTATATGTGAGTGAACGTCACGGTGTATTTGTGAGTGAACGTCACGGTGTATTTGTGAGTGAACGTCACGGTGTATTTGTGAGTGAACGTCACGGTGTATTTGTGAGTGAACGTCACGGTGTATTTCTGAGTGAACGTCACGGTGTATTTCTGAGTGAACGTCACGGTGTATTTCTGAGTGAACGTCACGGTGTATTTCTGAGTGAACGTCACGGTGTATTTCTGAGTGAACGTCACGGTGTATTTCGGAGTGAACGTCACGGTGTATTTCGGAGTGAACGTCACGGTGTATTTGTGAGTGAACGTCACGGTGTATTTGTGAGAGAACGTCACGGTGTATTTCTGAGTGAACGTCACGGTGTATTTCTGAGTGAACGTCACGGTGTATTTCTGAGTGAACGTCACGGTGTATTTGTGAGTGAACGTCACGGTGTATTTGTGAGTGAACGTCACGGTGTATTTGTGAGTGAACGTCACGGTATTTGTGAGTGAACGTCGGGGTATTTGTGAGTGAACGTCACGGTGTAGTTTGAGTGAACGTCACGGGTGTGAGTTCTGAGTGAACGTCACGGTGTAGTTCTGAGTGAACGTCACGGTGTAGTTCTGAGTGAACGTCACGGTGTAGTTCTGAGTGAACGTCACGGTGTAGTTCTGAGTGAACGTCACGGTGTAGTTCTGAGTGAACGTCACGGTGTAGTTCTGAGTGAACGTCACGGTGTAGTTCTGAGTGAACGTCACGGTGTATTTCTGAGTGAACGTCAGTGTATTTCTGAGGGAGTGTGTAGGGCTGCAGTTTTGTGCATGCATAATTATCAGTTCAATTTTGCAGGAGCCAAGCTCCACTCCTTGTACTGATGTGAAATATCCTTCGTATATCTATTTTTAAACCAATGAATAGAATCTGCATCTATTATGTCATTGTTCAGTTCATTCCATTTCTTTACTATGAAGTTGAAAAAAAAAAATCCTTTTTATCTTGTCAGATAAATTTGTTGTGTAATTTCCACCCAGGCCTTCTTGTTCTTCTTGCATCCCTGGCAAAGAACCTACCCAGGCCTACCCAGGTTTTGCCCCATAGTATTTTGTATGGCATGATTATATCTCTTGCTTTTTGTTCTAGCATATAAAAGGCTTAGTTTTCATATTATTTGATCATGGTTCATTCCCCTCAACTCTAATACAAGTTTCAAGAAGGCAGTTATGTGGTGAGAGGAATATTTAGTCAGGTATTCATAAGAACACAAGTACAGAGGAGCATTGCAGCAGGCTTAGTGGCCCATAGTAGGCAGGCTATTTGTAGCAGTTTGCTGAAAATACATTTTGAAGATATTCAGCTTCTTAGGCTTGATTATGAATATGTCAAAACATTTTGTAGGTGTTCAATCCCTTGGCCTTGATTATAACTAAAAGTCTACAGAAGGTGTTCAGTCTCTTAGCCTTGATCATTAATAAAACATTCTACACATGTTCAGTCTCATTTTTCTTAATTATAAATACAGTAAAACAATTTGAAGGTATTTAGTCCCTTAGCTTAAATTGTAAATAAAACATTCTACACTAGGTATTCAGGCTCTTATCCTTGATCCACAATAAACAGTCAAGTATATGCCTTCTTGAGATGATCCTTACTTCTACTCCAGCTCAAACACAAGTCTTGATTCACTTCTTTGTGCTATTTTTGTGTATTACTTTATTTTACAAGATGAGTGTCCCACTCCAGTGTTCACATTATGTGTATGTTTGAGTGTGCATATGTGAAAATGTTTATTTGCTTTGTGAGTGGAGGGCATGTGGGTTATGGTTTGCATTGAATGTTTTCTTTTTTTTATATATGATTTTTACTGTTTATTTATTTAGTATATTATTTATTGCATCAGTCTAGTCACTTGTTTACTCATACCAAGTGTGCCACACATTATTGCACCTATGCATCTACCCATGGCAGTTTTGAAAATGGAAAGTTGTTAAATAATTGTTGGTGTCGGTACAATTGCCAGCAGTGATGATTTGTTCATTTTTTCTCAGTATTTTATTGTCCTCTTGTTTACATCACAAATTTAGTTTACTGCATCATCAGAATTGTCTTTAATCTCATATTTGTGTTGTAATTTTAAATTACTGCATTAGAAGCAGTAAATTTTTTTGCTTATGTTGATAAAGTTTAAACTTATCACTCGTATCTTGTGTTGAAAGTTCTCATTATCCATCCTATCATTTTCCTAGCAGATGTGATAATAACATTGTTGTGATCTTTGAAAGTAAGATCCTATGACATTATCACTCCCAAGTCCCTCACATTAGTTTTTTGCTCTGTAGTTAGAATTGGTTTTATGCTCTGAACAAGCTTGTATTTTCTCACTTCACAGTACTGCAGCTTCCTTATCTTGCCTGCTCATTTTCACCCTTACTTTCTTTGTTTCTCTTTGGTTTATTGTTTTTTTGGCATTGAACATTTCACTAACACTGAATTCTGTTCTGCACTTCTTCACTCTCTGTCACTAAATTTTACAAAACTTGCACTTGTACAGGAATGATATGTTTACAACTGTCGTGGGTCTAATTACCTATTTGTAATTGTACACTGTATTTGTTTTGTAATTATTTGTTATTTGTAGTTTATGGAGCAAAATTATGCTTGTGTCCTGTCATCAATAATTGTTGAATCTTGTAATTTTTTAAATTTCCAATAGTTGTAGCACTTACAATTTCTGCCTGAAATTCATTCCATTGGTCTACCATCCTGTTTGTGAAGAAAGGCTTTCTAGTATTTCTTTGGCAACACTTATTTTTCAGTTTTTAGCTGTGGTCTGACATTCTCTTTGTATTAGATAATAAGAAAATTGTATTTTTCATATTCTTTTATAACCTTGTGTCTGATTATCAGTTTTCCTCTTCATCCTCCTGTTTGTCTTGTGTGTGTGTTTGTGTGTGTACTCACCTATTTGTGGTTTCAGGGGTTGATTTGACACAGTTTGTGTGTGTGTACTTGCCTATTTGTGCTCACCTATATGTGGTTGCAGGGGTTGAGACATAGCTCCTGGCCCTGCCTTTTCACTGATCACTACTAGGTTCTCTCTCTCCCTGCTCCATGAGCTTTATCATACCTCGTCTTAAAACTATGTATGGTTCCTGCCTTCACTACGTCACTTGCCAGTCTGTTCCACTTCCTGACAACTCTGTGACTGAGTAAATACTTCCTAACATCCGTGTGACTCATATGAGTCTTCAACTTCCAATTGTGACCCCTAGTTTCTGTGTCCCATCTCTGGAACATCCTGTCTTTGTCCACCTTGTCAATTCCTCGCAGTATTATGTATGTCGTTATCATGTCTTCCTTAACCCTCCTGTCCTCCAGTGTCGTCAGGGTGATTTCCCTTAACCTTTCTTCGTGGGACATTCCCCTTAGCTCTGGAACTAGCCTTGTTGCAAACCTCTGCACTTTCTCTAATTTCTTGACATGCTTGACCAGGTGTGGGTTCCAAACTGGTGCTGCATACTCCAGTATGGGCCTGATGTACACTGTGTACAGTCTTGAACGATTCCTTACTGAGGTATCGGAGCACCATTCTCAGGTTTGCCAGGTGCCCATATACTACAATAGTTATCTGGTTGATGTGCGCCTCAGGAGATGTGCTCGGTATTATACTCACCCCAAGATCCTTTTCCTTGAGTGAGGTTTTCAGTCTTTGGCCACTTAGTCTATACTCTATCTGTGGTCTTCTTTGCCCTTCCCCAATCTTCATGACTATTCATTTTGCAGGATTAAATTCAAGGAGCCAGTTGCTGGACCAAGCTTCCAGCATGTTCAGATCTCTTTGTAGTCCTGCCTGATCCTCATCTGATTTAATTCTCCTCATTAACTTCACATCATCTGCAAACAGGGACACTTTTGAGACTATCCCTTCTGTCATGTCATTCACATATGCCAAAAATAGCACTGGTCCTAGGACTGACCCCTGTGGAACCCCGCTCATCACAGTCACTCACTCTGATACCTCGTCATGTACCATGACTCGTTATTGCCTCCCTGTCAGGTGTTCTCTGATTCATTGCAGTGCCCTTCCTGTTATACATGCCTGATCCTTTAGCTTTTGCACTAATCTTTTGTGAGGAACTGTGTTGAAGGCCTTCTTGCAGTCCAAGAAAATGCAATCTACCCACCCTTCTCTCTCTCGTGTCTTACTTCCGTTACCTTGTCATAAAACTCCAGTAGGTTTGTGACACAGGATTTGCCTTCCATGAATCCATGCTGGTTGTCATTTACAGTGGACCCCCGAGTTTCGTAAACCCTGGAAATCGTACAATTATGTAAGTATAATATTGTAAGTGCTTGTGGAAGTGTATTTTTGGGGGTCTGAAATAGACTAACCTACATGACATTTTTCCTTAAGGGAGTAAATTCGTTCGGTAATGGCGCTTGAGCAGACTTCAGGAGTGAAGTTTTTACGAAACTCGGGGGTCCACTGTATAAACTTGTTCCGTTCTAGGTGCTCCACCACTCTCCTCCTGATAATCTTCTCTGTGTGTGTATGTGTGTGTGTGTATTTGCATGCGTGTTCTCACCTGTTTGTGGTTGCAGGGGTCAAGTCACAGCTCTTGGCCCCTCCTCTTCACTGGTCACTACTAGGTCCACTCTCTCCCTGCTCTATGAGCTTTGTCATATCTCTTTTTGAAGCTATGTTTGGATCCTGTCTCCACTACATCACTTTTGAGATTGTTCCACTTCCTGATAACTCTATGACTGAAGAAATACTTCCTAACATCCCTGTAACTCATATAAGTCTTCAACTTCCAGTTGTGACCCCTTGTTGCTGTGTCCCATCTCTGAAACAACTTATCCCTATCAACCTTGTCAATTCCTCTTGGTATTTTATGTTGTTATCATGTCCCCCCTATCCCTCCTGTCCTCCAGTGTCGTCAGGTCAATTTCCCTTAACCTCTTCTCGTAGGACATTTACCTTAGCTCCGGGACTGGTCTTGTTGCAAACCTTTGCACTTTCTCTAAAATTTGTGTGTGTGTGTATATACTCACCTAGTTCACTTTGTTGTACTCACCTATTGGGGTTGTAGGGTTCGATTCACAGCTGTGTGTGTGCGTGCATGTGTGTGTGCATACATGTGCATGCATGTACAGTGGACCCTCGGTTTTCGTTGAAAATTCATTCCAGAATGCTGTTCTAGTGCCATTACCGAACGAATTTGTTCCCATAAGGACAAATGTAAATTAGATTAGTCGTTTCAGAACCCCAAAAATACACTTAAAAAAGCTCTTATAAAAAATACATTTACATAATTGTTCGAGTTTAGAGGTGAACGAAAACCGAGGGACCACTGCACGTGTGTGTTATTACCATTTATGTGTACATGGACTGTAAAGTGATAGTGATAATGCAGACGTGAATTAAGGTGTTCTTTCTCTGATAACAGAGTAAGTTTGAAGTTGTTGTTGACATGTTTCTCTAACATTGTCTCAATGTACTCGTAAGAGTGACAATGTCTGTTAAATTGTTCATATGTTTTTATACATGTTTTGATATATGTTTGTGTGTGTTTATTGAGCATAAGTTTCATGTGGTAGGAATTAACATTGGTAAATATTGTTGACCTCTATTGTATGTTTGTGTATATCAGGGCATTGAGGCTGTTAAGATTCATGTCTTAGGTGTAGCGTTCAAAAGTAAAACTTTTGATTAAAAAAAATATCTATAGGGAGGCTGCGATAAATAAATACCAGGTGATAAGCTTTCATTTCAAACAACTTCTATAAGTTATAGTATTGCTGTAAAATTGCTTTTTTTCATTCCAGTTGTTTGCATAGTATTTTAGGTCCAGAAACAAGGAGCAGAGGAGAACTTGATTTGTTACATGTAGCAATATTATAATAATACTGTATACATTGATCAACAAGTCATAGCACAACTTCATGTACATATGCAGTGTTGATACAAAGCTGATGGTTGAGGTATGTTGTAGTGTCAGTTCTGAGGCACAGAAGACTTTGTAAGAATCATGTAGTATTGTGATGGTTGTTGAAGTGTAATGAACACTTGTCAATGTTGAAAGATAACCTACATGGTGACAATAAAATACACAAAGAAAAGACTGGTGGAAATTTTGACTTTCAAGTGAGGACCTCTTCATCTTCTGTAGACCTCAGTTGGTCAGAATATACAGCCAATCTTTTTGTGTGTTTTATTGTCAACATATAAGTCTTCTGTCAACAGTGTGGTACTATACTGTATATAGATTTCAGCATTCCACTGATTTGTTAATCATATGAGAGTACAGGCATAAAGATGCTGCTGGAAGGTAGCCTTGAGGCTGGTGAAGAGCTCTTGATTCAAGTGATTGAAGCTATCCTTCCCTTCCTAGGAACAAAACCTGATGACTCCCATTTCCTGGGCAGTGTGTGAGCTCTATGACTTCAGTACTTTCTCATAAAAATAATATTTTCCACAGTAGGCTTACAAAATAATGTAGCATGTGTAAAATCTCCACGCATTACAAGGGAGGTAGCAAGTGCTACAACCATTGAAAATACAAAGAAAAAGAAATATGATGAGTTACTGAGGACAGGACACCACAAGCATAGCTCTGCTTCAGTAACTGTAAATACACAAGAATCTAATTCTGGGTCTTTACTCCTGATTTTTTTTCTAATATATCTAGCTTGTATGTACATGCTTCCTAATACAGTACAACACTTATATTAAAGCACATTGCCTTTATATCTGTTCTTTTTCTCTAGCTTCAAAAAGACTGTGTCTGGGTTAAAGTTGGTTCTCTTGGTATTTATGTTACTAGTATTTACTAAAACAATGTTTTAGCAATTGTAATACAGTAAAAGAAGTAATTTCTTGGAATGCAAATTTTTTTTTTTTCAACACACTGGCCGCCTCCCACCAAGGCAGGGTGACCCAAATATGTATGCAAAAGATATTTAAAGCCCATTACCTATTTAAAATTAATTGACTTCCTCTCTGAATCCCTGGATTTTAGCCTTAGAAATTCACAAATTATGTTTATTACTCTGATCAGATGTGTATATGTACTCATTTATTTTCTCTGCTTAGATTTATACATTATACAGTGGTACCCCGAGTTTCGTACTTTATTCGTTCCAGAAGGTTGTTCGAGTGCCGTTACTGAACGAATTTGTTCCAATAAGGAATAATGTAAATTAGATTAGTCCGTTTCAGAACCCCAAAAATACACTTACAAAAGCACTTACAATAATACACTTATATAATTGTTCGAGTTGGGAGCAGTACGAAACTCGGGGTACCACTGTATACTGTTTCGGTATTACCCTCTCTCCTCTCTTCTAATAACAGTTTTTACCTCTAATATTCCTCGGTGTGTTTACTCAACAAGCTCCACCAACAACCACCACTAAGAAGCAATGCAATCACCAACTGCTTGGCTGGATTAGCAGATGGAGGATCGAGTCTCCACCACTCCTTGTGCTGAATGACCCACGTGGGTCTAGTGCTTCATGAAATACAGTACAATACAGGTCTTAGATTATAAATACCTTGAGCTACACACACACACACACACACCTGCACTTGTAAATGTGTTACGTAGGAGCTAATTAATGTTATAACCACCACGCCGCAGTACGAACATGTGAAATATAGTCATCCTTTGTACTTTTCTATACAAACACAATTATGAGTTTAAAAACCAAGAGCACAACTCATTTGTAAGTTGTGACACCTGTACTACTAAGAAGGGCCATCCCCGCTACTTGCCTTCTACTATAACTTACCATTGTCTCACTACAGTAGTACACAATATGGCCAGCTGGGTTACTCTACTTCCAGCAGATCTTGCCTTGTCTGTTGCATTACATTGATGTGCATTTCATTGCTCTCGTCACTGCTCCAGATTTTTTTTATACAGTATTGTATTTTCAAATCTTTCTGGTGCGCTAGTTTTAACGTGTAGGTTTCTTGTATGACGAACCAATTTTTTACTCAACATACTTTAATAATACAGTGGACCCCCGGTTTACGTTATTAATTCGTACCAGAATGCTGTTCAAGTGCCGTTACCAAACGAATTTGTTCCCATAAGGAATAATGTAAATTAGATTAGTCCTTTTAGACCCCCAAAAATACACTTACAAAAGCACTTCGAGTTTGGAGGTGAACGTAAACCGGGGGTCCACTGTGTACTTGTACAGGGGGGTCACCAAATTACAAATGTCTGAGTTACAAACATCTGTACCTAAGATTGAGGTTCATAAGTTATGAGAATTAAGAAATAATTCTACAAATGCTGATCAGCAGTTAAGAATGTGTGTGATGCATAATCATTCTTTGTTCTAAACAAATTGTTCAAAAATTTGGAATAGCTAGACTGCACCTTGTTTGTAAGTTTATACACAAGGATCACAATTTGTTCATGAGTCTGAACACGAAAAATACAATGTATTTGTGAATTTTGACCCCTATGCTATTTTGTTTGCAGAATTTTTTACTAGTAGTACTAGATATTCATTACTTAAATTGGTTTAATAATGTTAGGTAAACAGATGGTGGCTACAGAAAGTGAGCTTAAATATGGATAACTGGTTCCTTCCAGATAGATTGTGTGTTTTTTGTGTGCTGGGGAATGGGCTCCATGTAATTATGAGTGATTTGTGAACGTTTTTATAAATAGAATACCTTATCGGTCAATATATGTATATGCGAGGCATTGTGAATAGTAAGACTGAGCTCACTGTCTTAATTGTGGTCAAAAATGTCTTAAAACAATATACTTTTATGTATGTATAGTACTGTATGTAAAAAAAAAAATGATAAAAATAGAAACAATATTAAAGAAAAAATCAAAATATTGTTTTTTTTTATCATTTTTGCTTGCATAGTTATTGCTTTAAGGTTTTGATTGCTGAAGTTCAGTTGATGGCTTTGCTCTTACTAGTGTGTGTGTGTGTGTGTGTGTGTGTGTGTGCAGTGCCTCATGTATATTCAGCCATATATAATGTAATTTACTCTCAATCCAGATATTAAGGTTAAAAAATGGGAGGGGATTGGGGTGGTATTAAATTTGTAGTACATACCATATTTTCTGGCATATAAGGCAATGTTTCCAAGCATTTGTAATGCAACGTTAGTCAACAGCTGCTAAAGTGTAACCAAAGCCCACTCTTGACCATTGACCCTGACCTTGAGCATATAAGATGCAGGGTGATTTTCCAAGACTTTTTGTGGGGAAAAAAGAGCACGTTATATGCTGGAAAATATGGTAGATCTAGGAGCTTATAGTATTGGGTTAGTGATCGTGTCATCTGTGTTTAGTATTCTGGCAGTAATGACTTCATTAATGGTCAGTAACAGTCAGATTAGGTACAGCCAGTGTGAGCTGTTCTTTTGCCACTATGGTGGACAATGTTAGCCTCATACTGTATTTTGTCATTTTGAATATGCAAAATTGTTCAGGTGTATATACATCCAGAAGTGTATTTCTCTCTGTGTTTATACACTGAGAATTTACATTAATCCCTATTTTTTAGGAATTAAAGTATATTCTTGAATTGCTGTTTACACGTAAAATGCAGTCTCAGTGACCCTCGAGCATTTGACAAACTTCACACCTAACAAATCTACTAACCTGATATACAAAATTTCAATCCTAGACTTACTATCAACTCTGTACAGATATTTAGAAACTCTATTTTGTGGTTTTTAGAAATTATGTAGTAGGGCATTGTTCTATTAATTGGAGAAAGTAGCCAGACGAAACTTTCTGAATAGTGGTCTATTTAGTGCCTTTTTCAGAACATGAGAATTAGGACTTCCACATACATAAAAACACCATCCATAAACTTGAAAGCAGTACATTTTTTTTTTTTTTAATTACAGTTTGTCATCATATATTTGATTTGTCTGTTTATTAACTTATGAGGTCATATATTTTCCTGATGTGAAACAAAATGTTAAATGTAGATTATTTTGTAATACGGTACTGTATATGTTTTATGTGCAATTCCCAAGTTGGGTGAATACATTAAGGCTTTCGTAATTCTGGCAGCACAACTTTGTTATAGATTTACTTTGTAGAAATCTCTTACAATAAGAATATTCAATATATATATACCCAGTATGTATTTTAGACAGTTTTTAATATAACACTGGTATTTGTAAACACTGGTCTTGTGTAATGTTTTTCCCAACATTAATAGTACATTGTGTAAATGCATTGCTGTGTACTTTTATACAGCATCATATTTTTTGTTTTTCTTTATGATCTTGCATAATTTATTTAGAACATCTGACATTTCTTAATAATACAGACTATAATCATGCCCTGGAGAAATTTTTTGAATTCTTAGAATGGATGTGAGAAGGTAACATCTTTTTTTATGTAGTGTACAATATTTGCATTTTCTAACCAGGATGTGGCCACTTCACTTTTCTTCCCAAGAACCTTCAGTTTGGCTGCTTAATATACAACTAATTTGAGCTATGAAATGGTAGATAGTATATCCACATTAGTTTCAAATGAAGCCAGATAATGTTTTGGTCTTCCCTCGACCATTGTCAAGACGTGACAGCAGTCCAGCATGGACTAAAACTTCGTCTAATTTATCTCCAATTGGCTGGTTAGTTGTTGGTTGTTCCAGTAAGGTGTGCATGCACTTTGCAATACATATGAATGAATAATTGAATGATGAACATTTCTGTCCATGTGTGAAAATATTTATATTATAACTTGACAATTGAAGAGTTTTATCAAGGCTGACTTGTGTTTCAGTGGAAAGCACTGGTGAATAACCTCAAGGTTAACATGAAGTTGTATGAAGGGAGTGGAAAGCTCAGTGGGAAGTATGACTTCCTATAGTACAGTAAACTGAACACATTATTGTTATCTATATAGTATATATTTCATTGATTAACCCTTTCAGGGTCCAGAGGCCAAATCTGAGTGTGACAGCCAGGGTCCAAGAATTTTAAAAAAGAATTATTGTTATTTTTTCTTATGAAATGGTAGAGAATCTTTTTCTGAAGGTAATAAAGCAAAAAGTACGAAATTTGATAGAAAATTGACGAAATTACAATCGTGAATTTTGATGCGTCAGCAATATTTACGCATCGGTGATTTTGCCGACTTTGACTCATTTTAGGCCAATTACATTATTCCAGTCGACCAAATTCTTAGCAATTTCGCTAGTACATGTATTACTTCTATTTTATTGATTGAGCACAAGAAATCGCCCAGTCAACTGTTTCAACTACCCAATAAAGTGATCGGAAATTGGTAATTTGGCCAATTTAACACAAAGTTCAAAATATTCCAATTTCAAAATAGGAGCCAGAATAAACAATGCAGGCACTCCTGGCACTAAACAAACATTTCCTCTGTTTATTAGTTATGTTTTCAGGCTTTACAAATGAATTCCATTTTGATTTTTTATTCACATACGTAATAAATTTTTATTCACACCCAAAAATAGAAGGTATACTATTATGCAATGTTGTAATAATTGTATAAATAATATCAGCACATTCATGAACGTATATTAGACCCACCAGCTGGCGCGTATTAGACTCATGACTACATTTATTTACTCTTGAACATCGGCAAAAATTGAACATTTCCGCTACTTTGAGCTGTTTCAAGCCATTTTCAGTACAAAAAAAAATCAAAATCATTTCTGTTTCTGTAATATATCTTCCATTCTATCAAATGAGACTAAAAAATCGAGAATACAACTGTAAAAAACATACAAAAACACACCGCAAAGTCACTGTTTTAATCCAAAATTACGGTTGCAGTTTTTTTTCTCTCTCGCACTGCATGCCACAGGATTTGTTTTATGTGGTGCACACTTACCACATAGATGTGTTCTCTCATATCTAGGTCCAAATTTACCTCTCACAGGTTAGCTGAGTGAGCTGAACTCATGGCGTAGATCTACGGTTTGGACCCTGGCTTCAAAGCCGTAGATCTACGGGACTGACCCTGAAAGGGTTAAGAGATTTAAGTCGCAAAGATGATGCAGGCTTAGCACTTCTGTGAATATTGTATACAGTAATAATAATTGTAATAATAATAATATACATATTTTTGGGTGTCAGCTGGTCTAGCCATGACTGGACACTGTCAGCAGCAGTCTACATTAAAAATGCTATGGTAGCAAGTCATAAATAGCTGTACATTTTATACATTAAGGGTTAAACAGTATTATGTCACTTGAGTGTTTGCTGGTTATCAGACCTTTAATATGTGAGTGTGCCAAGTACATGTGTGTGCACGTGTGTGTGTGTGCACATGTGTGTATGCATGCGTGTGTGTGTGTGCACGTGAGTGTGCAGGTGTGCGTGCGCATGTGTGTGTGTGTGTGCATGTGAGAGAGAGAAAGCGTGATCATGCACATGATACACTATTGTATCACACACACATAGATAATTGAATGCATCTGTATTTAATTGCATTACAAGTGTTTGCAACATAAAGAAAATGCCATTAAAAATATTTTCAGTTATGTCAAGGTGTTAAAATAAAAAATACATCTTTGTTACCAAAGTCAGTAAATGTTTGGCCAGTGTCAGTGACATTACTAATATGATGGATACTGAAGTGATAATGAGTGTTCACAGGTGATGCATCTATCAGATGAGCTTTTGTTTATATTCCAACAAATTAATATTTGTGACAGTACAAATGTTATGTCATTAAAGAATAAAAAGGCACAAAACTGTAATTGGAACAATACACAAATAGCCTGCACATAGGAAACTAAAACATATAACAACATTTTGAGCTTGACTTAGTCCATTTCGGATCAAAACGTCATCATGAGTTCAGCCTCCTATGTGTAGGATATTTGTATGATGTTATTAAGGTGCTTATACATAAAAAAATATCCCATTGGTATTTTAAATAGTGAATACTAAGAGATTGTGTAACTAACATACTGTGTAACATATTATGTTACACTAATAAATTATGGAACACTTAATAGTGTGACACGAATACATAATGTAACATTAATACAGTGTGTATCCTTAATAAATTGTTAATTTTGTACTATATACAGAAACTGCTAATGCTCACTGTTTGATGATTTGCTCTGATAATTAGCTGGATATATAAAATATTAGCTCATACATTGCAAATTATCTCTTCCTGTTTATCTTCCTTTCATGCTGTAGGAACACAAATTTGTATCTAATTTGCAAAAAGGGTACAATAATTTTCTGGTTGATCTGTTCAAACCTTTACCACTTCTATGTAGTCTGAAGTTTTTCATTTAATGAAAAAACTATGTTAATCAATCCCTGCTCGGTAGGATGAAAAAAGGAGCACAAAATCGTCTATATAATCTCAACATTTTTTATGTATGATTCTGAATCCAGATTCCTTTGATAATGCATAAAAATTAACTTTATTTCTCTGTAAAAATTTGTAGGATTTTTTTTTTTGTGTGTGGCATGGTTTACATTAATTATCATTATTGTGATAAGCAGCATCCAAGAATTTATTTCAATAAATACTGTTTGCCATTTCTGGGTCGCCTGATTCGCCCGCCCCTTTCACTCAAGGGGAAAAGGTTCACTAAAGTCAAATAGATTCTTAGATAAGTTACCGGTAAGCTGTTTTATATTATGTCAATTTTAGCAAGATTAAGTTTGGGTGCCAGGCTAGTTTTGGTGCAAAATTTTAAATTGTGAAATTCACTTAACCTTAGCTGACTGTTTTTGTCGGTGGAGAGTGGTTGCTAGGCTAGTTTTGATGCAAAATTAAAAATTTATATATATATATAACACTGATGTGAACTTAGTTAATTATTTTTACCTTGGTGAAGGGGAAGGGGTGAATCTTTGGCTGGTGCCCGCCCTTTTCTTGCATTTCCAGGATGGTGGTTCATGCATTATCATGGACCAGCTACCCTGAATGCTTCATATGTGTACATCACATGTCTAGAATAAATATTGCTGCCAACTCTGGAGAAGTGAATATTTATTTGTGATAAAAGTTCATTAAAAACATAATCTCAAATATGGTTTTTTTAAATTTTTGCATTGACCAATAATGGGTTTTATTTGTGGGGTTTTCATGCAGTTTGCCATCATCTGATGATGTAACACTATTCAAACCTGACTGATGGAAGACTGAAATAAGATTTAGGAGCCTTCACATTGCCTGCTGTGATTTATACCAGACGCTCCTTTGTAACGACGGTTCACTCGGGCATAACCTTGACATGGAAAACTTACTCTGCACCTTGGGTGCTCACAGAAAATTTTCAAGAGATGGTTGGCAAAGCATGCAGCCCATGTAAGGGATGAACTGTTGCAGAGTAATAATTATGTCGTGATCCTGTAGAGGAGTAAGACTTAATAAATTAATTGTAATCGCATTATAGTTGCCTAAGCACAAACAAAAAATTAAATTTTTAATGAAAATTAATTATTGTTATGCCCTCTCTTGTTGCTGTGAGTGCCCATGTTCTGCACCATACATATTATGGCTGATACATCTCAATCAAATGTCAGTTGAAGCTACTGTACCTTCTTCCTCAAATCAACCCTTCAAGGAGGAGGGGAGAAGTCCCTTGACATGGTGAAATGCTCTTGATCCGAGGAATTAGACCTTTTGTCTCCTTCAAATTTAATCAGAATTCCCCTTCCCATCCCTTCTTTCTCTATTCTGCTTTTGAGGCATTGTCTGTCCCATTCTGCTGGGTGGTGGTGAACTGCCCTCCTGAGGGCAGCTTTGTATGTCCTTAGGGGACAGGAGTATCTCTGGAGGTTGCCTGTTGGTTCCAGGAGGTGGCAGCCAAAAGGGGTATGATTCCTGGCTGGTTTTTGGATGCCCTTCTGTTTTGTTGGCCAAAGTGGCTCGGTGGATGTGAGGTTGCCATCCTGGATTGCTGGTTTACTGGCATGAAGGGTAGGGTAAGGAGTGGCCTCCATTCAGCAACGACACTACTCGCTGTGACGAGAGTACCCTTGAATGTGGAAGGGAATGTACAATCTCTTTTTTTTGTTTCTCCTAGTATCTGCCTCTCAACTTATATTTTAACAAAAAAGAAACCTTAATTTATGGAGAGTTCAGTTCCTGATTTAACTCCTGTTGGGCCCCTTGCTCCTGCAGCACTCCTACCCAACCCCGACTAGCTTTTGGGCAACACCTCATTGTCTAACTCTGGTGCTGGTATTTTGGCTGACCCTTTTGATACCTCTGACCTTTGCTCTACCTTGACCATGCACCCAACTTCTTCCATGATAGTGCATCAATTTTCGAATTGCTGCACAACACAGGACAGATTGGCTTGATACCAGCATCCTAACAAACTTGACCTGCACTTGACAATCAAGATGCTATCACAGACATTCCTTCTCATTCCATCCCTAAGAATCGAGTTACTTGGAAACCTATTTCATCCCTCCCCCCACTCTGTATTTCAAAGACATTCTTGAACGAAATTCTTTTCTCTTCAGCCAACACCACCTACTGTTTACTTTGCTGTCTATGACATTAGCAGAACACTTGATGAAGCAATGTTGTTGTAAAGGACGTTGAGCAAACTGACTCTTTTTCCTCCTCCAGTCTATTGACAACATCCCTGTCACAATACACAGACATTCCTTTCTCAAGTCTAGCTGTAGCCCTGTCCTCATCCTGCATACTATTATCCAAAAAGACTCTGCAGTGGTGGCTGGACATTCAGGAGCAACTTTAGCTCCAAAATCTTTCAGTCACCAAAGTGGAAACTTATGACTGTCCTGTCCTGGGTCGGAGACGTTTATCGCAGCAACATTGCTAAACTAACCTTCAACTGCTTGGAGGTTCTAGCTTCCACTTATATAGTTGGCCAGTGCAGGTATGGGAATTGATCCCTACAGCTCAACAATGCAGACATTGCTGGGACTTTGGCCATCTGGTCAAGTATTGTGGATCAGCGGAAGGATGCCGGGTCTGTGGTGAAGACATGACTCACGAAATCATAATGACACAATTGCAAACAAACCATAGCACAGGTGGAGTTCGAACCCGCGGTCAGAGAGTCTCAAAACTCCAGACCTTCGCATAAGCCACTGGGCCAGCTAGCTTCAATAACATTCATCCAACTAGGTATATTTCTGATTACCTGAAACTCCTCCTCTTTCTCAGTTCTTCTCTGTATTGGACTGAAGGAGCCACAAGCTGGAAAAACTTTTCCTCAGTAATGATTCCCAAATGTTTGCACAAGTGTCTCATTCTTCACTTACACCCTACACGTCTTCAATCTGATTTGGTCCAAAGGAATTTTACTTCTTTAATGAAAAACTTCAGTACTTCTACCGTTTTCAAAAGTGCCTCCTGCCAAGACACTTCTCATTACAGACCCATTGTTCTTAGCAATGCAGTTTGCCAGTTGGTAGAAAGAACCATTCCACTGTTGAACTCCCTTGGTCTGCCTCAGTACCAGTGGCGGCTCGTGTATAGGCACTGCAGAACTGCAGTACTCCCTATTTTCACTCGATATTATCGATAACATTCAATATAATGAGTCTTTTTTTTTTTTCTTTAATTCTTTCTTTATACTTGTAGTACTAGTATAAAGAAAGAATTAAAGAAAAAAAAGAGACTCATTATATTGAATGATATCGATATCGACTCATCGAGTGAAAATAGCCGCCACTGCTCAGTACATATATCTGTAATTCTTTCTCTGATGACTGATCTGTTAGAAAAAGTCTACGGCACTACCTGGCATTACATCATCCTAAACCCATGCCTTAGGCTTTCTTGAAGAGTTCTTATCAGAGAGGCACTTCTGTGATCGAGTTTGTAGGTGAGACAGTGCTGCATAACCCTTGTGGGTTTAGTGCTAATTTTTATTATAATAATAATTGAGTGATCGAATAAAACAGCTTTTTTCCTGACTTGATGCATGTTAGAGGTGTACCGCAAGGTTTGGTTTTGACCACCCTCTTCTGCTCGCCATTAACACATTCGTCAATAAATAATAAAAAGGCACAATACCGTGACTGGAACAATACACAAATAACCCACAAATAGGAGAGAGGAGCTTATGACGACATTTCGGCCCGACTTTGACCATTTACAAAGTCACAGTGTGACTTTGTAAATGGTCAAAGTCGAACCGAAACGTCGTCTTTAGCTCCCCTCTCATGTGCGGGTTTTACTTTAAATATATGGTCGTAGCGTTGTATGACCCTTATGGGTTTAGCGCTTAGTTATGATTATAATATAATAAATATATGGTCATCCCTGTATTTAGATGATCTTCATATTGACTGTACAGGTACAAACTCTCAACTTGCAGAGACCTTTTTGCAATATAATACTGATTGCACTATGGTTTAGCACTTAAATTTATTATTATTATTAGTAGTAGTAGTAGTACATAATTGTGCTTTATATCTGGAGTCACTTCACATAGATAACTTTCACTTAGTGCCGTGTTATCCCTCACCCCATTGTATACCCGCTGTATAAAGTATATCTACTGTATAAGGTATACCTATTGTATAAGACTGGTATACCCGAACGAAACGTGGTCACGTTTCTCTGCCCTCACAGATACCATCCTAACACGGGTACCTCCCTAACACAGGCACCTCCCTAACACAGGCACCTCCCTAACACAGGCACCTCCCTAACACGGGTACCTCCCTAACACAGGTACCTCCCTAACACAGGCACCTCACTAACACAGGCACCTCCCTAACACGGTTACCTCCCTAACACACACACCTTCCCACCTCTCCCACAACAAGAGCAGCATCCTCCTGCCTCACTGCTCCATCAATAAGTGACTTTGTGACTGTTTACCTGTCATCACAAGGCTGCATAAATTATATTTATCACCTCAACTGTCATAGCGAGTCACTTTTTTTTGAGTGTTCCAGCGTGGATTCCATATCCATCTCTAGCCGTCACAAGGTAACAACCGTCACGTAAGATAACACAACCGTCATGTAAGATAACAGCCGTCACGTAAGATAACACAGCCGTCACGTAAGATAACACAGCCGTCACGTAAGATAACACAGCCGTCACGTAAGATAACAGTCGTCACGTAAGATAATACAGCCATCACATAAGTTATCAACAGCAGTCATAACAGTCGTGTAACTCACACAGTGCTCCTCAAGTACTCGCCTAATTGTGGCTGCAGGGATCGAGTCGCAGCTCCCGGCCCCTTGTATAACCATAGTTTGTTGTTTCACGAGGATAATTTGAAGTTTTCCTTAGGTTGAAGTATCACCCGCCAGCACCAGTGCCTCGGTCAAGGAACTTCCCTTGAGGGGATTGTGCCTGGGGCATGGTGCCTGGGAGCATGGTGCCTGGGTTCATCGTGCCTGGGGGCATGGTGAAAGGAAGCATGGTGCCTGGGGCATGGTTCCTGGAAGCATGGTGCCTGGGGGCATGGTGCCTGGGAGCATGGTGCCTGGGGCATGGTTCCTGGAAGCATGGTGCCTGGAGCATGGTGCCTGGGAGCATGGTGCCTGGAGCATGGTGCCTGGGGCATGGTGCAAGGGAGCATGGTGCCTGGGGCATGGTTCCTGGAAGCATGGTGCCTGGAGCATGGTGCCTGGTAGCATGGTACCTGGTAGCATGGTACCTGGTAGCATGGTACCTGGTAGCATGGTACCTGGTAGCATGGTACCTGGTAGCATGGTACCTGGTAGCATGGTACCTGGTAGCATGGTACCTGGTAGCATGGTACCTGGTAGCATGGTACCTGGTAGCATGGTGCCTGGGGCAATTTCAGAGTCTAAAACGATCTTACAGTATACGATCCCGGATACTTTAATCGCTAAAATGTGGACTAAAGTATACTTAAGTGCATACGTATTGATCTATACACTCCCCTCTAAGTGTACACTTTTGCTCTCAGTATACACATCAGACGAGCTATAACCCATATAATATATACAAAATTAGTTGAAATATACAAGGAAATGTATACGAAAGTGTATGGGGGTCAGTGCCATCTAGTTTTCAAAAGCATTACTAATGAAGATTGATTGCAAGTTGCCAGACTTTGTTTTTTCTCTGCCATGAATGATCTTTCTTAGTATAATGTTCGCAGTAGCGGACTGGAGCTCATTGTAAGAGGATGTTGTAGGTGAGGTCTTGTCATATTTACACCAATTTTAGCTGGAATAGTTAGTAAAATAGCTTACAGCTTCTGTTTATAATATACAGATAGATGTGGAGAGAGGATATATATACACGGAGAGGTGTATCAGCGTATATAGGCTGAGAGTGGACTTATAATTACTGTTCTTGCACTTCCTGGTGGTGAAAAGGTTACGGTTTATCCGTAAGGAGAGTAATGTAGTAGATAGACTTGAAACCCCTATTAACCTACAGAGACAAGGAATCACAGGGGAGGGTTTTAAATGTTTTTTGGTTAAGATGTGAGAGATCCGTCAGTCGAATCTTCAAGCTCTGGGGAGGGGGCTTGATGCTTGTGAAGGGCTCTTGATCCGGAAAATTGGAGCCATCATTTCCCCCCTTCCTTGGATCAGACCTGACTGCCTCCCATTTCCCAGGCTGTCGTATGACCCTTATGCAGGAACGGTGCCAGAAAATCTGCTCTGGAACGAGGGACTTGTTTTTTAAGTTTATTTTTGTTTTTCTTTGGGGGAGGGGGTCCCAGGGAATTTTTGGAGGGGCTAAAGCACCCCTAGTCCTCTTCCTTGGCGCCGCCACGGCCTTACGGGTCTAGCACCCCTCCCCATGACTAATGTGGTGTTCAAACAATCATCTTGTTCCTTCTAAAGTATCACACTGAATATCAGATGACACATGAACATTTCAAATTAATCTTTGTTACTTTGACACTAATGAAGTAGGAGCTTATTGTCTTTGTTGAAAATTTTGACTAGGTTTATTTAGTGATGAAAAATTTGACTAGGTTTATTGATGAAAAAATTGTCTAGGTGTACTGTTAAAAAATTGATTAGGTTTATTGTTGAGAAATTTGACTAGGTTTATTGTTGAAAAATTTGCAACAGTTGCGTATCTATTGATGAAACGTTTCACCTACACACTACTTGGCTTCGTCATTTAAATACAGAGGCAGTAGTAGTAGTGAAATAAAGATGATGTTATCAGTCCATCAACCTTGGAGAAAAAGTATATGAGGTGGTCAGTCCCTCAGCCTGGAGAAGAGTTCAGCTTCATGGTCTGGAACAATATGAAGCTGAACCATGAGAATGGAGTCTTTAATACTGTGTCTAATCGACATGTGCCTAGGACAAAATGGTAACTAACTAACTGTCCAAGATGAGGTGGAAGACCTCGGAGACGTTGCATGGGACAACGGTATCTTGGTACAGAGGATCTTTTCCACACTTCATGGCGTAACTACTAGCTATGAATGAGAGAAGTGGGACCTGCTTTCATACTTCTACTAGTGAATCCCGTCTCATGTGACGTCTTCGAGATCTTTCGCTTCACCTTGGACAGTATTTAAGACTCCATTCTCATGGTTCAGCTTCATATCGTTCCAGACCATAAACTCTTCTCCAGGCTGAGGGACTGACCACCTCGAATACTTTTTCTCCAAGGTTGATGGACTGATTACATCTTCATTTCATCACTACATCTACTGCCTCTGTATTTAACTGAAGAAGCCAACTGTGTAGGCAAAACTTTTCAACAATAAAGATACCCAACTGTTGCACACGTGTCTTACCAATCAAATTGTCGTTATTTTATACCATTTTCAACATAACTAGGTTTATTATTGAAAATGTTGATTAGCTGTAATATTTTGATTGAAAAATTTGACTAGGTTTTGTTGAAAGGCTTGACGAGGTATATTGTTTTTTGTTAAAAAGTTTCTCTATTTTCTTACGTTGACTAGTGTATGTACAATTGACGTTGTATAAATAATGTTATATATATACTATATACTATACAGTATATATAACTTATATTTTTTAATTATTGCATCTATTTTGTAAAAAAATAATAATGCTATTCAAATTTAAGTGTACTTTTTTTTTTACTTGTAGGAAGTCCTATTTTTTTACCAGTTCTTTTCTTTAACAGTTCAGTTTGAGACTCAATTGTTTTGGGTTTCACAAACTATTTGGTCCACGTCTGATGTGCTAGGAGTTTATTCAAGTCTTCATCACTTGCACCTCTCCGTGAAAACTTCAGGTTGTTTCAACTGATCAAGACACTTCACATAGTCAGATGGCTTCACCATCTCTGTCAGGTATGTCAAGTAAGACTCCATATCATTCTTGCTAGGTTGTCTCAGAACATTCCACATGAGGCTGGAGAGATAGCCAGAGCTTGCTTCCACCTGCAGCTCACAAGACTGCCACGAGCTTCCCTGGGGCAGGGACGATGGCAGACCAGAGGGGCCTAGCTTCTCCCTACGATTCCCGTGAGGGCGGGGATTGGGGCTAGGCCTGAGGGACAATTGGTCCCAAAAGATGAGGAGGTACTTTTACCTCCTCCCATGGCAGACATTATTCTGAAACACTCCCGAGAAAGGGAGCCAAGGCCGGGCCACCACTTGAGAAAGGCCCGGGCCGGCGAATATACCGGCTAATCTCCAACAACAACTCCACATGAAACGGTAAATCTTTCAATGGTGTCATCCACTTTCATATATTCTGAACAAGTGGTACACAGTCGCGTTACTTTAACACACACGTCGCACTCTGTAGCAAAGAGGTTGTAATTTTCCCTTATATTTTCAAGGTGGTTGTTGAAAGAATTGCAACTTTTATGTTTATCTTCCTGTGTTGTTATTACATCTTTGCTTCCCACTTGGAGTATTTTCCACTGTCTACTAATATGCACTCTTTTCTCAAATTTGTTGACTTTTGCTAATTAATTTTAACATGATTTTGTTCATGTTTAGAGGATCAAGGTCTTATAGTTGAAAAGTGAGGGTGGGGTTGACTTTTATCTGCTAAATTTGTCGGGGATCATCACCCTCTGCCCAGTCTCAAAGTAGGCCTAATAAAATGAGAAGGAAATGTTACAAGAATAAGAACTGTTACGAAATTAATATATTCATGAGACAAAGACCAACTGATGTCTCCCAACCTACTAGCTCACTCTTACTCAAGACTCCCAGTATACTTCGCTGGTCCTAGACCAATATGCATTAGTTCACCCTGTGAACTAGAATACCCAGAAGTTGTTTAACCCATATCCAAGGCCAGGACATGGTCGTGGACATGTCGGGGTTCTGGCGAATACTGAGGGTTTTATAGCAAACTGCTTCACGGTTACTTAGCGGGGCCTCATACATTGATATTCTCTTGAAGTGATGGGCCATACAGACGAGCCTCTTAAGTTTATATAGGCTCCTCAAGAAGCGAGTTTTTTCTATCTTTCTGCAAGAATAGTCACTTTGATACGATTCTCTAGATTGAGGATAGGGCATATACAGTTCATCTCTAGCTACTTGGTGGTAAAGTGATTTTATTGCCACGCTGTGTAGTGGTGTGCTGCTGACTAGAGCACATTTTAAATGTTTTAACTGTGTGCAGCCTCAGCATTTTTGCTAAAGTCGAGTTCAAGAACAGGGTACCTGCAGGGACCTTGGAGAAATTTTAAGGGCCTTAGCGTGATCGCTTTAAATAAATTTTTAATTAATGCTGGTCATTTTAATTTATAAGTTATTTTGAAATTACGTTATAGTAATTATTTTTCTTGTACGTTTGTTAGTGTAAATAGTTCAGATTTTTAGTTAGCGTGAGTGTATCTTTATTGACAAGAGCACTGAATGACCTCGTGGGTAAAAGCAGTCTAAGTCTCAAACTGCTGCTCATATGAGGGATATTTCAGTGTACAGATATGAAAGCAGACCACAAGTATTTTCCAGGTTAAAGTATAGTATTGTCTATTGAAAGTTTTGTATGCCCTCTTCAGATCGGCAGTGTTACCTGCTTTAAATGGAGATGTTAATCTTCAGTGCTTGTGTGTACCTATTTACACAAGTGCTGCCAACCACAGGATGAAGAATTTTACGGGGTGCACAGACTACCTTGTTCTAGGACAAAAAATAAAATCATAATTTCTGTAATGTTAGGGTGATATTGAATGAATTAGGTGTTGCTAGCTGTTATTATTGATAGTTGTTGTAATGATAGGGAGTTATATGGTTGATGCAATGATAGGGAGTTATGGTTGATGCAGCGATAGGAAGTTATATAGTTGATGCAGTGATAGGGAGTTATGGTTGATGCAGTGATAGGGAGTTATGGTTGATGAAATAATAGGGAGTTATGGTTGATGCAGTGATAGGGAGTTATGGTTTATGAAATGATAGGGAGTTTTATGGCTGATGCAGTGATAGGGAGTTATGGTTGATGCAGTGATAGGGAGTTATGGTTGATGCAGTGATAGGGCGTTATATGGGTGATGCAGTGATAGGGAGTTATACGGTTAATGCAATGATAGGGAGCTATGGTTGATAGTGATAAGGAGTTATATGGTTGATGCAATGTTATATGGTTGATGCAATGATGTTATATGGTTGATGCAATGATGTTATATGGTTGATGCAATGATAGAATGATTTGTACATTTTATAGGATCCTTGAGGACGGTGTCTCGAGGTTGAGAGGCGCTTCTTGGGATCAAGTCTGATTGCCTTCCATTCACCAGGTGCTGTTTGACCCTCACAGGTTTATCGCCTAACCACGAATGTAATACTATGGACAGGGTACACAGACAAGGGTACACAGGGTTTATTTAACACTTCCATCTCTCTAGTATATAGTTACGGCAGTGTGCAGATTTGGAATCTGGCCTGCAAACACCTTCCACGTATTGTGTACATATTTCTCCTCCACTCCAGTGAGTACATATTGAAGACTGAGGCATTCCCAGTAATTTAAATGATTTATTGGCTCTGTTCGAGCTGTAAATGATCTATCTGTTCCAGCTCTGATATATTTCCTACCCTGAATGGGGCCAGTAACACTGAACAGTATTCTAAGAGATCACAAGTGGTTACAAAAGTGTTACCCATTGTATCACTTCCTTTGTTTTGAAAGTTTTTATTATCTGTCCTCTATGACCCATAGGGGTCATACAACGCCAGGGACCAGAACATAAACAGGTTTGATCCAAGATAACCGCGCTGTATAACCCTTGTGGTTTAGCGCTTCTTTTGATTATAATAATAATAATAATGATCCAAGATAAAGACAGTTTGCAAGGAGGATTGTTGAGATGTTTCTCCCATGGAACAGACTTCTTCAGTGAGTGAAGAAAGTCTTCACAGGCAACACACCTCAGTAAACTTCCTCTTCGTAAATTGTCTTTGCACCATTTGCCATCAGGTTTGATCCAAGGAATGGTAGTTCAAATTCTGTGAATGAAAAGCCTTTTAGCATCAAGGCATTTCCCCCTTTCCTTCCCTCCTGCCCATTGAAGGTGCAGTTATTTGACAAGAGGAATGTGCAAGACATGTAGCAAAGTAAACCGCTTTTATAGCCGATGTTTAGCCCTAAAAAAAAAAAAAGAAGGCATTGTCAAAATGCCTTTTAAAAGCAAGATTCTGCACAGTCTCACATTCCTTAGGGTAGGTTCGTCAGGACACCGGACAGGTGTTTCCTGACGCTTCCTTGTTTTTCATCTGTCCAAATTCTTCAAGAAATGAAACTACTCTTGAAAAACATCTTTATTTCAAAGAAGTTATGCATTATGTAAAAAAATTATTGTAAGTACAGTCATTGGAAAGACGTGATGACACCATCATTATAAAACTTAATTAGTCACTATGCACATTATTATACACGTTGGTTACAATAAAAGAGGCCCTGGTTATGGCCACTAAGTTATGGCACCTTACAGGACGGGTTTCACTTGTGTTTGGCACTGTGTTGGCTTGCTAATGGCACTTGGCACTATTGCCATCGGAGACTGTTTAGACTGAGGTTTGGTTTTTGAAACCTGATTGTTCCTTTGGGTAGACAGACACACTGAGGTATGGGGATCACAACATTGCTTGTCTTACAGACGTTTGTCGTATTCAGCAACACGCGTCATTCCTGTTCTCTGCACGCTAATATCACTATCTTAATCACACTGTTCACTGTCTTTTTGATCACAGAGAATGCAACTTTCATAGTCAAAGGTAAATTCTGCTTTGAGGCCACTTTGTTACACTGTCTTCAATAATTACACAGTACACTTGCAACTACAGCTTGTCCTTTGCGTAACAATGTAGCTGTGGGTTTCTCATAGCCTTCATTATATGGTTATTGTTGTACTTGACTCACTATCCACATGTACTCTAAAGAGTGCCACTCTGGCCTGTTACAGGCTTCTGGAGACATTTGAATTATTGTTTACATTGCGAGATATTCGTCCTCTGAGGCAGAACCACTGGGAGTTGACACATTATAAAACCACCTTAGTACACAACACCTGTACAAATATATTAATGTGAGGGTCAATATTTACATTACAATTCATCACAGTCATCAGTATCAACAAAACATCCAAGGTCGATAATCATACTAATATGACAAGACCGGAGATCTGAGGGGCTGGCCGAGGTGCTCACCGCTGTGGCATGATAGTATCCCTTTCTACACACACACACACACACACACACACACACACACACACACACACGGCTGAAACACCCTACCCCGTAAGCATCTCTTTGTAAGAGGCATGGATTCTTTGCATTGCTGGTATCACAGCAGGTGTGACCTACTGTGACAATATGGGGGTATAAGAGTCTTCATTAACCTGATACGGCAGCCAGCAGGCGACAGTCATCTGGTAAGTTGATAATTTAGTGTCACTTTGTACGTTGCCAGTCACTGAGATAAACTACCACTGTTACCTGAAGTTGGGGCAAACTGCTCACACATACAGGTAACTATACTAATTGAGGTGCTGGAGTATGATTACTCATTAAGGAGCTGTCATTGGATCAACTGAAGGTACTTGTTTTCTTCCTGCAGTGATGTAAGAGATGAAGTCATGTCATTAATCACCATATTGGATGTCTCGGCAAGAGCAACAGGGAGAGGTGTGGCAAATCTTGATGTCCCTTGCATTGTAGGCTGCTGTGTTGGCTGCTGTGCAGACTGTGGAAGGACAGTGCTCTGTGAACTGGGTTCTGCATATCCTGCCACTGTACCATTGGGATTAAGCTTTGGCTTCTGGTCAGTAGTACTGCTCACCTCCTCTTTAACAACAGTTGAACTCCAGCTCTGGCACTGTTGAACATACTCCAATGTTCGTTGATATGTATCAGGCTTCATGAAGGTTTTGCTGTTGGCCTTACTGTCCACACACTTTGAGTCGACTGTTTTACTGTCTGAGGGCTTGGAGTCTACAGGAGTCCCAGGTACAGGTACAGTCACATCACTGACTGCTGTGGCTACTGTAGCTGGAGTTTGCTGCCTGGTACCTACCCCTACATCTATAGTACTATTAGAAGTACCACATGTGGCAGCAGCTGCATTTCCGTTATTGTTTTTGCCACCCGTTTTGGATTTGACACCTTTAGTTTGTGAGCTTTGACTAACATCTCTGCACTGAACATCACCTCCCATTGATCCTGGGTATGCAAGGGGCATTATACCTCCTGTGGGCATCATAGAATTCTGATACTGACCACCCATGCCAATGTATCCCATAGGTCCCTGAGTAGGCATCATATTCATTTGTTGTTGCTGCTGCTGAGGGCCATATTGGCCTTGGTACTGGTTCATGTTCATCTGTGAGCCTTGCCAGTTGGACATGGACCCTTGTCCCTGGTAGGCACTCATGTCACCAGCCATGGCACTGCCTCCTCGACTCTGGCAGCCTGTGCAGGGCGCTTGGTAGGCTGGCGTAGGAAGGTTTGGTGGAGCCAAATGACCACATGCATGTACAGGACCATAGCTTCCCTGCCCCATGCCATAACCTGCACCTCCCTGAGGATTCCCGATGCCTCCATATCTTCCTTGCTGCTGCATCATGGTTCCATACATATGTTGCCCCATCATTTGCTGCCCTTGTTGGTACTGCTGTTGTGAATATTGCTGTCCCTGCTGATGTTGCTGAATTGAATAATTCTGAGGCATAGGCTGCTGCTGCTGTTGTTGGTACGTCTGAGACATCTGATTAAACGCTTGTGCTGGACCTGCTGGGTTAGGGGTCATTGAAGCATTGAACTGCTGTGGTGCTGGGGACTGCATAGGCCCACCATTGTACCCGTGGGGATGTGCAGGAGAAGGAACTGAGTATCCTGGCGAGGCTTGGGGGTACTGGTAGTTGCTGGCAGGAGATTGCATTGGCTGATTGGAGTACGCTGGACTGATCAATGGTTGATTGGAATACACTGGACTCGGAATGGGCTGTCCACTATATGCAGGGGATGGCATTTGTTGATTGAGCATATGATTGGGAGTTCCTCCTTGTCTACGGTTTTCTTTGGAATCAGACTTTAGGTTATCACCATTGCCCTTCTGTAAACAAAAATGAAATTAATAGACAAAAAATGTTAGAAGATGCATCATATTATTAGTAATGGGGGAGCACTAAACTCATAGGGGGGTCATACAGTGCCTCAGGGAATGAAAGGCATTCAAGCTTGAAGCAAAGGTCCAATTCCCTAGATCAAGAGCCCCTCACCAACATCAGGGAACCCTTCTTTGAGGGGATAGAATTACTATCATGGGTAAGTGCTAAACTTATAGGGATGAGGGGTAGATTCATAAAAACTGGTTTGAATTGAACATGAAATATATGGAGTAGTGAGATGCCTTTCTGGACAGATAGTATAAGGAATATTAAATGGAGACATGGGATATGACAGTCTGTGATTTATAAGGTGAAAGTGTATATAGGGTCTTATCTGTTTAAGTACATGAATAAGACAATATGCAATTTTTTGGCATTTTATTGATATGTTTTATCAGTTCTCTTTATCAATTGTCTTATTCAAGTACATTGGAACCCCGAGTTTCGGCCATAATCCATTAAAGGAGCTAGGCCTAAAGTCGAAGTGGCCGAAAGTCGAAGCAATATTTCCCATAAGAAATAATGTAAATACAATTAATCCGTTCCAGACACCCAAAAATATTTACAAAAAATACATTTTTTAAAGATTAACTATAGTTTTACATTCACACAGCACAGATAAATATATATAAAGTAATAAATTTATAATTAAACATTTAAATAAATGTTTAAAATAACATTTACTTTTATTGAAGACTTGCTGGCATCTGGAAGATAGGGGGGAGGGAGCACTCATTGTTTGAAAGGGGAATCCCCCTCCATAAGGACTTCAGGTAACAAGTCCCTCTCTGGGGTTACTTCCCTTTGTCTTTTAATGCCACTAGGACCAGCTTGAGAGTCACTAGACCCGTCACACAAAATAACTGTCAAGAGTGCTGTTTCTGGCGCCTCTTTAAGATGTCCCCAAAATGGGACATTGTTTTGTCACTGAACATGTTGCAGATATGGGTTGTTTCAGCTTGCTCAGGGTGGTATTTCTCCATGAAACTTTGCAACTTATTCCACATTCCACACATGTCCTTAAGCACTGAAGAAGGCACCTCCTTCACTCCCTCTTCCTCCTCCTGTGAAGCAAGTTCCTCAACTGTGGTCTGATGCTGTTCCAGATGAAGCTCTTGCAGCTCTTCCCTGTGGTCATCCACCAACTCTTCCACATCCTCGCCACTCACCTCCAACCCCAGGGACTTGCCCAATTCTACAATACCTTCCACAACAGGCAGAGGATCGTCAGGGTCAGCCTCAATCCCTTCAAAATCCCTCTGTTGGACACAATCTGGCCACAATTGTCTCCAAGCAGAGTTCAAAGTCCTGGAAGTCACTTCCTCCCAAGCCTTACCTATAAGGCTTATGCAGTTGTAGATATTGAAGTGATTCCTCCAGAACTTTCTTAGGGTCAACTCAGTGTCCGAGGTCACTTCAAAGCACTTTTCAAACACTGCTTTGGTGTACAGTTTTTTGAAGTTACAAATGACCTGCTGGTCCATGGGCTAGATGAGAGGAGTGGTGTTGGGAGGCAAGAACTTCACTGTGATGAACCTGAAGGCCCTAGACAAAATGTCTGCCAAGTTTGGAGGATGACCAGGAGCATTGTCCAGTAACAGGAGGCACTTGAGTGGCAATTTCTTTTCCTGGAGGTATTTTTTTCACACTGGGGCCAAACACTTGATGGACCCACTCTTATGAAAATTTGCCTTGTAGCCCATGCCCTATTATTAGCTTTCCAGAACACACACAATCTATCCTTGACAACATTGTGTTTCTTGAACACTCTTGGATTATCCGAGTGATACACGAGTAAAGGCTTCACTTTAAAATCCCCACTAGCATTAGAACAAAACTAGAGAGTTAACCTGTCTTTCATAGGCTTGTGTCCTGGCAGTGCCTTTTCCTGCCTTTTCCTCCTGTTTGGCATTTTCTTCCAAAACAGGCCTGTTTCGTCACAAACACTTGTTGGGGTTTGAATTTTTCAGTGTCTACGTGTACCCTTTAAATTCAGTTATGAATTTTTCAGCTGCACGTTTGTCTGAACTGGCTGCCTTCCCATGCATCACACTGTGTATACCACTACGCTTCTTAAATCTATCAAACCAGCCTTTGCTGGCCTTAAACTCACTAAAATCAGCACTGGTTCCAGGCATTTTCTTGACAAGATCTGCGTGCAACTGCCTTGCCAGATTCGATTCCCGTAAAAGGGTAGAAACAGTGAGCGTGTTTCTTTAAACCGGTTGTCCATGTTCACCCATCAGTAGGGAGTGCAGTATGTTATGGGACAAAATTCATAAGGCGTCTAGATATGAAAATGTTGTGTTAATGGGAGATTTTAACTTTAGACAAATTGATTGTAACAATGTGACTTTCTTGATACGGTTCAGGATTGTTTTTTAAAACAGTTTGTGACAGAACTAACTAGAGGAAACAACCTGCTTGACTTGGTTCTAGCTGCCCAGACAACTTTTGTTCCGAGTGGGGAAATTAGATGTAATAAAAATGATCCCAAATGGATGAACAATAGATTAAAACATTTCATTGGTCAAAAGAGAGACATATATAAGCGTATCAAAAGAGGGGATGGGCGGTTATGAAATCAATATATTCAATTAAAGAGAAATAAAAAAAGGAATAAGAAAAGCAAAAAGGGATTATGAGGCTAAAGTCGCAAGAGATTCGAAGACTAACCCAAAAGGGTTCTTTCAGGTATACAGAAGTAAGATCAGGGACAAGATAGGCCCACTTAAGAGTAACTCAGGACAGATCACTGACAGTGATAAGGAAATGTGTGAAATTTTCAACACTTCCTCTCAGATACTAGCGAAATTCCAGAAATAAATTATGTAGAACAGGACGATAATAAACAATGCACGACTGGGGTAACTAATGACATGGGTCTCAGATAAATAGAGAAATTAAAACCTAACAAATCCCCAGGCCCTGACGAATTGTTTGCAAGGGTTTTAAAGAAATGTAAAGAGGAACTTAGCAAACGTTTGGCTAATCTTTTCAATATATCACTACAAACTGGCATAATGCCAGACAAGTGGAAAATAGCAAATGTAATGCCTATTTACAAGGCAGGTGACAGGCCCTTAGCTTCGAACTATAGACCAATAAGCCTTACCTCCATAGTGGGAAAATTTATGGAATCAATAATTGCCGAGGCAATTCATAGCCATCTTGAAAGGCATAAATTGATTAATGAATCTCAACACGGTTTTACAAAGGGGCATTCCTGTCTTAAGAATTTACTAACTTTTTTCACTAAGATATTTGAGGAGGTAGATCATGGTAATGAATATGATATTGTGTATATGGACTTCAGTAAGGCTTTCAATAGAGTTCTACATCAGAGGCTATTGAGTAAACTTAAGGCACACAGAATAGAAGGAGAAATTTTTTCCTGGGTAGAGGCATGGTTGACAAATAGGCAGCAGAGAGTTTGCATAAATGGGGAGAAATCAGAATGGGGGCACGTCACAAGCGGTGTTCCACAGGGGTCAGTGTTGGGCCCCTTATTGTTCACAATTTACATAAATGACATAGATGAGGGAATAAATAGCAACATAAGCAAATTTGCTGATGACACCAAAATAGGCCATCCAATTCATTCTAATGAGGATATTAGAACACTCCAGGATGATTTGTATAGACTGATGCAGTGGTCGGAGAAGTGGCAGATGCAGTTTAATATAGACAAATGCAAAGTTCTAAATGCTGGACAGGAAAATAACCATGCCACATATAAACTAAATAATGTAGATCTTAATATTACTGATTGCAAAAAAGATTTAGGAGTTCTGATTAGCAGTAATCTGAAACCAAGACAACAGTGCATAAGTGTTCGCAATAAAGCTAACAGAATCCTTGGCTTCATATCAAGAAGTATAAATAATAGAAGTCCTAAGGTTGTTCTTCAACTCTATATATCTTTGGTTAGGCCTCATTTAGATTATGCTGCACAGTTCTGGTCACCGTATTACAGAATGGATATAAATGCACTGGAAAACGTATAAAGGAGGATGACAAAGTTGATCCCATGTATCAGAAATCTTCCCTATGAGGATAGATTGAGGGCCCTGAATCTGCACTCTCTAGAAAGGTGTAGAATTAGGGAAGATATGATTGAGGTGTATAAATGGAAAACAGGAATTAATAAAGGGGATGTAAATAGTGTGCTAAAAATATCTAGCCTAGACAGGACTTGCAGCAATGGCTTTAAGTTGGAAAAATTCAGATTCAGGAAGGATATAGGAAAGCACTGGTTTGGTAATAGAGTTGTGGATGAATGGAACAAACTCTCGAGTACAGTTATAGAGGCTGAAACGTGTAGTTTTAAAAATAGGCAAGATAAATACATGAGTGGGTGTGAGTTGGACCTGACTAGCTTGTGCTTCTAGGTCAGATGCCGTGCTCCTTCCTTAAGTGAATGTGACCTGACCTGACTAGGTTAGGGCATTGGCTTAAGCCGGTAGGAGACATGGACCTGCCTCGCATGGGTCAGTAGGCCTGCTGCAGTGTTCCTTCTTTCTTATGTTCTAAAATGGGTACCTGGGTGTTAGTTGACTGGTGTGGGTTGCATCCTGGGACAAAATTTACCAAATTTGCCTGAAATGCTCTGCATAGCAAGGGGTTTTCTATATAGTAGTAGTATGTCAATGATGTCAGCTAGGCCTTTATACCTTGTACATGTAGAAATAAAGATATTCTTATTATTAAAAGTGTGCTAGTGGGGGGCCTTGTATCATGCTAGGATGGGAGCTGTATTTTTGTATTAATACAGTACAAAATAATTAGTTTTCCTATAGTTCTAATCATTACTTCCCATTCTCTATCTGCTTTATGACCCCTACTGGTTTAGCACTTCCCTATTAATATATTAATGTAATTAAGCTGTGATAAAATAACTATACTGACCAGGTTGAGGTAGTTCACCATATCATCTGGCAACACCAGCTTGTTCTCAATGGGCTCATCTTCAGCCACTTGGTCCAGCTGGAGCCCATGGTTAGGGTGGCGCGGGGTGATGGGCGGCAGGGGTGTACGGGGGTTAAAAGTGTTGTAACTATGATGTCTATGGAGCCTCCGACTTCCATCTTCACCCATGCCCATACCCCGATCCAGTGGCCGCACTGGGTCCGACGCTCTTCTGGGTCCCTCACACCGACTCTGTGGATCTACGGGGCCTAAGGGACCCATGGCACCGAAGTTGGTGCCTGCCATCGATGCACTCATGGCTGCCATGTTGTTGGTGTTAGCCCAGCCTCCTCCCTGCAGGTTGTCCTGACTCAGAGACATATTCTGTGTCTGAGGAGAAAAAATGTTTGTTTTAATTCTGAGAGATTAGAGCCGTGTAATGCTTTGCCAAACCAAAATTGCACATTTAAATAAGGCAGAGAGGGAGGGAGAAAATGAGAAAGGGGAGTATATTAAGAATTATAATGTTGACATGCGGTAAACAATGAATGCAGTGTGGTCTTCATTGGTATGCTTTGATCACGAGTGAGTTTTATCAGGCACATAGCACAATGAGAAAACTTACAGCTTCTATAGGGCATCTGGGGCAGGTATAGTTTAATAATTGTGGAGCCGAAAGAGGCCTACTGGCTTTCCTTTGTTCCAAGGTGATGTGTGCTAAGTTTATTTAGGCACAGGTACACATAAGTTCATTATTATTAGTACGTATTATTATAATCAAAACAAACGTAGTGTAAATTACATAGAATAACAAAAAAAATCATAGTGACTTAATTTCCATTGGGAAGTTGCCAATGTGTACATACAACAATTTTCCTTTATGGTGTTTGAATGTAGATGACTCAGTCCCCTACCTTTAATCTTATAATTTTCTAGAAATAGCCATGCTCAATCCCATGCCATCATGTGGAAGTGGGTGTTGTGGTTGTTGTACACATGTATTGTTGATGTTTATTCTACCAACGTAGACATCACTACAGGGAATGTTATAGACTCCAGTGAGAGTCCTGTGTGAGGTGTGGTCATTATGATGTCTCAGATGATTTTGGTGGCAATCACAGCAGTGTAGATGTTGGATTTACATAGTATAGGGGTCACTGTGTTGGCTGTGATGCTGGTAGGTAATATATATCTTTGTTCAATGTTGTTCCAGTTCCTGTTGATGTTTGCTTTACATATGCAGTGAGGGAATTTGAGATTAAAGGAGTTTTTGTGATCCTACTCATATTTAAGTTGTCATTTCAGATCTAAAGTGTCTGCAGGGAAAAAAAAAAGCCATTTAACACTCCTATATATATTTACAACTTGAAAACAAGAGCGTTACTTGGCCTCTTTCTGCAGGCACTTAGGATATGCATTTATGATTTACTTAGTCTAGCAACATTATGTATTAAACACCTCCAACCTTAAATTTCATCATGTGATCATTCACTACAGACATACAGTGAACATGATACACATCAGTGCCAGTAACTGGAACAACACTGAATGAAGCTATATATTCCTGCACCACAGATAACATAATGATCCCTGTACTATGCAAATCCAATATCGATATTGCTGTGGTCACCACCAAAATCAACCGACACATCACAAGGAATCTCCAGTATTCCCTGCAGTGGATGTAATCAAGTTTACATTAAGAAACTACTGTACTAGGAGACTTCCCATGTAAACATAAGCAAGATAAGATTTTGTTTGGATTTTTAACCCCGGAGGGTTAGCCACCCAGAATAACCCAAAAAAATCGGTACATCACCGAGGACTCATATTTCCATTGGGGTCCTAAAATCTTGTCCCCCAGGATGCAACCCACACCAGTCAACTAACACCCAGGTACATGCTTCCTAGGTGAATGGGACAACATGCCCAATGTTTCCACCTTTGCGAGGGACAACCAGTGGAGTGCACAACATGAACAAAGCATGTGTATCCATCACTACAACTCCCACATCATAGTTTGGGACAGGACTGGGCTACTGTTACAAGAAAACGAAGAAATTTAGTGTAGAATGATTGGAGTCATCTATAATCAAACACTATAAAACAAAATTGTGGTAAATTCACATTAGCGACTTCTACAGCACACATCTTGAAAAAGGGAAACCCAGAGAGCCAGTAGGCCTCCTGCAGTGCTCCACTACTACTCAGCTTATTTATACCTGACTACCCACCTGGATGCCCTATATAAGCTGTAATTCTTCATGGGTGAAATGTACCAATAAAAACTCGCCTCATGAAGTGCCTACTGCATTTACCTACCAAGCAAGGAAAAGGCGAGTGTGCATATTATTTAGTGTGTTTTATAATTTTAAGATAACACTGGCTTATATTACTTTTTTCAAAGGTTCAATTTTTACATGTGAATCTAGAGTACTACTTATGAACTTTTAAAAAACATACTAGCTAATTGACTAAGCCCTCAATGCATTAACAGGGATGGCTAAAGTACCTGAACAACAAGATTGGAAGTGTTGTAGAGTTCCCCGTTGCCAATCGCTCGCCTCTGTAACTTGGCCAAGTGAGAGCTCATAGACTGTGCAATACCTGCCATGTTAAAGTTTGAGTTTTCTGAGGAGCGGCGTGATGACCCTAAGGAAATTGGGTCATAAGGTGATGATACCATGTTCTGTCGGCTCATGGATGCAGCAGAAACTTGAGAAACTTCGCTGGATCTTCGACTGTTTGGATGCAATGAAGAATCACTTCGCATGCTGCCATAGTAGGTGCTAACTGTGGAGTTGGAGTCACGTCTGTTGTTCTGCAACATAGTCTGTCCTGGGCGGAAGTGGAGATCAAGGAGGTTCTTACGAGCTTGCTGAGGAGTTGTCATGCCACCGTTCATCTTGAGCTCGGTAATTCGTTGTGACAACTCCCCAACACCACTGCTTGTACTACGCCGCGCTCCAACTGGGATGTTAGGCAAAATGTTCGCTAAGCCTTTCGCTTGTAGTCGGTTTTTCAATCTGTTTCTCAAGTTTCGTTCCTGTAGGTTGATATGACCACTTATAGAACCTTCCAAACCATTGAGAGCTGCAATCCCCACTGGTAAATCAACACTCGCATCCAAGTCATCCTCGACAGCGTCCCAAACTTCCTCACGCTCTAGGACATTTTCATAGCCTCCTGTGGTGGTAATGTTATTGTCACTGATTGGACCATCCAGGAGGCGACTCTGATCCATGGGTGTTGCTCCACTCACTACTGTATCCATGTTGGGACTGTGTTCCTGCCCTGGGGACGTTGCTTCCTGCAAAACAAATATAAACTTTTAAAACAATTAAATGGGTTGAATACTGTATACTTGGCCTCACATTGAGGCCCTCTTCAGCAGACTTTGAATAAGGCCTATTTTATTTGCTGTAAATGAATACAAGTTATGGACTTGCCACCTTCATTCTGGGTAATTATCTTAAGTTTCATCTCCAAAGTAGTAACTGATTATGCACTATCATGAAAGTTCATTATACTTTTGTAGGAATCCTGGCTACTTACATTAGATATTTAAGAGGTGGTGCCTTAAGGCTGGCAAATATCTTTTTGATGTAAGGAATTGGAGCTATCCTTCCCTTCCTCAGATCAAACCTGATTACCTCCATTTCCACTTTGGGTCTGGCACTTTCTTGTAAATCTAATACTACTCACTTCAGACTTGACTGAGGGGCTGGAGAGTGAGCCTCCCTTGCCTCCATCAGAGTGTGGAGAGCCTTCAGGGTGGGCCGCCCCACCGTCCTTGCCTCCTGCTCCTGCACCAGCGTTGTTGGTGGGGTGGTCGTTGCCTTTGTGTTTCTTGGAGGCGTAGAAGTCGGCCCCATGCACCGTCTTGACATGCTTCCTCAGCGACGATGGGTCCGTATACCTCTTGGTGCACCCTGGCGCCTTGCACACATATGGTTTCTGCAAACACATGCGTTCTGTATTAATGTTGTGGATCAAACCTGATTACCTACTATCCCTCAGGCATTGTATGACTTATGGGTTAAGTACTTTTTCCTGAATATATAATAATATAATGCGCTTTCAAAATAACTAAGTCAAATGGTAAACTTAGCCAATATCTACAAAATTATGATTTGCTGTGCACTAGCTTCTCCCTTAATGCTAAACAAGGAAACATCTGGGGGGGGGGACGGGGTCACTTGCTGCAATGAAGTAGCTCATTATCCAGGGGGAAATTTCTGCTTTGAGGGATTAAGCTCCTCGGTGAAATGAGAAGGAATCACTATCGGCCATAATCTAGCGTAGCTTCTCTTGGTGTTGTGTTGTGATGGTTGTCACTCCACCCAATGAAAAGTGGATCATCTTAGGGCATATCTTATGTCCCCTCCAATGAGGTATCAGGTGGCTTTCTGGCAGGACCTCTGATAGCGGAAATACTACTAGAGGTTGCCTGCAGATCCCAGAGTAGTGACAAAGTGAGAGACCAATGGCATTATTTGCTGAAAGACAGCTGCACAGTCGGTGATCGTTTAAACACAGTTTTGCTAAGTCATGGTCAGTCAGTTCTGGAGGTGCCATCCTGATGGTGTGCACCAGGTTGTAGTGTTGGTTTCCATGGAAGAACTGCAATGTCTCAGTGTAGGTGACCATAGTCCAGGGCACAGCATTACCTGTTTGAGCACTACTAATTCTCGCAAATCTTTTAAGTCTTTTTCACACAAGTTGGGAGCAAATTTCTTAACATTATTTAAGATACATTTAGTTAGGGTAGATTCTTATCTATCAATAAAGCTAATTATAACATACCACAATGTCAATAAATGAAAGATAAGATAAAGGCAATAAATAGTTTTGGTGCGAAAACAGAAAACTGGGACCCCCCCTGAGTGCACTAGAAAGATCTATGTAGGATAATCACTGTTTAGGACTCTTTAAACAGTCACTTAACTGTCTTAGCAACAAGGAAATTCTCTTAAGAGAATGAACTGCACTGCAGAGAGGAACGTGGTTCTGGGAAGGTACACGGTTTTCCTTTTGTTTATTCTCAGAGCTGCCTCCATTTTTTTTTTACCTTACGATAAAGGAGACACTGGCTTCTGGATTGGGAGTGACTGGGCCAGCTCACAACAACCATGTAACCTCCTCAGTATCTGCAACTGCTCTCACACGATCACTTCTTGACTGTATTATAAAAATAATATTCAATACCGACATGATGGAGACACCTGGGCACCTGTATTTGAGACGTTTCACCAACCAGTGGTGATAGCCAACCAGTGGTTTTATTTATTATAGAGATGATGCACGAAGCCAGTAGATGAGGTAACTAGTTCCTCAGTCTGGAAGCTGTGTTCAGTACCTTAGTCTTGAGGAATGTGAAGCATAGTCAGGAAGTTATACTCTTATTGAGTCAGATGTGATGCAGCAGCTAAAGTCGCGTCACAGGAGGGTGGGACCCACTAGTGGAATTAGGTCATGCCCAAGAGTTGGAAATAGGTAGTAGGAGATACCCTCTATACCCAGATACCATGGCGTTGCTGTGTCAGACAAGTATTATTACAATAATGGTAAACAGTACCGACAAGACATTGTTGGTCTGTGTATAGTTCTGTAAGGCTAATGGGACTGATTACCTCATATTCCACTATTTTCTTGTATCATCTCTGTATGGAACTGAAAATTCAGTGGTTTGCGAAAAGTCTTCAGATGAAGATACCCAGATGCTATATATGTATCTGATTCCTCACTTGTTGACTGAACTTGGTACCTACATTCTATTTGTCCTTCCCCTCCTTCTGTTGCAGATACACAGAGAAACAAGCAGAAACATCTAGACACAATCACAACACCTAGGCGCTAAGCACAAACACCTAGAGAGAAGCATAAACATCTAAGTATAAACATCTAGACAAGCACAAGCACCTAAACAGAAGGATCATGAGACAAGCATTAACACCTAGAGATGCATTAAAACAACATACCAGTGTTCCTTGGTTGGACAGAAAGAAAATACAAGTTAGACATAATTCTCATAGTCTAGCATCAAGTTACACGTCATGCTCATGAGCCAGCATTAAATAAGACGTCAGTATCATATGCTAGTATTATATACGTTAACAATGGCATCAGAATTGGTGAGGAACAAAAAAATTCTCAGATACAGTGTTTTTATCATGTGATACATAATGTCCCACAGTCACGCCCACAGCTACACTCAGTTACACACACAGTTACACCCATAGTTACACCCACAGTTACACACACAGCCACAACCACAGTTACACAGCCACACCCACAGTCACGCCCACAGCTACACCCACAGCTACACTCACAGCTACAGTCACACCCACAGTCACACCCACAGCTACACTCACAGAGCCACGCCCACAGCTACACCAACAGCTACACTCAGTTACACACAGAGCCACACCCACAGCTACACTCACAATTACACACAGAGCCACACCCAGTCACACCCACAGCTACACCCATTTCTTCACATATAACACTTCACATATAACACACTAATAGAGGAAATTATATAAAAAAAAATTCTGTTCTTCCTTGACAATTAAGTCAACTGTTGCGAGTGGTCCAAGCTGGACAGAAAAATGGTCCGCGGTGGCCCAAAAAAATAGGTCCAGGACGGACCGAAATGTCGCTTATTGGTTAATGCAGAGTTGCAACTACACTTGAATTTAATTTACATTTTTGTTTCATGTCAAAAGCACCCCCTCCCCTTCCTCGGATTAAACCTCTTTACCTCCCTATGCTAAAGGGCTCTTGCTCCCAGGAACTGGAGATATTCTTTCCTTAAGGGATGCCTGTTTATTTCCCCTATTACCTATCAGATCCCTAGCACCTGTTCTCTATCAGATTCCTAGCACCTAGTACCTGTTCCCTGTTATCAGATCCCTAACACCAGTTCCCTATTATCTATCAGATCCCTAGCACCTGTTCTCTATCAGATTCCTAGCACCTAGTACCTGTTCCCTGTTACTTATCAGATCCCTAACACCTGTTCCCTATTATCTATCAGATCCCTAGCACCTGTTCTCTATCAGATTCCTAGCACCTAGTACCTGTTCCCTGTTACTTATCAGATCCCTAACATCTGTTCCCTGTTACTTATCAAATCCCTAGCACCTGTTCCCTATCAGATCCCTGGCACTTGTTCCCTGTTACCTATCAGATCCCTTGCACCTATTACCTATCAGATCCCTAACACCTGTTCCCTGTTACCTATCAGATCCCTAACACCTGTTCCCTATTACCTATCAGATCCCTAGCACCTATTACCTATCAGATCCCTAGCACCTATTACCTATCAGATCCTTAGTACCTATTACCTATCAGATCCCTAGCACCTATTACCTATCAGATCCCTAGCACCTATTACCTATCAGATCCCTAGCACCTATTACCTATCAGATCCACAGCACCTATTACCTATCAGATCCCTAGCACCTATTACCTATCAGATCCCTAGCACCTATTACCTATCAGATTCCTAAGCACCTATTACCTATCAGATCCCTAGCACCTATTACCTATCAGATCCCTAGCACCTATTACCTATCAGATCCCTAAGCACCTGTTCTCTATTATCTATCAGATCCCTAGCACCTATTACCTATCAGATCCCTAAGCACCTGTTCTCTATTATCTATCAGATCCCTAGCACCTATTACCTATCAGATCCCTAGCACCTATTACCTATCAGATCCCTAGCACCTGTCCCCTACTTTGATTGTACCTCCAGCTGCCCACACCCATGTAATGCCTTCTGCACCAGAGTGGGCGACAATCTCTCACGCCCACATATCTTAATGAAGATCTCGTGAGCCCATGACAGAACCCCCCACCCCACGCTGAGAATTACTGCCAGACACTCCCATGTAAGCCATGATATCCTCCCGCAGTGTGACCCGTTCTAAGGTCAGGTTTTCCCCTTAGATTGCCTGTCCATCCAGACTGTTGGTGCTAGCAGACAGCATGTTCACTCACAGTGTGTGTGTCACTTCTTAATAAACTTACATACTATGTAAGTTGAAAATTAAACACGTGTGCAACATCTGGGTATCTTTAGCGTAGACGTTTCGCCAACCAGTGGCTTTATCAATACAAATTCAAGGACATAATGGGAAGACTGTAGAGCTACAGTGTTAGTCACGGTATTATGCCGGGTGAGCGCACCGGAATAATGCCGTGACGAAAATCAAAGGCCTACTATACAGAGGGGTCTTTTTTCGTCAGTGCATTATGCCGGGTAGCAGCCGTTAGCATGACGTCACGGCCTGCCGCCACACTCCACAGTGATTCCTCAGTGCTCACGTGGCTGCCGTGGTGAGAGGAAGTGTTGCACTTTTGTCTCTCATCCGCCCCATCTTTTGTCCGGTGTTTCCTTTGGTTTTGGGACTATACATGTTTGATTATGGATAAAAGGAAGTCTTTAACACTCTAAACTATAGCTCAAATCATAGGGCTTCACAAAGCTGGGCACCAGACGAAAGAAACAGTGGAGAATGTTGGTGTGTGTGAGCGTTCAGTAAGGAACTGGGTGCAGTGTTTCAAGGCTGGGGGCGGTGTCGAGTTACCGTCTGCCAAACCTCGGCCTGACCCCTCGAAGAAGACATCTGTTCGTACCTTAACTGTGTTAAAGAAGCAGTTAGAGAATACACCTAAGAAACTGCTAGAGAATTGAAAGAAAAGAACCCACATCTTCTCTCAGAGGTGTCTGTAAGAACTGTTAACAGAAGTGTGTCAGAACTGGGCTACAGTAGTCACCGCCAGGTTAAGAAACCGATCCTCCAAGCCACAGAAGAAACATAGGCTGGATTATGCAAAGAAATATCGTCACTGGAATCCTCAACAGTGGTCTGAAGTACTTTGTAGTGATGAAGCAACCTTCACCGTCACCTGTAACCGTGGGGGTATGTGTACCGGCCTAGAAGTAGTGACCCGGTACACCCACGCTACACCTGTGGGACCACCAAACACCCAGACTCGCTCATAGTTTGGGTGTGTTTCAGTGCTCAGAGTGTTGGTGAACTCATTATGCTTCTCCAAAACCAGTATATAATCAGTATAATTACCTGGAGTTACTGTGTGACAATTTACCTGAGGCGTTTGACAAGTGTGGGGCTACAGTTTTTATGCAGGACGGTGCACTGTGTCATACCACCAAATCTGTAGTTCAGTGGCTTAAGGACTGTGAAGTGAGGTTTTTTAATGACTGGCCAGGCAATTCCCCAGACCTAAACCCTATTGAGAACCTCTGGTCAATAGTGAAACGAAGTTTACTGGGCAAGGATGTCAGTTCCATCCCGCGGCTGGAGGCTGCTCTACATGAGGCATGGAATAATATACCTCCCCAAACCCTCAAGAATTTGTGTGAGAGTCTTCCTACAAGGCTGAGGGACGTGATTAAACGTAAAAGGACGCAGCACCAAGTATTAAAACCTCAGTAAGTGTGCAAATATATATATATATATTATAATCTTTCATGGTATGTGTTTGTGTTTTGGTACATGTGTGGGGGAGGGGCGGCATAATGCCGTGACTAGCACTGTATATACAAAAGATTAGGTAATCAGTCCCTTAGCCTTGAAGACTGAGGGACTGATTACCTCTTTTTTTATATACAGTTCTAATTTCTTCCAGTTATGTCCTTGAATTTGTATTGATAAAGCGTCTACAATAAAGATGCCCAGATGTTGCACATGTGCCTAATTTTCACCCCTATCTTCCTTAGGAAACAGGACAAATCGCTCCTGGCGCAGGTCTTAGTCCTATGATGACACATCACTGCAGCTGGAGACAAATGCTACATAATACTGACACGATAGAAAAATAAACATATGTTCTTATGTTATACTGCATTTATGTTTATAAGAACATAAAAATGGAGTAACAGTGTGTTTGGTCATATGACCGAAATTTTCCGTTGTATTCTCCTGTCCACCCCTTGATTATCGTTATTATTACAATCAAAACTAAGGCGCTGAGCCCACAAACGTCATATAGCACTACATAAAAAAAAAAATCAAGAACATAAGAAAGGAGAACTGCAGTAGGCCTACTGGCCCATGCTAGACAGGTCTAATTCACACCCACTCATGTATTAGTCTAACCTATTTTTAAAACTACGTTGTTTTAGCTTCAGTGACGTTACCCGGGAGTTCCAATCATATTTTGTATTGTTTTACGTGAGAAGGGAAGCCCAGACGCCTGTGACCACAGGCAAGGGTATAGACATTCAACTAGGTTGAACGGTACCCACCCCTTCAGAAATTGTAAACAACTTCGAGACTTGAGAAATGATCTGGTGATACCAACAAGATGTCGAAAAAGACACTAAGGTACAGTTCAGGACATTTATTAAAGTAAACGTTTCGCCACGATTGGCTTCTTCAGTCCTCTGTATTAGGACTGAAGAAGCCACTCGTGACTTCACTCCTAATACAGTGTCTTAATAAATAAGTGTCTTTTTCAGTCCTAATACATAAGTGTGTTTTTTGCACAACTGAGACTTACCTCGTTGGAGTGCGTGCGGTTCTGGTGCTTGGCTCTGTCGGAGGCGTTGGAGAAGGCCTTGGTGCACCCAGGGAACTCACACATGTACGGCTTCTCCCCTGTGTGAGACCGCAGGTGGGTCTTGAGGTTCTCCAGGCGGGAGTAAGCCTTGTAGCAACCCTCGAACTGCGGAGAGAACAACAAACATTGTTACATCTGCAACACCACCGCACTCGCTAATCACCTGCACGATACCAAAGTTGTTTTTTTCTGATACCGATTCTCAATTTTAAAACTATACCGATACCCTTAAAATTAGCCGATACTTACCTATACTCTCGAAATTAGCTTCATCGGTCCAATACAAAGAAAAATATTGAAGATCAGAAGTTTGAGGGAGTCAGTCCCTCAGCCTGGCGTCGATGTAATCGGTCCATCAATCTTACTAAGACTGATGGACTGATCACATCGACTCAGGGCTGAGGGACTGACTACCCTAAACTCCTGATCTTCACTATTCTTCTTTGTATTGGACCGATGAAGCCACTGTGTGGCGAAACGTATCCACAATAGATACCCAAGTGTTGCACATGTGTCTAATTCAGCACCTACTTACCGTGCACTTGTGTGGTTTCTCCCCCGTGTGTCGTCTCATGTGCACCACCCAGCACCTACTTACCGTGCACTTGTGTGGCTTTCCCCGTGTGTCGTCTCATGTGCACCACCCAGCACCTACTTACCGTGCACTTGTGTGGCTTCTCCCCCGTGTGTCGTCTCATGTGCACGACCAACATGTACTGAGCCTTGAAGGGCTTCTCCTCACGTGAGCAGTCCTTCCAACGACACACGAACGACTTCTTGTTGGCGTGGATGTGGTCGTTGTTCAGGTGCTGAAAGATGGTCGTAAAACATTTAACACTCAAGAGATGGTAATTAACATGCATCAGGGTTAACTTTAACATCAATGGGGGAATTAAGACAAAACTAAATAAACAAAAATGTAGGAACACTGCCGAAGGCCTACTGGCCCATACAAGGCAGGTCCTTATCAAAACCAACCTCTCCCAAAGCAAACACTAGACGAAATTAACATTGGATGACACTTAACATGAGAGAGGGAACTTAACACTACAGAGGCAGTTAACATTAGAGAAGAGTTATAATAGAATAGTTAACATCAGGGTAAATTTCACATCAGACGGAAATTTTAACATCGGTGTAAAATTAGCATTAGAAAAATTAACACGAGGCTAAAATTAACACTTGGAGAATATAATGCTCTTTCCCTTCCTCGGATCAAACTAGGCTACCTCTCATGAGGTATAATGGTCAAGGTTTAAAAAAATGGTCCAGGTCACATTACCAGTGGACCAGGGAATGGTCCAGGTCACAGTACCATTGGGCCAGGGGATGATCCAGGTCACAGGACCAGATAAACCGGTGGGCCAGGTCACTGTGCCAGGGGATGGTCCAGGTCACAGTACCAGTGGACCAGGGAATGGTCCAGGTCACAGTACCAGTGGGCCAGGGGATGGTCCAGGTCACTACCATTGGGCCAGAGGATGATCCAGGTCACGGGACCAGATAGACCGGTACACCAGAGGATGGTCCAGGTCACAGGACCCCTCAAGATCTTTTCCTTTCTAATAAGCAATGATCTTCATCCAAGGAATCAGACTTATCCTTAAGGGTTTATAACATTCCTATACGGATTATACATACCTATATCAACTATTACAAACAGTTAATCAGAAAGAGATATGATCACAACATACCAGATACTTGAGAGAGAGAGAGAGAGAGAGAGGTCACACTGACCCCCAGAGCGACGCTGTGACAAATGTTACACAAATATTAAAACATGACTGTATCCCCGGGTTACAAATTAAGTAATTACAGCGTCAGATGGTAAACTGTGGGTGTGGGGAAGGGGTTGTGTGGGGCTTGTGGGTGTGTAGGGTTGTGGGTGTGTGGGGCTTGTGGGTGTGTGGGGCTTGTGGGTGTGTGGGGCTTGTGGGTGTGTGGGGCTTGTGGGTGTGTGGGGCTTGTGGGTGTGTGGGGCTTGTGGGTGTGTGGGGTTTGGGTGTGTGGGGCTTGTGGGTGTGTGGGGTTGTGGGTGTGTGGGGCTTGGGTGTGTGGGGCTGTGGGGTTGGGGTTGTGGGTGTGTGGGGCTGGTGTGGGGTGGGTGTGTGGGGTTGTGGTGGTGGGGTGTGGGTGTGTGGGGTTGTGGGTGTGTGGGGCTTGTGGGGTGTGTGGGGTGGGGGTGTGGTGTGTGGGCTGTGGGGTGGTTGTGGGTGTGTGGGGCTTGGGTGTGTGGGTGGGTGTGGGGGTTGTGGGGTGTGTGGGGCTTGTGGGTGTGTGGGGTTGTGGGTGGGTGTGGGGCTTTGGGTGGTGGGGCTTGTGGGTGGTGGGCTTGGGTGTGTGGTTGGGTGTGTGGGCTTGGGGTGTGGGCTGGGTGTGGGGCTTGTGGGTGTGGGGGCTTGTGGGTGTGTGGGGCTTGTGGGGTTGTGGGTGTGTGGGTTGTGGGTGTGTGGGGCTTGTGGTGTGTGGGGTTGTGGTGTGTGGTGGGGGTGTGGTGTGTGGGGTTGTGGGTGTGTGGGGCTTGTGGGTGTGTGGGTTGTGGGGAGGTGTGGTGTGGTGGGTGTATGGTTTGTCAGTTTGGGCTTTCAGAGTAGTGGTAGTTGGTGAAGAGCTGGTTTACAGGCTGACCGGAATGGCTTCGCATGCACACCGGCAAATGGCTTAGTGCAGAGCCAGCATGGCTGCGCTGGCCCGGCAGGCCTAGGTGAAACCGGACATGGCTACGGCTGCACAGCCCAGGCCTACATGGCTAGGCTGTGGCAGCTGGCGCTGCAACTGTGCGCAGGCGCATGGGCTTGCAACAGGCAGCATGGCTCAGCTGCACCAGCCAGCATGGCACAGACTTGGCCAGGCCCATGGCTACAGCAGCTGCAACCCAGGCCACATGGTCTACAGGCACCAGCAACATGGCTTACAAGCTAACAGGCCAACATGGCCTTAGCAGCTGCACACCCAGGCCAACATGGCCTTCAGAGCTGCACAACCCAGGCCCATGGCTTACAGAGCTGGAGGCAACATGGCTTAGGCTGAACCAGCGCATCTTACAGAGCTGCACAACCGGGCCAACATGGCCTTACGCAGTGACAACCAGGCCAACATGGCTACAGCAGCTGCACACCCAGGCCAACATGGTCTTACAGCAGCTGCACAACCCAGGCCAACATGGCTTACAGCAGCTGCACAACCCAGGCCAACATGGCCTTACAGCAGCTGCAAACCCAGGCCAGCATGGTCTTACAGCAGCTGCACAGCTAGGCCAGCATGCTTACAGCAGCTGCACAACCAGGCCAGCATGGCCTTACAGCAGCTGCAACAGGCCAGCATGGCCTTACAGCAGCTGCACAACCAGGCCAGCATGGCCTTACAGCAGCTGCACAACCCAGGCCAGCATGCCTTACAGCAGCTGACAACCCAGGCCAGCATGGCCTTACAGCAGCTGCACAACCCAGGCCAGCATGGCCTTACAGCAGCTGCACAACCCAGGCCAACATGGCCTTACAGCAGCTGCACAACCCAGGCCAACATGGCCTTACAGCAGCTGCACAACCCAGGCCAACATGGCCTTACAGCAGCTGCACAACCCAGGCCAACATGGCCTTACAGCAGCTGCACAACTCAGGCCAGCATGGCCTTACAGCAGCTGCACAACCCAGGCCAGCATGGCCTTACAGCAGCTGCACAACCCAGGCCAGCATGGTCTTACAGCAGCTGCACAACCCAGGCCAACATGGCCTTACAGCAGCTGCACAACCCAGGCCAACATGGCCTTACAGCAGCTGCACAACCCAGGCCAGCATGGCCTTACAGCAGCTGCACACCAGGCCAGCATGGCCTTACAGCAGCTGCACAACCCAGGCCAACATGGCCTTACAGCAGCTGCACAACCCAGGCCAGCATGGTCTTACAGCAGCTGCACAACCCAGGCCAGCATGGCCTTACAGCAGCTGCACAACCCAGGCCAGCATGGCCTTACAGCAGCTGCACAACCCAGGCCAGCATGTCCTTACAGCAGCTGCACAACCCAGGCCAGCATGGCCTTACAGCAGCTGCACAACCCAAGCCAAAGCATGGCCTTACAGCAGCTGCACAACCCAGCCAGCATGGTCTTACAGCAGCTGCACAACCAGGCCAGCATGGTCCTTACAGCAGCTGCACAACCCAGGCCAGCATGGTCTTACAGCAGCTGCACAACCCAGGCCAGCATGGTCTTACAGCAGCTGCACAACCCAGGCCAGCATGGCCTTACAGCAGCTGCACAACCCAGGCCAGCATGGTCTTACAGCAGCTGCACAACCCAGGCCAGCATGGTCTTACAGCAGCTGCACAACCCAGGCCAGCATGGCCTTACAGCAGCTGCACAACCCAGGCCAGCATGGTCTTACAGCAGCTGCACAACCCAGGCCAGCATGGTCTTACAGCAGCTGCACAACCCAGGCCAGCATGGTCTTACAGCAGCTGCACAACCCAGGCCAACATGGCCTTACAGCAGCTGCACAACCCAGGCCAGCATGGCCTTACAGCAGCTGCACAACCCAGGCCAGCATGGTCTTACAGCAGCTGCACAACCCAGGCCAGCATGGCTTACAGCAGCTGCACAACCCAGTCCAGCATGGTCTTACAGCAGCTGCACAACCCAGGCCAGCATGGCTTACAGCAGCTGCACAACCCAGGCCAGCATGGCTTACAGCAGCTGCACAACCCAGGCCAACATGGCCTTACAGCAGCTGCCAGCCAACATGGCTTACAGAGCTGCGCCAGCATGGCCTTACAGCAGCTGCACAACCCAGGCCAGCATGGTCTTACAGCAGCTGCACAACCCAGGCCAGCATGGTCTTACAGCAGCTGCACAACCCAGGCCAACATGGCCTTACAGCAGCTGCACAACCCAGGCCAACATGGCCTTACAGCAGCTGCACAACAACGCTACAGCTGACCCAGGCCAGCATGGCCTTACAGCAGCTGCACAACCCAGGCCAGCATGGTCTTACAGCAGCTGCACAACCCAGGCCAGCATGGCCTTACAGCAGCTGCACAACCCAGGCCAGCATGGCCTTACAGCAGCTGCACAACCCAGGCCAACATGGCCTTACAGCAGCTGCACAACCCAGGCCAGCATGGCCTTACAGCAGCTGCACAACCCAGGCCAGCATGGTCTTACAGCAGCTGCACAACCCAGGCCAACATGGCCTTACAGCAGCTGCACAACCCAGGCCAGCATGGTCTTACAGCAGCTGCACAACCCAGGCCAGCATGGTCCTTACAGCAGCTGCACAACCCAGGCCAGCATGGTCTTACAGCAGCTGCACAACCCAGGCCAGCATGGCCTTACAGCAGCTGCACAACCCAGGCCAGCATGGCCTTACAGCAGCTGCACAACCCAGGCCAGCATGGCCTTACAGCAGCTGCACAACCCAGGCCAGCATGGTCTTACAGCAGCTGCACAACCCAGGCCAGCATGGTCTTACAGCAGCTGCACAACCCAGGCCAACATGGCCTTACAGCAGCTGCACAACCCAGGCCACATGGCCTTACAGCAGCTGCACAACCCAGGCCAGCATGGCCTTACAGCAGCTGCACCCAGGCCAGCATGGCACAGCCTGCACAACCCAGGCCAGCATGGCTTACACAGCTGCACAACCCAGGCCAGCATGGCCTTACAGAGTGCAAGATCTGCATTGCTACAAGCTGACTAAACCAGGCTATGCACACACTACAACGAGGCAGCTGGAAGAATCAAAAGCAGATGGTACATACTCAATTCAAGCTCTTTGATAAATGAGATCATGGGTACTGACAAACACGAGCAAAATAATAGGTTCAAAGACTAAGGAAAACAATACAATTTGAGCTACATGACATTAAAGTACTGAAACACATATATCAAAGTGATTCAACACACAAATGGGGTAGGATAAACAAGGAAGAGACACTCTGAATTAAAAGTAAGAAGGTCACAGTTATGTCAGGAAGTGTTCCACCAGCCTGAGAGTGGTCAGGAAGTGTTCGACCAGCCTGAGAGTGGTCAGGAAGTGTTCCTCCAGCCTGAGAGTGGTCAGGAAGTGTTCCACCAGCCTGAGAGTGGTCAGGAAGTGTTCCACCAGCCTGAGAGTGGTCAGGAAGTGTTCCTCCAGCCTGAGAGTGGTCAGGAAGTGTTCCACCAGCCTGAGAGTGGTCAGGAAGTGTTCGACCAGCCTGAGAGTGGTCAGGAAGTGTTCCTCCAGCTTGAGAGTGGTCAGGAAGTGTTCCACCAGCCTGAGAGTGGTCAGGAAGTGTTCCACCAGCCTGAGAGTGGTCAGGAAGTGTTCCTCCAGCCTGAGAGTGGTCAGGAAGTGTTCCTCCAGCCTGAGAGTGGTCAGGAAGTGTTCCACCAGCCTGAGAGTGGTCAGGAAGTGTTCCTCCAGCCTGAGTGTGGTCAGGAAGTGTTCCTCCAGCCTGAGAGTGGTCAGGAAGTGTTCCTCCAGCCTGAGAGTGGTCAGGAAGTTTTCCTCCAGCCTGAGAGTGTCAGAAGTGTTCCTCAGCCTGAGAGTGGTCAGGAAGTGTTCCTCCAGCCTGAGAGTGGTCAGGAAGTTTCCTCCAGCCTGAGAGTGGTCAGGAAGTGTTCCTCCAGCCTGAGAGTGGTCAGGAAGTGTTCCTCTAGCCTGAGAGTGGTCAGGAAGTGTTCCTCCAGCCTGAGAGTGGTCAGGAAGTGTTCCTCCAGCCTGAGAGTGGTCAGGAAGTGTTCCTCCAGCCTGAGAGTGGTCAGGAAGTGTTCCTCCAGCCTGAGAGTGGTCAGGAAGTGTTCCTCCAGCCTGGGAGTGGTCAGGAAGTGTTCCCCAGCCTGAGAGTGGTCAGGAAGTGTTCCTCTAGCCTGAGTGGTCAGTCTCCAGCCTGGGATGGTCAGGAAGTGTTCCTCCAGCCTGAGAGTGGCCAGGAAGTGTTCCTCTAGCCTGGAGTGGTCAGGAAGTGTTCCTCAGCCTGAGAGTGGCAGGAAGTGTTCCTCCAGCCTGAGAGTGGTCAGGAAGTGTTCCTCCAGCCTGAGAGTGGTCAGGAAGTGTCCTCTAGCCTGAGAGTGGTCAGGAAGTGTTCCTCCAGTCTGAGAGTGGTCAGGAAGTGTTCCTCCAGTCTGAGAGTGGTCAGGAAGTGTTCCACCAGCCTGAGAGTGGTCAGGAAGTGTTCCTCCAGCCTGAGAGTGGTCAGGAAGTGTTCCTCCAGCCTGAGAGTGGTCAGGAAGTGTTCCTCCAGCCTGAGAGTGGTCAGGAAGTGTTCCTCCAGCCTGTGAGTGGTCAAGAAGTGTTCCTCCAGCCTGTGAGTGGTCAGGAAGTGTTCCTCCAGCCTGAGAGTGGTCAGGAAGTGTTCCTCCAGCCTGAGAGTGGTCAGGAAGTGTTCCTCCAGCCTGAGAGTGGTCAGGAAGTGTTCCACCAGCCTGTGAGTGGTCAGGAAGTGTTCCACCAGCCTGAGAGTGGTCAGGAAGTGTTCCTCCAGCCTGAGAGTGGTCAGGAAGTGTTCCTCCAGCCTGAGAGTGGTCAGGAAGTGTTCCACCAGCCTGAGAGTGGTCAGGAAGTGTTCCTCCAGCCTGAGAGTGGTCAGGAAGTGTTCCTCCAGTCTGAGAGTGGTCAGGAAGTGTTCCTCCAGTCTGAGAGTGGTCAGGAAGTGTTCCTCCAGCCTGAGAGTGGTCAGGAAGTGTTCCTCCAGCCTGAGAGTGGTCAGGAAGTGTTCCTCCAGCCTGAGAGTGGTCAGGAAGTGTTCCACCAGCCTGAGAGTGGTCAGGAAGTGTTCCTCCAGCCTGAGAGTGGTCAGGAAGTGTTCATCCAGTCTGAGAGTGGTCAGGAAGTGTTCCTCCAGCCTGAGAGTGGTCAGGAAGTGTTCCTCCAGCCTGTGAGTGGTCAGGAAGTGTTCCTCCAGCCTGAGAGTACTATTCAGAAAGTGGAACGACCCAGACATCGAAGCAGCAGAGGCAAGATTCATACACAGTTTTAAGAAGAGGTATGATGGGGCTCGTGTAAGCCAGAGACAACGACCCCAGTAGCAGCCAGTGGAGAGTCAGTGCCAGGATTTGAGCCTAGTTCTCGGTAACCACAAATAGGTGAGCACATGCATGGTAGGAGATGAGAGGAGGGGTGGGGGTGGGGGAGGGTGAAGACAGTAATTAGTGGCACAAACCAGGTTGTTAGATGATGTGTTGGGCTTATAAAACAGCATCTGGACCATCTCGGGACGGTGGGAGGAGGGAAGGTGGTCCAACTCCTATATATGGTCCATCACACACATCCTCCTTCCCAACACACACACACATTGGGATGTTAAGAAGCATTTCCTCAGCACTAGAGTGATCAGAAAGTGGAACAATCTGGAGTGATGTAGGATCCATACACAGCTTTAAGGAGAGGTACGTTAAAGGCTCTTAGAGCAGGGGAGAGTAGACCTAGTAACGACATGCGAAGAGGCGGGGCCAGGAGCTACGAATCGACCCCTGCAACCACAAATAGGTGAGTGCAAATAGCTGAAAACACACACACACACACACACACACACACACACACGATTTAACACAATTACGGATACAATATTCCCAGAAAATGGAGAAAGATACTTGGGGGAAGTAGCAGTATTCGTGATAAAAAAAATAGGGGGATGAAATTCGAAGAAATGTAAATTTTCGAGTACTTATTTCTCAGCTTACTGAGCTGGATAAATTACCATGGAGGATGGCAGAGTCTGCGTCGCCCTCATTAACAACCCGCCACTAAATAACAGAAGAGTCAAATATATAACAAAAATAATGCATCGACTGTATGAGATAAGCGCAGAGATAAAACAACAAACTGGGGTTGAGCTCTTGATACCTGATTCCAACCTTTCAGATATAGATCGGTAGATCTAAGACCTCACACGGAAGACCTGGACGAGCAACCTGGGGTTTACCTGGAGTCCCTTCCGGAGGATCTCTTGACTCGAGTGCAGAATCTATTGCGCATGTTAAAAACTCGACGAGAGTTACAGGGAATGACGAACCGGCAAGGCTATACCCGTGTTTCACCCCCAGCAAGACAAAGAAAAGGTTAATCATGAAATAATTAGAGCCTGAAGTACAGGGGTAACTATGAAGAAATGAGAAATTTTATGGCATAACTGCAATGGCCGACCAAATTAGTGAGACAGTCCACTCAGGATATATTATATATATATTTTTCCACCACACGTATAACAATAGTGCTACATAACAATAAACTAGTTAATATTATTCTCCAGCAGACACTGATGAACTACAAGCAGCAGTGTCAGGATAACTGCTCCAGTGGAAGAAAGAGTAACTAATGAGGGAAGGCACCAGGATGGGCCACGGTGACAACTGCGGTACCCAAAGTGTTAGGATCACTGCTGTTTATGATCTAGGTCAATGATTTGTCCGAGGGAATCTCGACATGTGTAGCTCTGTTTACAGATGATGTGATTGTTTACAGATGATGTGATTGTTTACAGATGATGTGATTGTTTACAGATGATGTGGCTCTCTTTACAGTTGTAGCTCTTTACATATGACGTAAAGAGACTAAGAACAGTTACCAACAGCTATAGACTCGGAGGACAACTTAAGAGTTCAAGAATAGCGGAACAAGTGTCTGCTTGAGTTTAATACAAGAATAGCGGAACAAGTGTCTGCTTGAGTTTAATACAAGAATAGCGGAACAAGTGTCTGCTTGAGTTTAATACAAGAATAGCGGAACAAGTGTCTGCTTGAGTTTAATACAAGAATAGCGGAAAAGTGTCTGCTTGAGTTTAATACAAGAATAGCGGAACAAGTGTCTGCTTGAGTTTAATACAAGAATAGCGGAACAAGTGTCTGCTTGAGTTTAATACAAGAATAGCGGAACAAGTGTCTGCTGAGTTTAATACAAGAATACGGAACAAGTGTCTGCTTGAGTTTAATACAAGAATAGCGGAACAAGTGTCTGCTTGAGTTTAATACAAGAATAGCGGAACAAGTGTCTGCTTGAGTTTAATACAAGAATAGCGGAACAAGTGTCTGCTTGAGTTTAATACAAGAATAGCGGAACAAGTGTCTGCTTGAGTTTAATGAAACCATGTGTAAGTCTGCATCATTGAGATTATTTGCACGACATAAAAATGACAACAGTGATAAGAGAACCAAAAAAATGGTCACATCACAAGTGGAGGTCCCACAAGGACCAGGATTCTCATCACAAGTGGAGGTCCCACAAGGACCAGGATTATCATCACTAGTGGAGGTCCCACAAGGACCAGGATTTCATCACAGTGGAGGTCCCACAAGGACCAGGATTATCATCACTAGTGGAGGTCCCACAAGGACCAGGATTATCATCACTAGTGGAGGTCCCACAAGGACCAGGATTCTCATCACTAGTGGAGGTCCCACAAGGACCAGGATTCTCATCACAAGTGGAGGTCCCACAAGGACCAGGATTATCATCACTAGTGGAGGTCCCACAAGGACCAGGATTATCATCACTAGTGGAGGTCCCACAAGGACCAGGATTATCATCACTAGTGGAGGTCCCACAAGGACCAGGATTATCATCACAAATGGAGGTCCCACAAGGACCAGGATTATCATCACTAGTGGAGGTCCCACAAGGACCAGGATTTCATCACAGTGGAGGTCCCACAAGGACCAGGATTTCATCACTAGTGGAGGTCCCACAAGGACCAGGATTTCATCACTAAGTGGAGGTCCCACAAGGACCAGGATTATCATCACTAGTGGAGGTCCCACAAGGACCAGGATTTCATCACAGTGAGGTCCCACAGGACCAGGATTTCATCACTAGTGGAGGTCCCACAAGGACCAGGATTATCATCACTAGTGGAGGTCCCACAAGGACCAGGATTATCATCACTAGTGGAGGTCCCACAAGGACCAGGATTATCATCACAAGTGGAGGTCCCACAAGGACCAGGATTATCATCACTAGTGGAGGTCCCACAAGGACCAGGATTATCATCACTAGTGGAGGTCCCACAAGGACCAGGATTATCATCACTAGTGGAGGTCCCACAAGGACCAGGATTATCATCACTAGTGGAGGTCCCACAAGGACCAGGATTATCATCACAAGTGGAGGTCCCACAAGGACCAGGATTATCATCACTAGTGGAGGTCCCACAAGGACCAGGATTATCATCACAAGTGGAGGTCCCACAAGGACCAGGATTATCATCACTAGTGGAGGTCCCACAAGGACCAGGATTATCATCACAAGTGGAGGTCCCACAAGGACCAGGATTTCATCACTAGTGGAGGTCCCACAAGGACCAGGATTATCATCACTAGTGGAGGTCCCACAAGGACCAGGATTTCATCACTAGTGGAGGTCCCACAAGGACCAGGATTCTCATCACAAGTGGAGGTCCCACAAGGACCAGGATTATCATCACAAGTGGAGGTCCCACAAGGACCAGGATTCTCATCACTAGTGGAGGTCCCACAAGGACCAGGATTATCATCACAAGTGGAGGTCCCACAAGGACCAGGATTCATCACTAGTGGAGGTCCCACAAGGACCAGGATTTCATCACAGTGGAGGTCCCACAAGGACCAGGATTCTCATCACTAGTGGAGGTCCCACAAGGACCAGGATTCTCATCACTAGTGGAGGTCCCACAAGGACCAGGATTCTCATCACTAGTGGAGGTCCCACAAGGACCAGGATTCTCATCACTAGTGGAGGTCCCACAAGGACCAGGATTCTCATCACTAGTGGAGGTCCCACAAGGACCAGGATTCTCATCACAAGTGGAGGTCCCACAAGGACCAGGATTATCATCACTAGTGGAGGTCCCACAAGGACCAGGATTCTCATCACAAGTGGAGGTCCCACAAGGACCAGGATTATCATCACAAGTGGAGGTCCCACAAGGACCAGGATTATCATCACAAGTGGAGGTCCCACAAGGACCAGGATTCTCATCACTAGTGGAGGTCCCACAAGGACCAGGATTCTCATCACTAGTGGAGGTCCCACAAGGACCAGGATTATCATCACTAGTGGAGGTCCCACAAGGACCAGGATTCTCATCACAAGTGGAGGTCCCACAAGGACCAGGATTATCATCACAAGTGGAGGTCCCACAAGGACCAGGATTCTCATCACTAGTGGAGGTCCCACAAGGACCAGGATTATCATCACAAGTGGAGGTCCCACAAGGACCAGGATTATCATCACTAGTGGAGGTCCCACAAGGACCAGGATTCTCATCACTAGTGGAGGTCCCACAAGGACCAGGATTTCATCACAAGTGGAGGTCCCACAAGGACCAGGATTCTCATCACTAGTGGAGGTCCCACAAGGACCAGGATTATCATCACAAGTGGAGGTCCCACAAGGACCAGGATTCTCATCACTAGTGGAGGTCCCACAAGGACCAGGATTCTCATCACTAGTGGAGGTCCCACAAGGACCAGGATTCTCATCACAAGTGGAGGTCCCACAAGGACCAGGATTCTCATCACTAGTGGAGGTCCCACAAGGACCAGGATTCTCATCACAAGTGGAGGTCCCACAAGGACCAGGATTCTCATCACTAGTGGAGGTCCCACAAGGACCAGGATTCTCATCACTAGTGGAGGTCCCACAAGGACCAGGATTCTCATCACTAGTGGAGGTCCCACAAGGACCAGGATTCTCATCACTAGTGGAGGTCCCACAAGGACCAGGATTCTCATCACTAGTGGAGGTCCCACAAGGACCAGGATTCTCATCACTAGTGGAGGTCCCACAAGGACCAGGATTTCATCACAGTGGAGGTCCCACAAGGACCAGGATTCTCATCACTAGTGGAGGTCCCACAAGGACCAGGATTTCATCACAGTGGAGGTCCACAAGGACCAGGTTATCATCACTAGTGGAGGTCCCACAAGGACCAGGATTATCATCACTAGTGGAGGTCCCACAAGGACCAGGATTATCATCACTAGTGGAGGTCCCACAAGGACCAGGATTATCATCACTAGTGGAGGTCCCACAAGGACCAGGATTATCATCACTAGTGGAGGTCCCACAAGGACCAGGATTATCATCACTAGTGGAGGTCCCACAAGGACCAGGATTATCATCACTAGTGGAGGTCCCACAAGGACCAGGATTATCATCACTAGTGGAGGTCCCACAAGGACCAGGATTATCATCACTAGTGGAGGTCCCACAAGGACCAGGATTATCATCACTAGTGGAGGTCCCACAAGGACCAGGATTATCATCACTAGTGGAGGTCCCACAAGGACCAGGATTATCACTAGTGGAGGTCCAACAAGGACCAGGATTATCATCACTAGTGGAGGTCCCACAAGGACCAGGATTATCATCACTAGTGGAGGTCCCACAAGGACCAGGATTATCATCACTAGTGGAGGTCCCACAAGGACCAGGATTCTCATCACTAATGGAGGTCCCACAAGGACCAGGATTATCACTAGTGGAGGTCCCACAAGGACCAGGATTATCATCACTAGTGGAGGTCCCACAAGGACCAGGATTATCATCACTAGTGGAGGTCCCACAAGGACCAGGATTCTCATCACTAGTGGAGGTCCCACAAGGACCAGGATTCTCATCACTAGTGGAGATCCCACAAGGACCAGGATTCTCATCACTAGTGGAGGTCCCACAAATACCAGGATTCTCATCACTAGTGGAGGTCCCACAAGGACCAGGATTCATCACTAGTGGAGGTCCCACAAGGACCAGGATTCATCTCTAGTGGAGGTCCCACAAGGACCAGGATTCTCATCACTAGTGGAGGTCCCACAAGGACCAGGATTAATCACTAGTGGAGGTCCCACAAGGACCAGGATTCATCACTAGTGGAGGTCCCACAAGGACCAGGATTCATCACTAGTGGAGGTCCCACAAGGACCAGGATTCATCACTAGTGGAGGTCCCACAAGGACCAGGATTCTCATCACTAGTGGAGGTCCCACAAGGACCAGGATTCATCACTAGTGGAAGTCCCACAAGGACCAGGATTCTCATTAAACATGTTTTGAATTTATGAACAAAAGCTACTTACCAGAAGAAATAAATACCAACAGTGATTGACGGTATAAAATACCGACAGGTTGAAGGTTGAGACACACATGCAACAGTTGGGTATCTTTATTGATGAGACGTTTCGTCTACACAGTAGACTTCTTCAGTCAAATAGAGGCGGCAGTAGAAATGAAATAAAGATGTAATCAGTCCATCAACCTTGGAGAAAAATTATTTGAGGTGGTCAGTCCCTCAACCTCCAGATTGAGGGACTGACCACCTCAAATACTTTTCTTCAAGGTTGATGGACTGATTACATTACCTTTATTTCATTACTACTACTGTTTCTATATTTGACTGAAGAAGTCTACTGTGTAGGGCAAACGTTTCATCAATAAAGATACCCAACTGTTGCACATGTCTTAATCTTCACCTACAGAGATACATAACCAGTACAAGTTCATCCATGTTTGTTTTCCGTGAACGTAATAATAATAATAATCACTAAAGAAATTAAGACGTTTACGAACGGCAAGTAAAACTCAGAGACCACAGCCGGGCTGATAAGGCAGTGACTTGGTAAGTACCTCAAGACTCACGAAATCGTAATGACACGATTGCAAACCAACCATACCACGGGTGGGGTTCGAATCCGCGGTCAGAGAGTCTCAAAACTCCAGACCGTCGCGTAAGCCACTGGGCCAGCTAGCTTCAATAAGATTCATCCAACTAGGTATATATAGGGACGCTAGCGGGAGATTCGTCTGTAAAAACTTGCATTTGTGGACACAGTGGTGCCTATGCTAACCTTCCTATGGTGTAGAAATATACCTAGTTGGATGAATCTTATTGAAGCTAGCTAGCCCAGTGGCTTACGCGATAGTCTGGAGTTTTGAGACTCTGACCGCAGGTTCGAACCCCACCCGTGGTATGGTTTAAGTACCTCAAGTTAGCTCCTGTACGATGAGCTCCGTGCTGCTAGCACCAACAGCCTGATGGACCAGGCAATCAACCAGGAGGTCTGGTCTGGGACCGGACTGAAAGCGACCCCTTCCCTAACTCACCACAGACCATAAACAAAAAAGTGTAAATCCTCATAAGATGACTTTGATTAACTCAAGCAAGTGAAGCGATAAAGAAGACGATTCAATTAAATGTTAATCAGTGCCAAAACAAGAGCAATTAAATGCTAACAAGTGCCACCTACATGGTTACGAGAGAGTGACAGCAGCCCTGGTGGAGAATACACAGTGTGTGATACATTGTTGATACAACGTGTAATACATTATTGAAGGCAACACACACGAGGGTCGCTGCTAGCCAGGAATTAAATCTTTACCAGAAGATGACATAAATACGGGAGTGAGGCAGCTCAGTGGGAGGTGGTGGTAGAGGTGCTACACGATGTCAGGAACCTCATCACAGAGGTCACCTACGAAGGAGGCAAGGAAAGAAGGAAGGATGTAGCCACTCCACAAGAGAGAGTAAAGATGATATATGTTAAGTCAACTAAGATGAATCATCACAGTGTTGATTAAGAGAATGTAACATGTTGAGAACAAGACTGTAATGGTGTGTCATTCCTTAGTGTTGTGGGGTGACACCCTGAATCCTGTGTCCCCCTCGGAGGTAGAGAGGAAGGGAAGAAACTGTAGAAGAGGGGAGGAGATGGAGAAGTGGTGGTAGTAGTAGTAGTAGTGGTGGTACAAACAGCAGTAATAGTAACTGCAGCAGCAGCAGTAGTACTAATGACATTTACGGACCACTTTGATCACGCAAGTTACTCATCACTCACAACCATATAAAACATAAAAAAAACAATAAAAACCATGGATAAAATTAACAAACCATAAAAGCAACGAACATAAACACTCTGAACAAATAACCAGAAGCAATTAAAAAATCTCATTACATTATTAATGCCAAAGGTTCCCCGAGGTCCCTACAGGCACCTCGGTAATTGTAAAAAAAAAAAAAAAACCCATGATACAGGAGGGAAGGCTCAAGCCAAGGGCAAACTGTTAAAATATGTTCTACAGTCAGTGGCACGTCACAAACTACACAACGATATAGGAGAACCTTCAGGAGGGATAGAGATTGAGGGAAATGGAATGGAGAGAGAAAGGAGGCTGGGAGTAATGCAACTGTGTTTATATGGTCTGGTTCACTCCCCACAACCAGAGAAGATCAGAGGGTAGGTTACTACACTACCTCCCCACAACTTATCTGAATGTGTGTGTGTATGCATGAGGGGATGGTAGCTCCAATTCAAGAAGAGCCCTTCAGCATCACAAGAGACGAAGGTGCAGAGCAGGAATCAGTAAGGTTGACGCTCCCTAAACACAGTACCAGGCTTGATGACCTTACATGCTTCCTTAACAACCTGCCATGTAATGTCTTAATTATTCTATATTATCTGCATGTTGCCTGTTGCTGTGACTTGCAGCTGTTGCTGTGACTGTTGCAGCTGTTGCTGTGACTGTTGCAGCTGTTGCTGTGACTGTTGCAGCTGTTGCTGTGACTGTTGCAGCTGTTGCTGTGACTGTTGCAGCTGTTGCTGTGACTGTTGCAGCTGTTGCTGTGACTGTTGCAGCTGTTGCTGTGACTGTTGCAGTTGTTGCTGTGACTGTTGCAGTTGTTGCTGTGACTGTTGCAGCTGTTATTGTGACTGTTGCAGCTGTTGCTGTGACTGTTGCAGCTGTTGCTGTGACTGTTGCAGCTGTTGATGTGACTGTTGCAGCTGTTGATGTGACTGTTGCAGCTGTTGCTGTGACTGTTGCAGCTGTTGCTGTGACTGTTGCAGCTGTTGCTATGACTGTTGCAGCGACTGTTGCAGCTGTTGCTGTGACTGTTGCAGCTGTTGTGACTGTTGCAGCTGTTGATTCTGCTCTTGTTACTGTTGCACCAGCTGGTGGTGGTGGTGCTGCTGTTGTTGTTGCTGGTGGTGGTGGTGTTGTTGTTGTTGCTGGTGGTGGTGTTGTTGCTGCTGGTGGTGGTGGTGGTGCTGTTGTTGTTGTTCCTGGTGGTGGTGTTGTTGCTGCTGGTTTTGTTGTTGTTGCTGGTGGTGCTGTTGTTGTTACTGCTACTAATGTTTTTGGTGTGGTGGTAATGGTGACACAGGTGGTCAAGATGGCTCCCTAACACTGACTGGCTGGTCAGGACTCACCTGGTGTACTACACTAGACACTACTACTGCCGATACATGAGTCTTCCAGTATATTACCTTGTACGGCACACCACCAACTGCCACGGTAGGTATTGTGACTCTGTGTAACTACCGTGTCATGACTCACTGTCCAGGGTGATGACCCTCAGTGCCCAGGGTGATGACCCTCAGTGCCCAGGGTGATGACCCTCAGTGCCCAGGGTGATGACCTTCAGTGTCCAGGGTGATGACCCTCAGTGTCCAGGGTGATGACCCTCAGTGCCCAGGGTGATGACCCTCAGTGCCCAGGGTGATGACCCTCAGTGTCCAGGGTGATGACCCTCAGTGTCCAGGGTGATGACCCTCAGTGTCCAGGGTGATGACCCTCAGTGTCCAGGGTGATGACAACTGGTGCTACCGAGTTCGTCTTCACCACTTGTGATGTTCAGTAGATCAGACAACCCTTCCCTCCCTCCCCTCACCACCACAACTAAAGTAATTACCACCACCAACACCACATCAACAACCACCATCACTACAACTACCACCAACACCACATCAACAACCACCATCACTACAACTACCACCAACAACACATCAACTATCACTAAGTTTCACCGTTGCATCTCATTCCTATTTTCTACTCATCTCCAACTTCCCTCTCCCTCCCCTCCCCTCCCTCCCCCACAACTTTACAGATCACTTAAGTTCTCTGCAAGTTTTTAAAGAGCGCAAAAAAAGTTGAGTTGCTTCGCATATGTGATTGTGGAGCGCAAGTTGCATGGTGGTAGCGCAGCAAGCCACCCACCTACGGTTATCTAACTCTCGTCTCTATTGCGCGGCTTGGTAAGGCTCAGAATGCTGTCTTCATTACTGAGTAGTTACGCCCTTGTTGTCTCCGCCTCGGACCAGGAGAAGACAGGTCAATTTATGAGCCAGTAATGTGTGTGTTGTGTACTCACCTAGTTGTGGTTGCAGGGGTCGAGTCACAGCTCCTGGCCCCGCCTCTCCTCTGGCCACTACTGGGTTTACTTCTGGTTGCGTAAGCCCTATCATACCTATTCTTAAAACTATGTATGGATTCTGCCTCTACCACTTCACTAAGTTGTTTCACTTTCTGACCACTCTAAGGCTAAATAAGTATTTCCTAACATCCCTGTGACTCGTCTGCATTTTCAACTTCCAGCTGTGGCACTCGTGTACCTTTTTCTCGCCTTTCAGACAGCTTGTCCCTGTTCACCCTATCAATTCCTCTCGGTATTTTTTACGTCGTTATCATGTCACCCTTTCTGTTGTATGTCAGGATTTAATTCTCTAGCGTCTTCTTTTAGCTCCGGGACCAGTTTTGTTGCAGACCTCTGCACTTTCTACAGTTGTTTGCTATGCTTCATCAGGTGTGGGTTCCACACTGATGCTGCATACTCTAACACGGGTGTGTAAGATCTGTTATATATAAAGTCGTGAACATAAGAACATAAGAAAGGAGGAACACTGCAGCAGGCCTGTTGGCCCATACTAGGCAGGTCCTTCACAATCCGTCCCACTAACAGAATATTTGCTCAACCCAATTTTCAATGCTACCCAAGAAATAAGCTTTGACAATTCTACCCACTCATGCGCGAGTACTGTGATAGAGGCTAGGACCTTGGGTGGCTTTAAAAAGAGATTGGACAAATATATGAGTGGGAGGGGCTGGGTTTGATTTGTGATGGAATATGAAGGACCTGCCTAGAATGGGCCAACAGGCCTGCTGCAGTGTTCCTCCTTTCTTGCTATGTTCTTATGTGTCGTGAGTAGGGAATAAATTCTTAGGTAGTGGTGGTTTTGATAAGGACCTGCCTTGTATGGGCCAGTAGGCCTTCTGCAGTGTTCCTCCATTCTTATGTTCTTATGTGAATGATTCATTGTTGACATTACTGAAAACTAGTCTTAGATTTGTCATTCTTGTCATTGTTACGAGGTCTTTTTTCGTGATTGATATGTGCAACCTGCGTACCTAGGGACTGTACTCCGCTTCCGGTCTTCCCTCTACCTTAACTTTCATAACCTTGGCCTTGCTAATGTTGAATGCCAACAACCACGTGTCAGATCAACACTGCAGCTTGTCCAGGTCAATAAGTCTCCTCCCCCATATCTTCTCTCATTCTCCACATCAGTTTTACATCTATAAACATGGAATACATCCGGCATGTCGTTAACTGATCCTTGACACAGTAATGATCCTTGACACAGTAATGATCCTTGACACAGTAATGATCCTTGACACAGTAATGATCCTTGACACAGTAATGATCCTTGACACAGTAATGATCCTTGACACAGTAATGATCCTTGACACAGTAATGATCCTTGACACAGTAATGATCCTTGACACAGTAATGATCCTTGACACAGTAATGATCCTTGACACAGTAATGATCCTTGACACAGTAATGATCCTTGACACAGTAATGATCCTTGAAACAGTAATGATCCTTGAAACAGTAATGATCCTTGAAACAGTAATGATCCTTGAAACGTAATGATCCTTGGAAACAGTAATGATCTTGAAACAGTAAGGGATCATTGACACGTAATGATCCTGAAACAGTAATGATCCTTGAAACAGTAATGATCCTTGAAACAGTAATGATCCTTGAAACAGTAATGATCCTTGACACAGTAATGATCCTTGAAACAGTAATGATCCTTGAAACAGTAATGATCCTTGACACAGTAATGATCCTTGAAACAGTAATGATCCTTGAAACAGTAATGATCCTTGAAACAGTAATGATCCTTGAAACAGTAATGATCCTTGACACAGTAATGATCCTTGAAACAGTAATGATCCTTGAAACAGTAATGATCCTTGAAACAGTAATGATCCTTGAAACAGTAATGATCCTTGAAAAGTAATGATCCTTGAAACAGTAATGATCCTTGACACAGTAATGATCCTTGAAACAGTAATGATCCTTGAAACAGTAATGATCCTTGAAACAGTAATGATCCTTGAAACAGTAATGATCCTTGAAACAGTAATGATCCTTGAAACAGTAATGATCCTTGAAACAGTAATGATCCTGAAACAGTAATGATCCTTGAAACAGTAATGATCCTTGAAACAGTAATGATCCTTGAAACAGTAATGATCCTTGAAACAGTAATGATCCTTGACACAGTAATGATCCTGAAACAGTAATGATCCTTGAAACAGTAATGATCCTTGAAACAGTAATGATCCTTGAAACAGTAATGATCCTTGACACAGTAATGATCCTTGAAACAGTAATGATCCTTGACACAGTAATGATCCTTGACACAGTAATGATCCTTGAAACAGTAATGATCCTTGACACAGTAATGATCCTTGAAACAGTAATGATCCTTGACACAGTAATGATCCTTGAAACAGTAATGATCCTTGAAACAGTAATGATCCTTGACACAGTAATGATCCTTGAAACAGTAATGATCCTGAAACAGTAATGATCCTTGAAACAGTAATGATCCTTGAAACAGTAATGATCCTTGACACAGTAATGATCCTTGAAACAGTAATGATCCTTGAAACAGTAATGATCCTTGAAACAGTAATGATCCTTGAAACAGTAATGATCCTTGAAACAGTATGATCCTTGAAACAGTAATGATCCTTGAAACAGTAATGATCCTTGAAACAGTAATGATCCTTGAAACAGTAATGATCCTTGAAACAGTAATGATCCTTGAAACAGTAATGATCCTTGAAACAGTAATGATCCTTGACACAGTAATGATCCTTGAAACAGTAATGATCCTTGACACAGTAATGATCCTTGAAACAGTAATGATCCTTGACACAGTAATGATCCTTGACACAGTAATGATCCTTGAAACAGTAATGATCCTTGAAACAGTAATGATCCTTGAAACAGTAATGATCCTTGAAACAGTAATGATCCTTGAAACAGTAATGATCCTTGAAACAGTAATGATCCTTGAAACAGTAATGATCCTTGAAACAGTAATGATCCTTGAAACAGTAATGATCCTTGACACAGTAATGATCCTTGAAACAGTAATGATCCTTGACACAGTAATGATCCTTGAAACAGTAATGATCCTTGACACAGTAATGATCCTTGAAACAGTAATGATGTACCTTTGATATAGCTTTAAAGGCTTTCCAGAGTTTTCCTACTCTGGCATAGCAGTCCAGGCTTGTCTGGTGCTGGTCCAGGTCTACCTGGAGGGTATTCCGGGGATCGACGTCCCCGCGGCCCGGTCTATGACCATGCTTTGTGGTACCCCACTTGTCACACTTGCCCACTCCCATACAAAGACTGTCTATCCTTCTTCTGAAGTGTTTCTTGAGAGAGAGGTGGAGAGAGTGAGTTACCTTGACAAGGTCATCCTGAAAGAGTTACCTTGACAAGGTCATCCTGAAAGAGTGTTACCTTGACAAGGTCATCCTGAAAGAGTTACCTTGACAAGGTCATCCTGAACAATGTCATCCTGACAATGTCATCCTGAAAGAGTTACCTTGATAAGGTCATCCTGAAAGTTACCTTGACAAGGTCATCCTGAAAGAGTTACCATGACAAGGTCATCCTGAAAGAGTTACCTTGACAAGGTCATCCTGAAAGAGTTACCTTGACAAGGTCATTCTGAAAGTTACATTGACAAGGTCATCCTGAAAGAGTTACCTTGACAAGGTCATCCTGAAAGAGTTACCTTGACAAGGTCATCCTGAAAGAGTGTTACCTTGACAAGGTCATCCTGAAAGAGTTACCTTGACAAGGTCATCCTGAACAATGTCATCCTGACAATGTCATCCTGAAAGAGTTACCTTGACAAGGTCATCCTGAAAGAGAGTTACCTTGACAAGGTCATCCTGAAAGAGTTACCTTGACAAGGTCATCCTGAAAGAGTTACCTTGACAAGGTCATCCTGAAAGTTACCTTGACAAGGTCATCCTGAAAGAGTTACCATGACAAGGTCATCCTGAAAGAGTTACCTTGACAAGGTCATCCTGAAAGAGTTACCTTGACAAGGTCATCCTGAAAGTTACATTGACAAGGTCATCCTGAAAGAGTTACCTTGACAAGGTCATCCTGAAAGAGTTACCTTGACAAGGTCATCCTGAAAGAGTTACCTTGACAAGGTCATTCTGAGTTACCTTGACAAGGTCATTCTGAAAGAGTTACACTGACAAGGTCATTCTGAGAGAGAGTTACCTTGTCAAGGTCATCCTGAAAGTTACATTGACAAGGTCATTCTGAGAGAGTTACCTTGATAAGGTCATCCTGAAAGTTACATTGACAAGGTCATTCCTGAAAGTTACCTTGACAAGGTCATCCTGAAGAGGTTACCTTGACAAGGTCATCCTAAAGAGTTACCTTGACAAGGTCATCCTGAAGAGTGTTACATTGACAAGGTCATCCTGAAAGAGTTACCTTGACAAGGTCATCCTGAAAGAGTTACCTTGACAAGGTCATCCTGAAAGAGTTACCTTGACAAGGTCATCCTGAAAGAGTTACCTTGACAAGGTCATCCTGAACAATGCATTCTTGACAATGTCATCCTGAAAGATTACTTGACAAGGTCATCCTGAAAGGAGTTACCTTGACAAGGTCATCCTGAAAGAGTTACCTTGACAAGGTCATCCTGAAAGAGTTACCTTGACAAGGTCATCCTGAAAGTTAACTTGACAAGGTCATCCTGAAAGTTACCTTGACAAGGTCATCCTGAAAGAGTTACCATGACAAGGTCATCCTGAAAGAGTTACCTTGACAAGGTCATCCTGAAAGAGTTACCTTGACAAGGTCATCCTGAAAGTTACATTGACAAGGTCATCCTGAAAGAGTTACCTTGAAAAGGTCATCCTGAAAGAGTTACCTTGACAAGGTCATCCTGAAAGAGTTACCTTGACAAGGTCATTCTGAGTTACCTTGACAAGGTCATTCTGAAAGAGTTACACTGACAAGGTCATTCTGAGAGAGAGTTACCTTGACAAGGTCATCCTGAAAGTTACATTGACAAGGTCATTCTGAGAGAGTTACCTTGATAAGGTCATCCTGAAAGAGTTACATTGACAAGGTCATTCTGAAAGAGTTACCTTGACAAGGTCATCCTGAAAGAGTGTTACCTTGACAAGGTCATCCTGAAAGAGAGTTACCTTGACAAGGTCATCCTGAAAGAGTGTTACCTTGACAAGGTCATCCTGAAAGAGTTACCTTGACAAGGTCATCCTGAAAGAGTTACCTTGACAAGGTCATCATGAAAGAGAGAGTTACCTTGACAAGGTCATCCTGAGTATTAAAGTCCTTGTTACACTCCCTCCAGTGGCAGTGAGTTTCAATGAAGTCTGGAGGCTCCTCCTTGAGTCCGTCCTCGTCCCTGGCTGAGGAGGCACTAACCACACCACAGGCTCCCCCGGAGGTCGTACTCGAGGCCTCCTTCTTCACCTTGGAGGCCGCTTTGTCCTCCTCCATGGTGCTGGAGATCGTGGGAGACGCTTTCTTCTCCGCCTGCAAGCACCCAAACCAATCACACTAGTATTATTAAATTATTTTAATTAGTATTATAATTATTTGTATTTACTATTAAATACTATAATTATTAAATCCTAGTATTATTATTATTAAATCATTATAACTTTATTTTCAATATTAAATTAATTTTTATCCCTTCAAAATGGGAAGGCTTTTCATCCGAGGAATTGGAGCTGCCCTCTCCCCATCCGAGGATCAAACCTGATTATCCACGCTCTCCTTCCCCAGACGCCACACGATCCCTACGGGTTTAAAGCTCCCCATTTATATATATATATATATATATATATATATATATATATATATATATATATATAATGTCGTGCCGATTAGGTAAAACTGGTCAATTAGCAAGAACTCATCTAAAATTAAGTCCTTTCTAAAATTTTCTCTTATTCGTTTAAAGATATATATTTTTCATTTATGTTAATGTAAAAATTTATAATTTTGTACCAAGAGAAACTTTGAAAATCTACCTAACCTTATTACAACAAGCGCAATTTAATTTAGCCTAACCCAACTAAATATATTTTTGATACGTTAATATTAATTTAATACTAAACAAACACAATGAAATATATTTTTTCGTTACGTTCAGAATAATTTTGGCGAAATTATTGCATACACAAATTTTCGCTTTTCTTATCGAGGAAGGAGATGCTTCCTATTCAGATCAAACGATTTTACCTTTTCAGGCACGATCCATAATATTATATATATATATATATATATATATATATATATACGTGTCGTGCGAATATGTAAAACTGGTCAATTAGCAACAGCTCATTTAAAATTAAGTCCTTTCTAAAATTTTCTCTTATACGTTTAAAGATACATTTTTTTTCATTTATGTTAATGTAAAAATTTATAATTTTGTACCAAAAGAACCTTAGAAAACTTACCTAACCTTGTTATAACAAGCGCAATTTAATTTAGCCTAATCCAACTAAATATATTTTATATAAATTTACAGTAATTTAGTAATAAACAAACACAATGAAATACATATATTTTCGTTAGGTTTAGAATGATTTTTGCGAAATTATTGCATACACAAATTTTCGCTTGTCTTATTCGGCAAGAAGAGCGTTGTTATTTAAGCCAAAATCGCAAGTTTTACATTTTCGGCACTATATATATATATATATATATATATAACTACCTCTGGTTTGGGCGGTGGTGCTGTGGTGAGAGTGGGCTGGGCAGTGAGGCTGAAGATGGACTGGTGGGTGGCGATGGTGGGCGGGGTGTGCTGGAGAAGTGGGCTGGGGGCCAGGAAGGGGGAGCCGGGGAGCGACGCCCCCCGCATCAGGTGCGCCTGTAGCTGCTGCAGGTGTGTGGCCGCCCCTACCCCAGGGTGCATCCCCAGTGCCGGCGAGATGGCCCCTGGGAGGAAAGAAGCAGGGTTACTGCACTGTGTGTGTGTTAGTGTGTGTGTGTGTGTGTCTGTGCTTGTGCTTTATACGTGTGTTTTGTGTGCGCGTTCACATATTTACACAGATCTACACACGTTTACTCAGCTCTAAGAATCATTTACTTTGCCTGACTGGTCACAGACCGGGCCACGGGCCATCAACAAGAGCCTGACTGATATCATAGACCGGGCCACGGGCCATCAGCAAGAGCCTGACTGGTACAGACCGGGCCACCATCAAGAGCCTGACTGGTCACAGACCGGGCCACGGGCCATCAACAAGAGCCTGACTGGTCACAGACCGGGCCACGGGCCATCAGCAAGAGCCTGACTGATATCATAGACCGGGCCACGGGCCATCAGCAAGAGCCTGACTGGTCACAGACCGGGCCACGGGCCATCAACAAGAGCCTGACTGGTCACAGACCGGGCCACGGGCCATCAACAAGAGCCTGACTGGTCACAGACCGGGCCACGGGCCATCAGCAAGAGCCTGACTGATATCATAGACCGGGCCACGGGCCATCAGCAAGAGCCTGACTGGTCACAGACCGGGCCACGGGCCATCAACAAGAGCCTGACTGGTCACAGACCGGGCCACGGGCCATCAAGAGCCTGACTGGTCACAGACCGGGCCACGGGCCATCAGCAAGAGCCTGACTGGTCACAGACCGGGCCACGGACCATCAGCAAGAGCCTGACTGGTCACAGACCGGGCCACGGGCCATCAGCAAGAGCCTGACTGGTCACGGACCGGGCCACGGACCATCAGCAAGAGCCTGACTGGTCAAAGACCGGGCCACGATTAGCAGACGGAGGATTCAGCCTCCAGAGAGACAGGCTAACAAGTGACTACGTATACCTGACCTTTGAACTTACCCGTGGAAGGCGCTGCAGGCACCTGCTTCCCTTCCCCTACTTTGCGGGGTGCCCGCCTTACACGAATAACCCGCACATAGGTGACGTTTCGGTCAGACTTGAACCCTTTATAAGTCTTACTGACTCGTTAATGGTCCAAGTCCTACCGAAACGTCGTCATTAAGCTTCTCTTATGTACGGGTTGTGTATTGTTCCAGTCACAGTATTGTGCCTTTTTTGTTCTTCATGATTAAATACCTGGAGACTGTGAATACTAGTAAGTCTAGTGGACCTACCTGACTACCTGGAGGGAGGCAGGATGAACTACTGACCTGCGGATAGGTGTCCGTAGGAGCCGCTTGCGGAGGACGACCTGGAACCATTCATGATGGAGACCAGAGAGTTGGGACTGAAGCGGATCATGGAGTTGATGTCGAAGGAATCACTATAAGGGGATGAGGAGAGCGCCCGCTTGCGGCTCTGGCGCAGGCTGGGCCGCGGTGACGGCAGACGGGAACCTGCGGTATACACAGACAGTATGACAGTTTAATAGTTTTATTATGCACCCCATAACCCATGATGTGGGTGGTAGTCAAAAAATTACAGAGGTACATGATGGGTTCAGGGACTGTACCGCAAAGTTTTGACTGCTGAACAATTTACACACACACATACACGCAGTGTAATAACACTCTGCTCTGCTCTGGGTCTACTGGCCCATGCCAGGCTGCTCCAACATAGTCCTACATACTGGATACTTGGTGCTGTGTGACCCATACGAGTGTAACTCTTTCATGTGAGTCTTTTTCGTGGTGCAAGACAATTTAAGATACTGAAAACGTCTGGTATCTTATTCTCAGTAATAAGACATCATGACATATCACGTAGGTTATTATATTGTCTATCTTTATATTCTTCAATAAGTGGACAGTGAAGAACATAGTGTTCAAGATAGTGACCATAAGGTTGATTACATACTTTGTATTAGTTTGATCATCACCTGTGTGTCTGCCAAACTGTCAGATTTACTTGTAACCTAAGTCTGGCTACACAACAACAGTCAGTACTTGTAACCAAGCCTAAGCCTGGCTACTACAACAACAGTCAGTACTTGTAACCAAGCCTAAGTCTGGCTACTACAACAACAGTCAGTACTTGTAACCAAGCCTAAGTCTGGCTACTACAACAACAGTCAGTACTTGTAACCAAGCCTAAGTCTGGCTACTACAACAACAGTCAGTACTTGTAACCAAGCCTAAGCCTGGCTACTATAACAACAGTCAGTACTTGTAACCAAGCCTAAGCCTGGCTACTACAACAACAGTCAGTACTTGTAACAAGCCTAAGTCTGGCTACTACAACAACAGTCAGTACTTGTAACCAAGCCTAAGCCTGGCCACTACAACAACAGTCAGTACTTGTAACCAAGCCTAAGCCTGGCCACTACAACAACAGTCAGTATTCACATTGCAAGTTGCTCCATAAACGTACTTATCTACGTTCATGTTAACACAGTAAATGATAGATACAATGAAAGTGTTGTTATTCACACTATGCAACCCTTAATACATTGTCTCAGTAATGACAACGTCTGGTAACACAGGCAACAGCAGCAGCAGCAGTTGCAGACTTGCAGTAACCACAACAGTGACAACAATAACAATAGCAGCAGCAGCAGCAGCAGCTACAAGAGCCACTAAAACAGCAAAAGCAGCAGTAGCAGCAACAGTAACTACAGTATCAACAACAGCAACTACAGCATCTACAGCAGCAGCAACAGAGGTAGGTGGTGCTGGTAGAATATATCTGAACATGACAAACACAACAAAACATCTCTCATAAACACACACACACACACACACACCACCACAACAACAAAGTACACAAAGAATTCCACGCCGAAACACGTGTGTAAAACTCCCAGAGGGAGAGAGACTACTGACTCCTGCTGAGTCCAGCAAGAGCCTTGTCATCACCACAACCTTGTCATCACAGCCATGTTATCACAACTTTATCACCACAACCATATCATCACAACCTTGCCACCACCACAACCATGAAAAGTTGTGTTCTCCAAGACACAGTACTGGCCCTTGTTCTCATCCACCTCATATACGACAGAGATACATAAATCATAGCGCCGTAGCATCCTTTACAGACGATACTAGGATTTGTAGGAGTGTCATCCACCGAGGACACTTGCTCACATAAACTAGGTCTTCCAGTGAGCTGCTGGCAAAAATATGATGTTCGATAAGGACAGGTTTCAGTTACTCCGTTATAGACAGGTTGCGGAAACAAAGATGAGACGGGTCATAAAATAAACCGGAATCACTCTACCATAGAGCGTAAAGACTAATGCCAGAGACCTGGGAGTGATTATGTCAGAAGATCTTACCTTGAAGGATTTCAACAGCGTCACTCTCACAACCACAAGGAAAATGATAGGCTGGATAACTAGAACCTTCAAAACAAGAGTTGCTGAGCCAATGATGATACACTTTTAAGTCCCTTGTTCTATCTAGACTAGAGTACTGCTGTACTTTTAACAGCTCCGTTCAAGGCAAGTGAAATTAAGTAAGCTTACTTACACGTAAGTACAGTTATCACACATAGTGGATAACCCAAAAAAGTCCAGACGAAGTGACTTATTTCCATTGGAGATGCGCGGAGAACTTTCACTGCCCGCATAGATTTAGTCAAGCATCTAAATTACCGAGAACGTTGAGGGTCCATCGACCTGTGCTCCTTGTAACACTATAATCTATACCTGAAAAAATCTAAAAGGATTGTTCCCCATGACAATAAGAGGCTTGGCAGACGGTGCAAAATATCCTCAGTGAAAAGCAGGGGTGGCAGAAGTACACAGAGAGAATGCGATAAGTGCGAAAGGACCAAGACTTCCCAACGTCCTCCCTTCATACATAAGGGGGAATTACCAACAAACCCCTAGCTGTCTTCAAGAAGAAACTCCACAAGTTTCTCAAGTCAGTGCCTGATTAGCCAGGCTGTGGTGCTTACGCTGGACTTCGTGCACCAACAGCCTGGCTGATCGGGCCCTGATCCACCGTGAGGCATGGTCTGAGACCGGGCCGCGGGAGTGTTGACCCCCCAGAACATACTTCAGGTAGACTCCATGTTGGTAGACCATCACACCCTAGTCATCACCACCATCCTGTAGTCATCACCACCACACCCTTATCACCATCATCACCACACCCTTGTCATTACCACCCCTTAGTCATCACCTCCACCCCTGGTCATCACCTCCACCCCTGGTCATCACCACCACACCCTAGTCATCACCACTACAACCTTGTCATCACCACCACAATATTCAAGTAGTGTGGCCAGACTGGTGAAATAATGAAGGGTACTGGTGATAGGGTTGACCATCAGACAGGTAGGCTATCAGGATCCGCCAGCTGCATCATCCATCACCCAGCCATGGCCGGCCCCGTTCCTCCCCTCCAGACACCCACAGAAATGTATCCGGCTGCATCTAACTCCCAGGCCACTGTATCGCGATGCCGTGTCCAGCTGATTGGTGATAAATGATGCGGGGTGTTAATGAGGCAGTTGAGGGCGCGAGTGATCCTCGCGGAAAGCTAGGATAATAGAGGGCGTTTATGCGCGAGAGCGACCACTGTATGCTGCTAGCAGAGGTCCTAGTAATGAAGCTATCAGCTGGTGTAGAGGGAACCAGTGTTCATATCCCGGCAATCAAACGCTATACCCTCGCCAAATATACTCACCAGGTAGCTTTTTTTGTTTTGTTAACAGGTTCGCGACCACACCGCATGCTCAGACACACACACACACACACACACACACGATAAAGCTCTTGGGAGCAGGGAGTGGACCTAGTAGCGATCAGCGGAGGCGGGGCCAGAAGCTGTGACTCGACTCCTGCAACCACAAACAGTTGAGTACACACACAGATACAATGAACGTTAAGCAAGCTTTTTAAAGGATTTGTCCCAACTAAAGACTAATTTCAACCAATCTCTTCACTCAGGACAAACGCCAGAAAACTGAATAAAAGGCAAATGTCATTCCCATGTATCAAGAGGAGGGATAAACAAAAGACCCTGATTTATAGGTCAGCATTTCTAACACGCATCCTATAAAAGGCTCTGGAGAAGATAGCAAGGAAAAAGGGATACTGGAACGCTAGGATAGGGATATATACGGAAAACCAGCATGGATATAAAGGATGCAAAATCTTATCTTGCGAATCTGTCGGAGATCTACGACAGAAATCACAATGATAAACCAAGACAGACAGGATTGGGTGGATTTCATATTTTTGGACTGCAAAAAAAAAAATAAACTGGTATAGTACCTCACCAAAGATTAATCCAGAAACTAGAGTAAGAGGCAGAGTTTGAAGTGAAGAGTGCTTGGGTGAGGGAGTACCTGGAGGACACAAGCAGAGAAGTCATGAGTGCTTTAGTGGGTGAGGGAGTACCTGGAGGACACAAGCAGAGAAGTCATGAGTGCTTTATGGGTGAGGGAGTACCTGGAGGACACAAGCAGAGAAGTCATGAGTGCTTTAGTGGGTGAGGGAGTACCTGGAGGACACAAGCAGAGAAGTCATGAGTGCTTTAGTGGGTGAGGGAGTACCTGGAGGACACAAGCAGAGAAGTCATGAGTGCTTTAGTGGGTGAGGGAGTACCTGGAGGACACAAGACAGTAAGGGATGAGATATGAGAATGGGATGTTGCCTAAAACGCTCTGCAAAACAAGAGGGGCTTTATATAGTATGTTATTGATGTCAGCTATGGTCTGTATAAGTTGTATCATGTAGATTTTTTTTATTAACACATCGGCCGTTTCCCACCAAGGCAGGGTGACCCGAAAAAGAAGAAACACTTTCGTCATCATTCACTCCATCACTGTCTTCCCAGAGGCGCTTATAATTATTATTAATACATTATTATTATGATTATTAACGAGTTGGTTTTGAAAGGCTCAGCACTAGAATCCTTAAATGTACTTAATATATGTGAAAGACTTACCAGAGGGGATTCAGTTTTGTGTGTCACTATTTTCTGATGTAAAACAAACTAACGAGAAGAATAAGAAGAAAGAAGAGGGATACACTCCAGAGAGAGACCTCACCGGACTGTATATGAGGTCAGACAAGAGACTTCTGGAGTTAAACTCGAAAAACCACAGCAAATATAAAGTCATGCTATTTGGAGAGGGAGAGGACAGACCAGACACCAGAGCACAAATGTCAGGCCTTGAAAAGGCCTATAACACTAAGCATATCACCAGAAATATACATAAACAGTATAACCTGGCACGGGTCGGTAGTTATACTGGGATGCTCCACTAGTGTTCCTATACTTGAGTCCTTAGAGATATTAAATCCCTGCAGGGATTAAACTAATCTCAGTATGTGTACACTGATTAACTATTGATCGTCCATCAAGTAGTGGAGAGAGAAAGATAGGTGTCAGTGTATAAAGGTATTATCCACTGCAACACACCACACCTCACTCTAATACATCATCACAGGAAGACTAACATTTGCCAGCTCTGTGAAACACGTTGTGATTGCTTTAATATATCCACTGTTCACTATTATATCCCCACCAGAGGGCTAGGAACGTCGGCTTTCACCAGTCTTAAATGGAGAGCAATTCTTGGAGCAGCGAAGCGTAACATTGCCAATCACAGAGCCTGGTGATAGTCCCAGTCTCTTATTACCTGAAAGATCACAGTCATTGCCTTCATTACTGTCAAAAGCTCCGTGTACTCGCCAGGTCTCTACTTACCTTGACAAATTTCTACGTCTATACTCGCTTTTTGCTTCCTTGTTGATTTTTTTGTTCGCCTTTTGGTGTGTCGTGGGTTTATACTTGTGAGTGAGTTGCCAGGGAGGAGGGAAGAATTGGTGGGTCTGGCAGACTTGTGTATGATTAACACACGCACATGCACAAATACTCTCACACACACCTACTAGCGACCTGTCAAGAGGCGGGGCCAGGAGCTATGACTCGGACCACCACAACTAGACGAGTACAATTAGGTGAGAACATGCGCACATACACACACACACACACACACAAAACAGACAAATCTTCCATTACCAAACGGAGTAGAGAGCCTCCACTAAACTTTACCGCCTCATGAACTACAACAGAATACAAATTCGCGGTTATAGATTTCTGCGAGCTGTATCTCAGGACCCACCACCTCAATGACTGTATTTACGGTTATAAGGTCTCCAGTGAGCATCTGCCAAGTACATGTGTCGAGCGGGAGGTGGTTTGAAGAATTAGCAAGATGGGCACCCCAGGCCACTAAACAAGACGCTGTCTTCCCCCAGAAGGTCGTGATTACTATCATCTGCCTCCATTACTGTCAATACCTTGATGCCAGGGTGCATGCAACCCTGGGTGAGGGGTACGCAGGGCCGGACCCACGTCCATCGGGGGAGGCAGTCAGGACTTATTCGAGGTTTAAAGTACTCTTCTCTTAAAGGTAGTCAAGGTGTCCTTACTCCCACGTTTTAAAGTACACTTCTCTTACAGCAAGGTCACAACATAGGGCCCACTAGTCACGACAGAGGGCCCACAAGTCACGATAGAGGGCTCACAAGTCACGACAGAGGGCCCACAAGTCACGACAGAGGGCCCACAAGTCACGACAGCGGGCCCACAAATCACGACAGAGGGCCCACAAGTCGTCAGCGGGCCCACAAGTCACGTCAGAGGGGCCCCATCACTCAAGGAGACACGGAATACACTCAACAACTGGATCGCTACAACGAACTGGTTACTGTGTTTACAACGAAACTCTTTGAAAAATTCCTCGTCTAAACACCATAGTTATACAAAATTCCAGCCAGAAAACCACAAGTTTTAAGTTTTAACTATTTGTAATCAATAACAATTCTGGCCGGGTCACCATCTGGAGAAGACCCGGGTCGGCAGTACCGCCGAATCTACAACACTAACAAATAACAATTCTAGTCAACAACAATTTTAACCAACAAATTCTAGCCACAATACTACAAATATCAAACAATCCCATCCACAAATCCAGCTATAAAGTCACAATAAAACAATTCCATCCACAAAATTCAATGTGTCATTCAACACTTCCTGCCGCTGACGTAAACAACGTTAATAACGAAGACGCTACGCATTACCGTAAGCGAGTTACGTAAGGCACAGTAAACGTCTCCCGTTAACTACACACAGGTCGCGGAAGAACGTCGGAAAAGCGACGTTCCGTGCCATGTGAGCACGCTGTTGTCTGAACGTCATCACTGTCATTCAAAACTGAATGTTTTTTTTCCTTGGCAGGACGAGAAGAAAACCTTCAAACATCTTGGAAGCACACAGGAAACCCCTGCTTGGCGTTGCGTGCCCTCGAGGCCTAAGTTGAGGCTTCTTTATACTCTTTGCGGGGCCCTGTGATGCTCTTCCTAGGGCCGTGTTTGAGGCTTCGTTGTGCTCTTCTCTTATGAGGTTTTTATCTCTGGGGCTGTGAGGCTTCATTATCCTCTTCTTTGGTGCTTCCTTATCCTCTTCCCGGGGCCCTGTGTGAGGCTTCCTTATCCTCTTCCCAGGGCCCTGTGTGAGACTTCCTTATGCTCTTCCCGGGGCCGTGTGAGGCTTCCTTATCCTCTTCCGGGGCCCTGTGTGAGGCTTCCTAAGGTCGTATGTGAGGCTTCCTTATCCTCTTCCCGGGGTCATGTGTGAGGCTTCCTTATCCTCTTCCCGGGGCCCTGTGTGAGGCTTCCTTATGCTCTTCCCGGGGCCCTGTGTGAGGCTTCCTTATGCTCTTCCCGGGGCCCTGTGTGAGGCTTCCTTATGCTCTTCCCGGGGCCCTGTGTGAGGCTTAATGCTCTGCCCGGGCCCGGTGTGGGCTTTCTCATGCTCTGAGAGGACGAGAGAAGACCAGACACAGAGTACAATCTGAGAGAACGAGACACTTCAGATGTCTCCATATTACTGAAGGGCTCTTAATGTTATAAGTGTTATAAACACTGTTATAAGTGTCACAAACAGTTATAAGTGTCAAACACTGCTATAAGTGTCACAAACACTGTCACAGTTATAAGTGTCACAAACACTGTTATAAGTGTCACAAACACTGTTATAAGTGTCACACTGTTATAAGTGTCACACTGTTATAAGTGTCACACTGTTATAAGTGTCACACTGTTATAAGTGTCACACTGTTATAAGTGTCACACTGTTATAAGTGTCACACTGTTATAAGTGTCACAAACACTGTTATAAGTGTCACAAACACTGTTATAAGTGTCAGTTATAAGTGTCACAAACACTGTTATAAGTGTCACAAACACTGTTATAAGTGTCACAAACACTGTTATAAGTGTCAGTTATAAGTGTCACAAACACTGTTATAAGTGTCACAAACACTGTTATAAGTGTCACAAACACTGTTATAAGTGTCACAAACACTGTTATAAGTGTCACAAACACTGTTATAAGTGTCACAAACACTGTTAGTGACAAGTGGTCACAAACACTGTTATAAGTGTCACAAACACTGTTATAAGTGTCACAAACACTGTTATAAGTGTCACAAACACTGTTATAAGTGTCACAAACACTGTTATAAGTGTCACAAACACTGTTATAAGTGTCACAAACACTGTTATAAGTGTCACAAACACTGTATTATAAACACTGTTAGTCACAAACACTGTTATAAAATTTTTGTCACAAACACTGTTATAAGTGTCACACTGTTATAAGTGTCACACTGTTAGAAGTGTCACACTGTTAGAAGTGTCACACTGTTAGAAGTGTCACACTGTTAGAAGTGTCACACTGTTAAGTGTCACACTGTTATAAGTGTCACACTGTTAAAGTGTCCCCACTGTTAAAGTGTCACACTGTTAAAGTGTCACACTGTTAAAGTGTCACACTGTTAAAGTGTCACACTGTTAAAGTGTCACAACACTGTTAAAGTGTCACACTGTTAAAGTGTCACACTGTTAAAGTGTCACACTGTTATAAGTGTCACACTGTTATAAGTGTCACACTGTTAGAAGTGTCACACTGTTAGAAGTGTCACACTGTTAGAAGTGTCACACTGTTAGAAGTGTCACACTGTTAGAAGTGTCACACTGTTAGAAGTGTCACACTGTTATAAGTGTCACACTGTTATAAGTGTCACACTGTTATAAGTGTCACACTGTTATAAGTGTCACACTGTTATAAGTGTCACACTGTTATAAGTGTCACACTGTTATAAGTGTCACACTGTTATAAGTGTCACACTGTTATAAGTGTCACACTGTTATAAGTGTCACACTGTTATAAGTGTCACACTGTTATAAGTGTCACACTGTTATAAGTGTCACACTGTTATAAGTGTCACACTGTTATAAGTGTCACACTGTTATAAGTGTCACACTGTTATAAGTGTCACACTGTTATAAGTGTCACACTGTTATAAGTGTCACACTGTTATAAGTGTCACACTGTTATAAGTGTCACACTGTTATAAGTGTCACACTGTTATAAGTGTCACACTGTTATAAGTGTCACACTGTTATAAGTGTCACACTGTTATAAGTGTCACTGTTATAAGTGTCACTGTTATAAGTGTCACTGTTATAAGTGTCACTGTTATAAGTGTCACAAACACTGTTATAAGTGTCACAAACACTGTTATAAGTGTCACAAACACTGTTATAAGTGTCACAAACACTGTTATAAGTGTCACAAACACTGTTATAAGTGTCACAAACACACGGGTCAAAACCCCTCAAGGGAGGTTCGTTGACGCTGGTGAGGGGCTCTTGATCTAGGAAATTGGATCTGTGCTCCGGGTTCCATGAATTGAGCCTGAATACCTTCCATCACCCCCCCACATGCGCTGTATAATCACACGGATTTAGCGCTCCCCATAATTATAATAAAATACGGGTCAAAAACTTGATATACGTGAATAGGTAACAGGTAAATCGTGTCAGAATAATCTACTACGACAACAGAGCGAAACGTCTTGGCAGCAGAAACGTGCCGTACAACGTGTGGGAGCCTCCTGTTCGTGCCAGGATAACAAACCAAGAAAGATGTAAAGGTTTGCAACGATACTGGCGCTGAGACATGGAACTACGAGCAGAGTTCTCAACCTGACACTTCCACAACACTGATCACCACATAGTTTCAAGGATAGGCATGATCGGGCCTTGGAAACCAGAAATCTGAAAAGCTGCTTGATAAAGGTTAAGAGGCAGGGCTGGGAGCAGTGACTCAACTCCCAGCACATACGATTAGGTGAGCACATGCACAAAACATAAACTAATAATTATACTAGGCTATGTATCTATTGAGAAGAGCCTTTGGCAGATGGTAACTAACATACACCATGAAGAGAATAACGAGAGAGAGAGAGAGAGAGAGAAAGAATCATCACTCACGTATTTAAGATGTTGAGTGTGACGGAGCTAAGTAACGCGACTAAGGGTTGTCCGGTGTAGAGGGTAGTAGAGAGAACAAGAACACAAGGGCCAAACTCCCATCCAAGAGGAACAAGACTCTCGCCTAATGAGCAGCGATGGCGGGACTACGCAAAGAGCGGACACCGGCCTGGGCAGGAAAAGAACAATGATAGAGAACACACAGTGACAATGGTGAAAGTGTGTGAGAGACAGAGAAAGAGAGGCAGAGAGAAATACATTGATACATAACACAAGATGTTAAAGTTTATACCAAAGTTATCTGTTGGGTTCACTAAGCTAGTGTCTCTGGTGTTGCTATACATTCTATCTCTATTGACGAGGTCCAGATCGAAGGCTCTCTCTCTCTCCATCCACTCCCTAACGGCAGGAAGCTGACGGCAGGAAATAGTGGAGTAGAGATCTGAAAGGAGAGGGGAAAACCCTAACGTCATAGCCATCACGAAGACAAAACTCACACGAGTAATAACAAATGCGATATTCCCTGAGGATATCAAATGATGAGACAAATAAAAAGGGTGGGGAAGGAGGCTGGTGGCAGCAATGGCGAGAAACCACCGGACCGTTGAAGAACTGGGAGACCTGGAAGCTGGAATGTAATTGCTACTCTCTTACAGGAAAAATAAGGAAGAGGTGAAACTCACTCTCGCTCGTGGATACAAGGATCATCGCCCCCGGTCTCACACCACGCTGCCTAAACACGAAAGGAAACATTACAGAAAATAACCATCAAGAAACACAAGTGTTCATAAGACACCAGCAGTCCTGCCAGAGTACAAAACATTTAGCATGCTTCCATATTCATACCCGTGGCTTTCATATACAATCCTCCACCAAACAACAGAAAACTAATAGGGCAGGAACAATTTTTTTTACCACAATGAAGGGTTCTTGATCCAAGGAATCTGAGCTACCCGCCCATTCCTCTGATCAATCCTAATTGTCATCCATTACCATGCATGGGTTTAGTACTTCCTTATGAATATAATAGTTCTGGCTGCTCCAGTATGTATAATCCCACTAAGTACGTACAATTATGTAATGGTTCACACCTGCTCATGTAATGGTTCACACCTGCTCATGTAATGGTGCACACCTGCTCATGTAATGGTGCACACCTGCTCATGTAATGGTTCACACCTGCTCATGTAATGGTTCACACCTGCTCATGTAATGGTTCACACCTGCTCATGTAATGGTGCACACCTGCTCATGTAATGGTGCACACCTGCTCATGTAATGGTGCACACCTGCTCATGTAATGGTGCACATCTGCTCATGTAATGGTGCACATCTGCTCATGTAATGGTGCACACTTGCTCATGTAATGGTGCACACCTGCTCATGTAATGCTTCGCACCTGCTCATGTAATGGTGCACACCTGTTCATGTAATGCTTCACACCTGCTCATGCAATGGTGCACACCTGCTCATGTAATGGTGCACACCTGCTCATGTAATGGTGTACACCTGCTCATGTAATGGTGCACACCTGCTCATGTAATGGTGCACACCTGCTCATGTAATGCTTCACACCTGCTCATGCAATGGTGCACACCTGCTCATGTAATGGTGCACACCTGCTCATGTAATGGTGCACACCTGCTCATGTAATGCTTCACACCTGCTCATATAATGGTGCACACCTGCTAATGTAATGGTGCACACCTGCTCATGTAATGGTGCACACCTGCTCATGTAATGGTTCACACATGCTCATGTAATGGTGCACACCTGCTCATGTAATGCTTCACACCTGCTCATGTAATGGTGCACACCTGCTCATGTAATGGTGCACACCTGCTCATGTAATGGTGCACACCTGCTCATAATGGTGCACACCTACTCATGTAATGGTGCACACCTACTCATGTAATGGTGCACACCTACTCATGTAATGGTGCACACCTACTCATGTAATGGTGCACACCTACTCATGTAATGGTGCACACCTGACTCATGTAATGGTGCACACCTGCTCATGTAATGGTTCACACCTGCTCATGTAATGGTGCACACCTGCTCATGTAATGCTTCACACCTGCTCATGTAATGCTTCAGACCTGCTCATGTAATGCTTCAGACCTGCTCATGTAATGGTGCACACTGATCATGTAATGGTGCACACCTGCTCATGTAATGCTTCACACCTGCTCATGTAATGGTGCACACCTGCTCATGTAATGGTGCACACCTGCTCATGTAATGGTGCACACTGATCATGTAATGGTGCACACCTGCTCATGTAATGCTTCCCACCTGCTCATGTAATGCTTCACACCTGCTCATGTAATGCTTCACACCTGCTCATGTAATGGTGCACACCTGCTCATGTAATGCTTCACACCTGTTCATGTAATGCTTCACACCTGCTCATGTAATGCTTCACACCTGCTCATGTAATGGTGCACACCTGCTCATGTAATGGTGCACACCTGCTCATGTAATGCTTCACACCTGCTCATGTAATGCTGCACACCTGCTCATGTAATGGTTCACACCTGCTCATGTAATGGTTCACACCTGCTCATGTAATGGTGCACACCTGCTCATGTAATGGTGCACACCTGCTCATGTAATGGTGCACACCTGCTCATGTAATGGTTCACACCTGCTCATGTAATGGTGCACACCTGCTCATTAATGGTGCACACCTGCTCATGTAATGGTTCACACCTGCTCATGTAATGGTTCACACCTGCTCATGTAATGGTGCACACCTGCTCATGTAATGAGCGTAAGCACACCTGCTCATGTAATGGTGCACACCTGTCATGTAATGGTGCACACCTGCTCATGTAATGGTGCACACCTGCTCATGTAATGGTTCACACCTGCTCATGTAATGGTTCACACCTGCTCATGTAATGGTTCTAAGTGACTTTGCATGTGGAATGATTGTTGGTGCCAGACGGGTCTGGGGTTTTCACAACACTAGAGTTGACAGAGAATAGCGTGAAAAATACAAAAACATCCACTGAGCAGTTCTGTGGGCGAAAACGCCTTGTTAATGAGAGGTCAGAGGAGAATGGCCAAACAGGTTCAAGTTGACAGTAACTTAAATATCCATGAATTACATTAGTGGTATGCAGAAGAGCATCTCTGAATGTACAATATGTCAAACCATGAAGTGAATGGGATATAGCAGCAGAAGACCACACCGGGTTGCACTCCTGTCAGCTAAGAACAGGAAAGTGAGGTTACAGTGGGCACAGGCTCACCAAAACTGGACATTTGAAGACTGGAAAAAACAAACATTGCCTGGCCTAAGTTATCGCGATTTCTGCTGTGACCTGCAGATGACAGGGTCAGAATTTGGCATAAACCTTTGGGATGTAGTGGAACAGGAGATTTGCAACATGGATGTGCAGCCGATAAATCTGCAGCAACTGCGTATATCAACATGAACCAGAAACTCTAGGGAATATCCACACGTTAATCCGACATAAGAATACAGAGGTGTTCGGGACGAGTTTGGGGCCCACTGACCATTACAAAGTACCAAATAAAGTCCCTGTCTGCCTGCCTATAAATACCCATTTGATCTGTCTCTGTGTGTTAGTGTGACTTTGTAAATGGTCCAAGTCGGGCCGAAACGTCGTCGTAACTCCTCTTTATATGTGCGGGTTGTGTGTGTATTGTTCCAGTCACGGTATTGTGCCTTTTTTGTTACTCTAGGGAATGTTCCCAGCACCTTGTTTGAATCCATGACATGAAGAATACAGAGGTTGTTCTGGGAGCGGAGAGAGGCCCTACGCAGTACTAGAAGGGTGTACCAAATAAAGTGGCCACTGTGCGTGTGCGCGCGTGCGCAAAATAACCACGGGGGGAGTTGAATGATAGCTCTAGACCTTCAGTGTTGCAATCAACGCATCAGGAGCTTGCAATGTTGCAGAAAAGAGGATGACGTCTAAGCAAACACGTTCAGAGGGAGCGTTTTTGCTAGCAATGTGTTTGCTTGAAGTTTATCATCTTCTGGAAAACTGCAAGCTCCTGATTATCTGTTGATTGCAACACGAAAGGCCGAGAGCTAGCATTCAACTCCCAAGTGGTTGTTATATATATATATATATATATATATATATATATATATATATATATATATATATATATATATATGAGAGAGAGAGAGGAAGGTGCCAGAGGTGTGGGTGGCACTTGTCAGGTAGCAGATAACCACACCAACAGCTAGCTACATGGCACTGAGAGATGCAAAGATAAGATGTTACAAGCCAAGTGTCAGGAGATGCAACACACACACACACACACACACACACTAGGAAATAAGACTGGAGAAGGAAGGAGTTCACATGAAATGACAAAGTCTACAAGGAGTCCAGCAGAAGTTTAAGTGAGGTATTTTCAGTGGAATGAGGAACACTGCCAGAGAGGGAGAGTGCACCAACGAGTACTAGACACAATACAACAAGAGGAAAGGTGAAGAAACTGCTGAGCTGGATACCTTGAAGGTAACGAGACTAAACAACGTCTCTCCGTGAGTTCTGAGAGTGAGGCAGAGGAACTGTGTGAACCACTAGCATCGATCTTCAACAACAGAGGTCTGGAAAACAACGAATATAGTCCTAATATTGAAAAAAACAGACTAGCAGTGTACTACAGACCGGTGTCGTTAACACTCGTACTATGTGAGGTTGTGGAGAAGATTATCAGGAGAATAGTAGTGGAGCAGCACCTGGAGGTGAGTGCATTTATAAACAACAACCAGTACAGTTTTCCAGGTGGTAAATCCTGTCTCTCAGATCTGCCAGAATTCTATGATAAAGTAACGAAAGTTTGGCAGGAGAGAGAGAGAGGGATGGGTGGAGGTGTTGGACTCAGTAGCTCACGAGAGACTGGAATAAAAGCTAGAAGAGCAGGCAGAAATTACAGGGAAAACACTACAGTGGGTCAAGGAATACTTAAGAGGAAGGAAACAACGAATTACTGTCAGGGGAAAAGGTGTCAGGATAGGCGAGTGTGACAAGTGGGGTTCCACAAGGATCAGCACTATTTCTTGTGTATATCAACATTACAAAGGATGTTAAATTAGACACATATGCAACACTTGGGTATCTTTATTGAGAAAACGTTTCGCCACACAGTGGCTTCATCAGTCCAATACAAAAAAGTAGTAATAAAAGGAGGAGTTTGAGGTAATCAGTCCCTCGGCCTGGAGTCGATGTGTTCAGTCCATCAATCTTGAAGTAAATACAACATAAGGCAAATAGAAGTTGCTTATATACTGTAGACAGGTGAGATGAAGCAGGAGGAGGCAGGTCATAGTGGTATCAACCACTAGTCGAAGTAAGTCCTGCCCAAAGGTTTGGACAAATAAGTTGAAGAATCTTAGTATCAAGATCCCAAGAAGGCTGTGTCAGTGGACAGTGGTAGGATAGATATCGGTTCAACATACAAAGGTGTTAAATTAGACACATATGCAACACTTGGGTATCTTTATTGAGAAAACGTTTCGCCACACAGTGGCTTCATCAGTCAATACAAAAGTAGTAATAAGGAGGAGTTTGAGGTAATCAGTCCTCGGCCTGGAGTCGATGTGTTCAGTCCATCAATCTTGAAGTAAATACAACATAAGGCAAATAGAAGTTGCTTATATACTGTAGACAGGTGAGATGAAGCAGGAGGAGGCAGGTCATAGTGGTATCAACCACTAGTCGAAGTAAGTCCTTGTCCAAAGGTTTGGACAAATGTTGAAGAATCCCTTTGTATCAAGATCCCAAGAAGTTGCTGTGTCAGACGTTTTCTCAATAAAGATACCCAAGTGTTGCATATGTGTCTAATTTAACAACTTGTCGGTTCTCTGAACCATTCATCTACATCCTGTCTGACACAGCAACTTCTTGGGATCTTGATACAAAGGGATTCTTCAACATTTGTCCAAACCTTTGGACAAGGACTTACTTCGACTAGTGGTTGATACCACTATGACCTGCCTCCTCCTGCTTCATCTCACCTGTCTACAGTATATAAGCAACTTCTATTTGCCTTATGTTGTATTTACTTCAAGATTGATGGACTGAACACATCGACTCCAGGCCGAGGGACTGATTACCTCAAACTCCTCCTTTTATTACTACTTTTTTGTATTGGACTGATGAAGCCACTGTGTGGCGAAACGTTTTCTCAATAAAGATACCCAAGTGTTGCATATGTGTCTAATTTAACAACTTGTCGGTTCTCTGAACCATTCATCTACATTACAAAGGATATCGAGTCAAAGGTGTTTTTGTTCTCAGATGTGAAACTAATGGGAAGAATACAAACAGGCCAGACCAGGAAAAAGTACAATCAAATCTGGACAAGCTGCACGATTAGTATGACAAGTGGCTGTTTGAATTTAACCCCAGCAAATTTAAAGTTATAAAAATCAAGAAAGGGCAAAGACGACAGGAAACAGAGGACAAACTTGGGGACACATAGGCTGCAAACCTTCCAAAAAGAAAAGGACCTTCGGGTGAGCATAGCTCCGAGCATCTCCCCAAGGCATACAACCAAATAACCGCTGCAGCAAACACGAGACTGACAAATTTAAGAGCAGCTTTCAGGAACATCAACAAGGAGGCATTCACGACCTTGTACACATGTGTCCGGCCCATCTTGTAGTATGCAGCACCACTATGGAACCCACATCTGGTCAAGCTAGTATCGTTGCAAAGGTTTGAAACGATACTAATATCAGACGATACTAGAACTATGAAGAGCTAAACCTAACAATACTAAAGGACAGAAGGATCAGAGATGACACGATTACGACGTACAAAATACTCAAGGGTAACTGATAGAGTGGACAGGGTCTGAGAGGCGGGTGTCAGGTACACGAGGTCACAGCTGGTAGATAAAAACAGACGAGTAGAGTGGTCAGAAAGTTCAACAACTTAACAACTTTCAATATATTTGAACATCCATCATATATAAACACTGCTGGAAGGTAGAGGCAGTTATTAAACACTGCTAGCAAGGTAGAGGCAGTTATTAAACACTGCTGCAAGGTAGAGGCAGTTATTAAACACTGCTGGAAGGTAGAGGCAGTTATTAAACACTGCTGGAAGGTAGAGGCAGTTATTAAACACTGCTGGAAGGTAGAGGCAGTTATTAAACCACTAACGCTGGAAGGTAGAGGCAGTTATTAAACACTGCTGGAAGGTAGAGGCAGTTATTAAACACTGCTGGAAGGTAGAGGCAGTTATTAAACACTGCTGGAAGGTAGAGGCAGTTATTAAACACTGCTGGAAGGTAGAGGCAGTTATTAAACATTGCTGCAAGGTAGAAGCAGTTATTAAACATTGCTGCAAGGTAGAAGCAGTTATTAAACACTGTTGGAAGGTAGAGGCAGTTATTAAACACTGCTGCAAGGTAGAGGCAGTTATTATACACTGCTGGAAGGTAGAAGCAGTTATTAAACACTGTTGGAAGGTAGAGGCAGTTATTAAACACTGCTGCAAGGTAGAGGCAGTTATTAAACACTGCTGGAAGGTAGAAGCAGTTATTAAACACTGCTGGAAGGTAGAGGCAGTTATTAAACACTGCTGCAAGGTAGAGGCAGTTATTAAACACTGCTGGAAGGTAGAGGCAGTTATTAAACACTGCTGCAAGGTAGAGGCAGTTATTAAACACTGCTGCAAGGTAGAGGCAGTTATTAAACACTGCTGCAAGGTAGAGGCAGTTATTAAACACTGCTGCAAGGTAGAGGCAGTTATTAAACACTGCTGGAAGGTAGAAGCAGTTATTAAACACTGCTGGAAGGTAGAAGCAGTTATTAAACACTGCTGGAAGGTAGAGGCAGTTATTAAACACTGCTGGAAGGTAGAAGCAGTTATTAAACACTGCTTGAAGGTAGAGGCAGTTATTAAACACTGCTGGAAGGTAGAAGCAGTTATTAAACACTGCTGGAAGGTAGAAGCAGTTATTAAACACTGCTGGAAGGTAGAGGCAGTTATTAAACACTGCTGCAAGGTAGAGGCAGTTATTAAACACTGCTGGAAGGTAGAAGCAGTTATTAAACCACTGACTGACAAGGTGAACAGCTAAACACTGCTGGAAGGAGGCAGTCTTTAAACACTGCTGGAAGGTAGAAGCAGTTTTCAACACTGTGAAGGTCGAAGACAGTTATTAAACACTGCTGGAAGGTGGAAGCATTCTTAAACACGCTGCAAGGTAGAGGCAGTTATTAAACACTGCTGCAAGGTAGAGGCAGTTATTAAACACTGCTGGAAGGTAGAAGCAAGATGAGGTGCCTCATGATCTGACAATGAATCAGGCTAAATCATGAGGGCGTCTTCCTGAAGACAACCAGACCCTCGCTTGTCTTCAACATGGAACTTCCTGAAGACAACCAGACCCTCGCTGGTCTTCAACATGGAACTTCCTGAAGACAACCAGACCCTCGCTGGTCTTCAACATGGAACTTCCTGAAGACAACCAGACCCTCGCTTGTCTTCAACATGGAACTTCCTGAAGACAACCAGACCCTCGCTGGTCTTCAACATGGAACTTCCTGAAGACAACCAGACCCTCGCTTGTCTTCAACATGGAACTTCCTGAAGACAACCAGACCCTCGCTTGTCTTCAACATGGAACTTCCTGAAGACAACCAGACCCTCGCTGGTCTTCAACATGGAACTTCCTGAAGACAACCAGACCCTCGCTGGTCTTCAACATGGAACTTCCTGAAGACAACCAGACCCTCGCTTGTCTTCAACATGGAACTTCCTGAAGACAACCAGACCCTCGCTGGTCTTCAACATGGAACTTCCTGAAGACAACCAGACCCTCGCTTGTCTTCAACATGGAACTTCCTGAAGACAACCAGACCCTCGCTGGTCTTCAACATGGAACTTCCTGAAGACAACCAGACCCTCGCTGGTCTTCAACATGGAACTTCCTGAAGACAACCAGACCCTCGCTTGTCTTCAACATGGAACTTCCTGAAGACAACCAGACCCTCGCTGGTCTTCAACATGGAACTTCCTGAAGACAACCAGACCCTCGCTGGTCTTCAACATGGAACTCTGAAGACACCGACTCTGCTCAACATGAACTCCTGAAGACAACCCTCGCTTGTCTTCAACATGGAACTTCCTGAAGACAACCAGACCCTCGCTTGTCTTCAACATGGAACTTCCTGAAGACAACCAGACCCTCGCTGGTCTTCAACATGGAACTTCATAAGCTCATCTAGTCAGTTCCTGACCAACCAGGCCGTGGTTCGTATCCTGGACCGTAAGCGGCCAGCGGGAACAGCCTGGTTGCTGAGGCCTTGATCCACCAGGAGGCCTGGTCTCTCAGCTATATGACTCCGAGTACCGCCGAGTGCTGTTTCAAGGCACATTCCTCTGGTTCTATCACCTTCCTCGAGGACTGTGCACCAACATCAATCCCACTCTCGACTCCATGTGACGAAACACACAAACCTCACACAACATTAACATCAACAACATGCCTGCACCATCCATGTCACACCAACACCTCACCAACACACTCACACCTCACAAATGGTGCAAAATTCACCATCAAAGAGAGAGTAACATAACCAGAAGATGAGTGAAGGTGATCATAATTACGCTGAATACCACAGATGACTGAAAGCAGTAGTCATCAGTACACAGAATAAGATAAATGAGAAAAAGAAATATGCGGATAAGGACACTTACGTACAGCATACGTACGTGTCCGTATGCTCAGCTTCTCGGCATACCACGTACAACAAAACCCAAATATAAATCCCTATGTACGTACGGATAATCACGAGCGTACAGATCAGCACGTACATGCCACGGATTCAGATCAGAAGGTACAATGCCAAAGGTTCAGATCAGCACGTACATGCCACGGGTTCAAGGACGGCGTGTTGACCGGGGGGGGGGGTTAAGAGCACAATTACACAATCCTGCGGTCGAGAGCGCGAGCACCTCAGCTTCCTCAGTTTCAAAACAATTTCCTCTTCCAACCCAAGAAAGAACATTTCAGCCACTAATAGCCCCCTCAAACTGCCACTAACAGCCCCCTCAAACTGCCACTCAGACCTGCCTGTTGCAGTTGCCTTCAAAGCAATAAAATGTATCAACAAAGAACAAAAAAAAAAATGTCAGTCTCTAACTCCTTAAAGTTAGTGAATTATTGTTAAGATTGTGAAAATCGTGCTAACTTACTACCATTGTTATTATTGTTATTGGAGAATGGGAGGTAATCAGGTTTGATGCGAGAAAAGGGGATTAGCTTCCAGTTACGTAGATGGAGAGCCCAGAGCCCCTCAAGAGCCTGTGAAGGCTGTGATTAGTGATATGTCACTTACGACTCTTGTAAAAATCATTTACACGACTGGGAACTCTGGAGAGCACTTAGAATGTACTCTCTGGAGCGGAGGGGAGAGAGAGAGAATCATAGAAGCTATGGGAGAGTCGGGACCTCAATACACACACTACCATAACAACGTACTGCAGTGATACATATATAGGAGGAAGTGCAAGATAAACCTAGTGAAAAGAAGGGGTACCGTGGGCACAATAAGAGAACTCTGTATCAACATCCGTGGTCTAAGACCACTTGCTACCAGCAGATCTCAACCTACTACCAACAAATATCCACCTACTACCAGCAAATACCAGAAATATTGGGGAATACATGACTAAGTTTTGAAGGGAACTAGTCCACTATTTCCACCAAATATTTGATCAGCCTGGCTCTGATGGCTACGTGGGCCTGTGGACTAAGGGCAGCAACAGCCTGGCTGATCAGTACGTCACTTGGGAGGTCTCATGAACCATTCTTGTAACTAACCTCGTGGTTCCTGGAGAATACCCCGCTGCCCAGTCCGTGATCAAGCCTCGGGTCAACTCTTGTACCAAACGTCTGTTACCTTTTGTGTACTTGAGGACAAGAGGGTTGTGTGCTGGCGCTGCGTATTCCAGTACTGGTCTTCCGTATAGCATGTACACTCACATGTTTCCTTGTTCACGTTCTTGAAGATTATGCTCATATTTGCCAGCACTGTATATGCTGTCAGTGTTACTGTGCTTGGAGGGATGTCCACTCTGAAGTATGGCTCAGTTCAAGTCACGGTAGTCCTTAAAACCAACAAAAACAATAACAACTCAGGAAATTTACTCCTTCCGACTCTGTTAGTGTGTGTGTGTGTTTGTGTGTGTGTCTGTACAATACCGATTAGTCTACATTAGTCACATCAGCTGAGAGATAATAATTTACTTTGGCATTATTAGGCACCGTCTGTGATGCCAACCCCTCCATCTCTCCCTCCCTACACCCCTCCCTCCTTCCCTTCCTCTCTTCATACACCCCGCCATCCTCTTTCTCTTTCTCCTATTCTTTATCTTGAAGAACTGAGACAGAGAACTGGTGTTAGGACTGTGTAGCAGCCCCCCTTCCCTCCATTTCACTACGTGAATTAGTGAATGATTCATCTGTGACCGCGGGGGTCATCGCCCCCGCGGCCCGCTCTCAAATCAGCTCTTCTAAATTGGAAAGGAAATATTGCAGGAATAAGATCTATCTGGATGTGAGGGGAAAGAGGGTGAGGGTAGAAGGTAGGGGTAGAGGGGAAGAATGAAGTGTGCTCTGCGTGTATTAGTGAGGGAGATCCCAGTGTCGGGTTATGTAAAAGAGAGGAGGAGGATGTGGGTGGTAGGAAGGGTGGATGTGGGTGGTAGGAAGGGTGGATGTGGGTGGTAGGAAGGGTGGATGTGGGTGGTAGAAGGTTAGATGTGGGTGGTAATAGGTGTGGGTGAATTTTTGTATACGAAAACGTACGTGTACACTCGGGATATACCTGTGACTGGTTCCGAGAGTGTTTTGTCACCCTCGCAGCTTGGCCTGATCAACCAGGCTGTTGCTGTTGCTGGCCCACACATCCATCACAACCTGTTTGATCTGGAACTTAACAGAGGTAGTGATACAGCTTCCTCTTGAAGACTTCTACACTTGTCCCAGCAGTGTTTCTGATATCTGCTGGTAGCAAGATGAACAGTCTTGGCCCACGGATGTTGACACAGTGTTTTCTTACTGTGTCCACGGTGCTCCACTTTTCACTGGGTCTACACTTCCTCCCATATCTCTCACTCCAGTATGTTGTTATGGTGGTGTGAAGGTTGGGCAGCAAGCCCTACAGTAGCCTCCAGGTATATATTATCAGGTGACTCTCGTTTCGGTCCCAGGACCAAAACGTTTTCTAATAAATATATTTTTTTCACCACTTTGTCGATATCAATTACCAAAGTTTATACCAGACCTAAAATCATCCCTGAAAGACCTGAACACTTACATCAAAGACCTGAACACTTTACATCAAAGACCTGAACACTTACATCAAAGACCTGAACACTTTACATCAAAGACCTGAACACTTACATCAAAGACCTGAACACTTACATCAAAGACCTGAACACTTACATCAAAGACCTGAACACTCATCAGACCGACACTACATCAAGACCTGAACACTTACATCAAAGACCTGAACACTTACATCAAAGACCTGAACACTTACATCAAAGACCTGAACACTTACATCAAAGACCTGAACACTTACATCAAAGACCTGAACACTTACATCAAAGACCTGAACACTTACATCAAAGACCTGAACACTTAAATCAAAGACCTGAACACTTTACATCAAAGACCTGAACACTTACATCAAAGACCTGAACACTTACATCAAAGACCTGAACACTTTACATCAAAGACCTGAACACTTAAATCAAAGACCTGAACACTTACATCAAAGACCTGAACACTTACATCAAAGACCTGAACACTTACATCAAAGACCTGAACACTTACATCAAAGACCTGAACACTTACATCAAAGACCTGAACACTTACATCAAAGACCTGAACACTTACATCAAAGACCTGAACACTTACATCAAAGACCTGAACACTTACATCAAAGACCTGAACACTTACATCAAAGACCTGAACACTTACATCAAAGACCTGAACACTTACATCAAAGACCTGAACACTTACATCAAAGACCTGAACACTTACATCAAAGACCTGAACACTTACATCAAAGACCTGAACACTTACATCAAAGACCTGAACACTTCAACAGACCCTAACCACAAAGTTACAGGTGGACACAGTACGCTGTGTCTCGGAGGTTCGAGCCTTCAGCACTCCCTGAGTGAAGCCAGACGGGTAGTGCGCTTCACACTAGGTTAAGTAATTCGTCAGGAAACAGGACACAAGTGTTTCCTGACGAGGGTATCGATCATATGATGACCCGCCGCTGGAGCTTTTGGTCATCTGACCGAGACCTTCCGCTGGCTTACCCGTCCACCCTTTCAAAATTTAGAGTTATATACATAGAGAGTATCAGTAACTCACCGTCCAGGAAGGAGGGGAGGTCGGTGGAGGTGAGGGTCGAAGAGGGTAGTAGGTGAGGGTCACTCAGACGTGTAGCTGCTAGCCCACTCATGCCGAGGTAGTCACCGCCCACTGACAGTCCTGAAATACAAGAGAAACATCGTTACAGCACACTACAGTGGGTTATAGCACACTACAGTGGAGTTATAGCACGCTACAGTGGGTTATAGCACGCTACAGTGGAGTTACAGCACAATACACTGGGTTACAGCACATTAAAGTAGATTACTGTAGACTACAGTATGTTACAGCACAGTACAGTGGCTCACACGAGGCTGGATACAGACGGGACACGGTAGGTATTGTTATTACTGCTGAAAGAGCATGATACGGGTCAAGCAGTGTCATACCCTCCTCCCAAGGACCGAGGATCGATCCCTGGCACGGGTGGACACGTTGGGCAAGTAACCCTTCCACCTGCTGCCCCCTCTTCACACCTAGCACTAAGCAGGTACCTGGCTGCTAGCCCACTGTTGTGGGTCGCATCCTGGGGGAGGAGGACCACAGTGTAAACAAGCCAGACAGCATTGTTTTCACTGGGTTATCCTGGCTGGCTAACTCCCCTCCCCCTCCTGCTCTTCCTCCTCCTGCTCTTCCCCCTCCTGCTCTTTCCCCTCCTGCTCTTCCCCCTCCTGCTCTTCCTCCTCCTCTAATACAGAGACGACCGGTGGAAGATAAGGAGAACAACGAGGTAATCAGTCCTTCTCTGTATTGGACTGAAGAAGCCACTGGCTGGCCAAACGTTTCCTCAATGAATATTGCAAAATGTTGCACAAGTGTCCCATTCTTCAACTTGTGGGTTTGTAAACAAACTGCATCGCGGAATCTTGTTTCTCCCAATGGAAGTCCCTGACAGCGGGGGCGCTGACCCCCGAAACCCCCTCCAGGTATACTCCATGTATTATCCTGGGTAATTCACACACACGTTACTATGCATGATAACTGTACTTAAGTGTGCATGTGTTTCAGTGAGACACCTGCTGTCCATGTTCACCAAGCAGTAAGTAGGTACCTGGGTGTTAGTCGACTGGTGTGGGTCACATCCTGGGGGACAAAAATTAACCCAAGTTATGGGAAATGCTCTACATAGTATATAGTATGTCACTGGTGTCAGCTATGGTCTGTATAAGTTGTATCATGTTCTTGTAGAATTATTATTGTTATTATTATTATTATTAATTATTTAGGAGAGGGAAATGTCACTTAAATGTCCGCCGGCCGCATTGTTTACCCCCTCCCCAACTCTCCACCTGGGGGACAGCTGGGAGTGCCGCCGCCGCTGCAACACAGATGGCGCTCACAGCCACTAACCAACCCGCTGTAATTACCTGGCGTTCCTGGGTAGTACCCGCCGGGTCTACTGTGCCCACCGCCACCACAGAATACTACAGTACCCTGTAGTGTGTTACAGTACCTTGTAGTGTTACAGTACCCTGTAGAGTGTTACAGTACCTTGTAGTGTTACAGTACCTGTAGAGTGTTACAGTGCCTTGTAGAGTGTTACAGTACCCTGTAGAGTGTTACAGTACCTTGTAGAGTGTTACAATACCCTATAGAGTGTTACAGTAACCTGTAAAGTGTTACAGTACCTTGTAGAGTGTTACAGTACCTTGTAGAATGTTACAGTACCCTGTAGAGTGTTACAGTACCTTGTAGTGTTACAGTACCTTGTAGAGTGTTACAGTGCCTTGTAGAGTGTTACAGTGCCTTGTAGTGTGTTACAGTACCCTGTAGAGTGTTACAGTACCTTGTAGAGTGTTACAATACCCTATAGAGTGTTACAGTACCTTGTAGAGTGTTACAGTACCTTGTAGAGTGTTACAGTACCTTGTAGAATGTTACAGTACCCTGTAAAGTGTTACAGTACCCTGTAAAGTGTTACAGTACCCTGTAAAGTGTTACAGTACCCTGTAAAGTGTTACAGTACCCTGTAAAGTGTTACAGTACCCTGTAAAGTGTTACAGTACCCTGTAAAGTGTTACAGTACCCTGTAAGTGTTACAGTACCCTGTAAAGTGTTACAGTACCCTGTAAAGTGTTACAGTACCCTGTAAAGTGTTACAGTACCCTGTAAAGTGTTACAGTACCCTGTAAAGTGTTACAGTCCCCTGTAAAGTGTTACAGTCCCCTGTAAAGTGTTACAGTCCCTGTAAGTGTTCAGTCCTAAGTGTTACAGTCCAGTTATCCCTGTAAAGTGTTACAGTCCCCAAGGTTAGTCCTGTAAGTGTTACAGTCCCCTGTAAAGTGTTACAGTCCCCTGTAAAGTGTTACAGTCCCCTGTAAAGTGTTACAGTCCCCTGTAAAGTGTTACAGTCCCCTGTAAAGTGTTACAGTCCCCTGTAAAGTGTTACAGTCCCCTGTAAAGTGTTACAGTCCCTGTAAAGTGTTACAGTCCCTGTAAAGTGTTACAGTCCCTGTAAAGTGTTACAGTCCCCTGTAGCAAGTGTTACAGTCCCTGTAAAGTGTTACAGTCCCTGTAAAGTGTTACAGTCCCTGTAAAGTGTTACAGTCCCCTTAAGTGTTACAGTCCCTGTAAAGTGTTACAGTCCCTGTAAAGTGTTACAGTCCCCTGTAAAGTGTTACAGTCCCTGTAAAGTGTTACAGTCCCTGTAAAGTGTTACAGTCCCTGAATGTCAGTCCCTGTAAAGTGTTACAGTCCCCTGTAAGTGTTACAGTCCCTGTAAAGTGTTACAGTCCCTGTAAAGTGTTACAGTCCCCTGTAAAGTGTTACAGTCCCCTGTAAAGTGTTACAGTCCCCTGTAAAGTGTTACAGTCCCCTGTAAAGTGTTACAGTCCCCTGTAAAGTGTTACAGTCCCCTGTAAAGTGTTACAGTACCCTGTAAAGTGTTACAGTACCCTGTAAAGTGTTACAGTACCCTGTAAAGTGTTACAGTACCCTGTAAAGTGTTACAGTACCCTGTAAAGTGTTACAGTACCCTGTAAAGTGTTACAGTACCCTGTAAAGTGTTACAGTACCCTGTAAAGTGTTACAGTACCCTGTAAAGTGTTACAGTACCCTGTAAAGTGTTACAGTACCCTGTAAAGTGTTACAGTACCCTGTAAAGTGTTACAGTACCCTGTAGTGTTACAGTACCCTGTAGTGTTACAGTACCCTGTAGTGCTAAAGGGATAACTGGCAAAGTAGGCAGATGGATCTTCAACTTCCTAACCAATCGAACACAAAGAGTAGTGGTAAACAGAGTTAAATCGGAAGCTGCCATAGTGAAGAGCTCTGTCCCACAAGGCACAGTACTCGCACCTATCCTGTTCCTCATTCTCATATCAGACATAGACAGAGATGTAAACCACAGCACTGTATCATCCTTTGCAGATGACACTAGGATCTGCTAGGATCCTAGCAGAATAGAGCGGAAAAGTAATGTGAAGGACCTGGGTGTGGTAATGTCCAAAGACCTCACCTTCAAGGACCACAACAATGCCACTATCACATCTGCGAGGAAACTGACAGGATGGATAATGAGAACATTCAAGACAAGAGATGCCAAGCCAGTGATGATCCTTTTTAAATCACTTGTTCTCTCTAGGCTAGAATACTGCTGTACATTAACATCCCCATTCAAGGCAGGTGAAATTGCAGATCTAGAGAATGTACAGAGAACCTTTACTGCACGTATAAGTTCCATCAAACACCTTAACTACTGGGAACGCCTGGAAGCACTAGACTTATATTCACTGGAGCGCAGGCGAGAGAGATATATCATAATCTACACCTGGAAGATTCTGGAGGGACTGGTCCCTAATATGCACACAGAAATCACTCCATACGAAAGCAAAAGACTTGGCAGATGGTGCAACGTACCCCCAGTGAAAAGTAGGGGCGCCACTGGTACACTAGATAAAATACAATAAGTGTCCGGGGCCCAAGACTCCCAAGCCTCCCACCAGCCATAAGGGGCATTACCGCTGGTTGCCTTCAAGAGGGAGCTGGACAGATACCTAAAGTCAGTGCCAGATCAGCCGGGCTGTGGTTCGTACGTTGGACAACGTGCAGCCAGAAGTAACAGCCTCGTTGATCAGGCCCTGATCCACCGGGATGCCTGGTCATAGACCGGGCCGCGGGGACGTCGATCCCCGGAATGCCCTCCAGGCAGACTCCAGGTAGGTAGCAGGTAGTCTATCAGGTCTAGATTAATGCGTGCGTGTGTGTGTGTGTGTGGGGGGGGTAATAGTAGTAGTTACTAGTTGTCAAAGGTACCTGTCGATGGACACTTGGCCTGTTGTTTGTGTGTATGCGCGCGGGAGCTTGCGTTTGTTTGTGCACACGCTTGCGTGTGTGGGCGCGTTGATGCGTGCGTCAGGAAGAGCGTAGCGATGCAGGGAACACATGCTGGGCACACGCAAGCATGCGCAATGCGGCACACGCCCACTTCTAAACCAGTGATTTAGTGCGCTGACTGACGAGAATTGAGTCATTTGCAAATACAGCCAAATCTCCTTAAGTATCGTTCACTCTCGTACTACATCGCTCAGCAGTACCAACATGTGAAGGCTGTGTTAGTGTGGGCTGATGTGTTAGTGTGGGCTGATGTGTTAGTGTGGGCTGATGTGTTAGTGTGGGCTGATGTGTTAGTGTGGGCTGATGTGTTAGTGTGGGCTGGATGTGTTAGTGTGGGCTGATGTGTTAGTGTGGGCTGATGTGTTAGTGTGGGCTGATGTGTTAGTGTGGGCTGATGTGTTAGTGTGGGCTGATGTGTTAGTGTGGGCTGATGTGTTAGTGTGGGCTGATGTGTTAGTGTGGGCTGATGTGTTAGTGTGGGCTGATGTGTTAGTGTGGGCTGATGTGTTAGTGTGGGCTGATGTGTTAGTGTGGGCTGATGTGTTAGTGTGGGCTGGGTGTGTTAGTGTGGGCTGATGTGTTAGTGTGGGCTGATGTGTTAGTGTGGGCTGTGTGTTAGTGTGGGCTGATGTGTTAGTGTGGGCTGATGTGTTAGTGTGGGCTGATGTGTTAGTGTGGGCTGATGTGTTAGTGTGGGCTGATGTGTTAGTGTGGGCTGATGTGTTAGTGTGGGCTGATGTGTTAGTGTGGGCTGATGTGTTAGTGTGGGCTGATGTGTTAGTGTGGGCTGATGTGTTAGTGTGGGCTGATGTGTTAGTGTGGGCTGATGTGTTAGTGTGGGCTGATGTGTTAGTGTGGGCTGATGTGTTAGTGTGGGCTGATGTGTTAGTGTGGGCTGATGTGTTAGTGTGGGCTGATGTGTTAGTGTGGGCTGATGTGTTAGTGTGGGCTGGGTGTGTTAGTGTGGGCTGATGTGTTAGTGTGGGCTGATGTGTTAGTGTGGGCTGATGTGTTAGTGTGGGCTGATGTGTTAGTGTGGGCTGATGTGTTAGTGTGGGCTGATGTGTTAGTGTGGGCTGATGTGTTAGTGTGGGCTGATGTGTTAGTGTGGGCTGATGTGTTAGTGTGGGCTGATGTGTTAGTGTGGGCTGATGTGTTAGTGTGGGCTGATGTGTTAGTGTGGGCTGATGTGTTAGTGTGGGCTGATGTGTTAGTGTGGGCTGTGTGTTAGTGTGGGCTGATGTGTTAGTGTGGGCTGGATGTGTTAGTGTGGGCTGATGTGTTAGTGTGGGCTGATGTGTTAGTGTGGGCTGATGTGTTAGTGTGGGCTGATGTGTTAGTGTGGGCTGATGTGTTAGTGTGGGCTGATGTGTTAGTGTGGGCTGATGTGTTAGTGTGGGCTGGGTGTGTTAGTGTGGGCTGGGTGTGTTAGTGTGGGCTGATGTGTTAGTGTGGGCTGATGTGTTAGTGTGGGCTGATGTGTTAGTGTGGGCTGGGTGTGTTAGTGTGGGCTGGGTGTGTTAGTGTGGGCTGGTGTGTTAGTGTGGGCTGGGTGTGTTAGTGTGGGCTGATGTGTTAGTGTGGGCTGATGTGTTAGTGTGGGCTGATGTGTTAGTGTGGGCTGGGTGTGTTAGTGTGGGCTGATGTGTTAGTGTGGGCATGTGTTAGTGTGGGCTGATGTGTTAGTGTGGGCTGGGGTGTTAGTGTGGGCTGATGTGTTAGTGTGGGCTGATGTGTTAGTGTGGGCTGATGTGTTAGTGTGGGCTGTGTGTTAGTGTGGGCTGATGTGTTAGTGTGGGCTGATGTGTTAGTGTGGGCTGATGTGTTAGTGTGGGCTGATGTGTTAGTGTGGGCTGATGTGTTAGTGTGGGCTGAGTGTTTCAGTGTGGGCTGGGTGTGTTAGTGTGGGCTGAGTGTTTCAGTGTGGGCTGGGTGTGTTAGTGTGGGCTGAGTGTTTCAGTGTGGGCTGGTGGTGTTAGGTTCAGTTGGGCTGAGTGTTTCAGTGTGGGCTGAGTGTTTCAGTGTGGGCTGGGTGTGTTAGTGTGGGCTGAGTGTGTACAGGGCAGGTCACACACACACACACACACACACACACACACACACACACACACACACACTGTGGTAAGGTGCTAAAATCTGTGTTTAATAAATAATAATAATAAATAATAATAATAATAATAATCTTTATGTCTACAAGTACATGTACAAGGTATACAGTCCTAGGTGACATCAATGACAGACTACTATATAGAAAGCCCCTTGTTATGCTGAGCATTTCCCGCAAATTAGGTCAATTTTGTCCCAGGATGCGACCCACACCAGTGCACTAACACCCAGGTACCTATTTTATTGACAGGTGAACATGAACAGCAGGTGTGTTAAGGAAGCACGTCCTAATGTTTCCACCCGTACCGGGGATCGACCCCCGGACCTCGATGTGTGAGCTGAGTGTGCTACCAACCAAGCTACGGGACACCTAAAGTGTAATCTCTGATTCAAGAAAAGAAAAAGGAAAAATCTTTTCAAGATTGAAGAATAGTGTTTAGCAGCAGTATCTTAGACTCTCCTAGTTATCAGCTATTGTAAAACACTGAGGAAATAAGATGGCAGATCTGGAGACTCAGTCTTTATGATAGTAGCATCACAGGCGTGGTAATCCCTCCAGCCCGGAGCTGGGACACCATGCGGGGGCCCTTGCAACCTCAAGGACTACTGCACATATGGACCACTGTACCACTGGACTATTGGACTTATGGACTACTATACTACTGGACTTATGGACTACTATACTACTGGACTAGTGTACTACTGGACGCTGTACCAATGGACTAGTTTACTACTGGATTACTTGTACCTGCTGGAACCTGTTTAAACTTTTAAGGAAATAAGTGACTTATTTTGGGTTCTACTGGAGGGTAATTTACACTATGTTACTATATTTGATAATTTGTGTAATTGTATGTATATGTACTTGTAGCTAAGTAAACTTACTTACTAACCTTAGGTTAGGTCAGGTTTGTCAGGAAACAGGACAAGTGTTTCCTGACGCGGGTCTTAGTCATATGATGACCCGAAGCTGGAGCTTTTGGTCATCTGGCCGAGGCCTTCCACTGGCTTACCCCTCCATCCCTTTAAAAATTATGGTTAGGTGTGAACTGCTAGAGGCTCAGTGTTTATAATTCCTGAATTAAGTGGTATATTATGATCAAGTGTCTTAAGTGGTCAGTGTTATTTTTATATCTTAATCTGAAGGGAAGAAGTGTTAGGGAGTTCACTTTAAGTGGTAGTGAGGGGGGAGGGTACTTACCCCCTAGGGTCACTCTGGCTAGATGGTCAGGAGAGGCGGGTCCAAGAGCTGTGACTCGACACCCGTGTCAGAGAGAGTTGCAACACCTGTCATCTATGATCACTCAACACCTGTCATCTCACACTGTGACCACTCAACACCTGTCATCTCACACTGTGACCACTCAACACCTGTCATCTCACACTGTGACCACTCAACACCTGTCATCTCACACTGTGACCACTCAACACCTGTCATCTCACACTGTGACCACTCAACACCTGTCATCTCACACTGTGACCACTCAACACCTGTCATCTCACACTGTGACCACTCAACACCTGTCATCTCACACTGTGATCACTCAACACCTGTCATCTCACATGTGACCACTCAACACCTGTCATCTCACATGTGTCACTCAACACCTGTCATCTCACACTGTGATCACTCAACACCTGTCATCTCACAGTGTGATCACTCAACACCTGTCATCTCACAGTGTGATCACTCAACACCTGTCATCTCACAGTGTGGTCACAACACCTGTCATCTCACAGTGTGATCACTCAACACCTGTCATCTCACAGTGTGATCACTCAACACCTGTCATCTCACAGTGTGATCACTCAACACCTGTCATCTCACAGTGCCCCACACTGTCATCTCCAGTGTGTCACTCAACACCTGTCATCTCACAGTGTGGTCACTCAACACATGTCATCTCACAGTGTGGTCACTCAACACATGTCATCTCACAGTGTGGTCACTCAACACATGTCATCTCACAGTGTGGTCACTCAACACATGTCATCTCACACTGTGATCACTCAACACCTGTCATCTCACAGTGTGATCACTCAACACCTGTCATCTCACAGTGTGATCACTCAACACCTGTCATCTCACAGTGTGGTCACTCAACACCTGTCATCTCACAGTGTGGTCACTCAACACCTGTCATCTCACAGTGTGGTCACTCAACACCTGTCATCTCACACTGTGATCACTCATCTCAACAGAATACGCATATACGCAGCTTCTAGAACAGCGTCAGAGAATCATTATTTATATATATATATATATATATATATATATATATATATATATATATATATATATATATATATATATATATATATATATATATTCGCGATGAAGCGCTAAACCCACAGGGGTCATAAAGCGTCAAATGTAATTACATACGCAGCGTATACGCTACAGTCACAGGCGAAGGAAAAAAACTGCAAACGGCATAAAAACGGGAGGAGAAACAGGGAAAGACACCTTTATCAGTGAACAGGAGAGGCGGGTTGACTGCTGGTGGCAAGGAGCCAATCACAACACGGGAAGCGCCACGTCTCTCTCGTGATTGGTGGCTCAAATCCTTGCTAGTGACAGATAAGCTATTTCCATGTGTGTGTGTGTGTGTGTGCGTGTGTGTGTGCGTGTGTGTGTGTGTGTGTGTGTGTGTGTGTGTGTGTGTGTGTGTGTGGCGTGTGTGCGTGGTGTGACAGTCCCTCAGCCCTCAGGGTTGAGGGACTGACCACCACAAATACATAGGCTGCTGCTTATGTATGTGACTGAAGAAGTCTACTGTGTAGGGCAAACGTGTCATCAATAAAGATACCCAACTGTTGCACACGTGTCTTAATCTTCACCTGGAACAACACACACAGGAGAGACAAGCTTATGACACGTTTCGCCCCGACCTGTACCATTTACAAGTATATAGAGGAGAGGAGGACACGGCACGAAGAAAGAAGTAGTGGTAGAGGTAATGCTGGTAGTGGTAATGCTGGTAGAGGTAATGCTGGTAGTGGTAATGCTGGTAGTGGTAATGCTGGTAGTGGTAGAGGTAATGCTGGTAGTGGTAATGCTGGTAGTGGTAGAGGTAATGCTGGTAGTGGTAATGCTGGTAGTGGTAGAGGTAATGCTGGTAGTGGTAGTGGTAGAGGTAATGCTGGTAGTGGTAGTAGTAGTGGGAGTACTGGCTCCCTCATCGTCTTGTGTTAGTGTGACTTGTAAATGATTCAAGTCGGACCGAAACTTTCCTAAGTAAAACGACACAAATGCAACTAATGTGACATTTTATTGTGGCAACGTTTCGCTCTCCAGGAGCTTTCTGGAGAGCGAAACGTTGTCACAATAAAATGTCACATTAGTTGCATTTGTGTCCTTTTATTCAACATATTGTCGGTAATTCTACCAATATTAATACAGAAACTTTCCTGTCCTATGTAGGTGCTGTTAACACCAACTTCAAGGCCGAGGCACTGATTACCTCATCTTTTGTATATAGTTCTACTGTCTCCAAGTTATAGTGGGCCTGAAGAAGATAACTTTAGTGGGCCTGAAGAAGATAAATTATGTAGTATCACAGTCACTAGCGAAAAGGTTATCAAACAGATAGACCGTTTGAAGCAAAATAAATCGCCAGGCCCTGATGAGCTTTTTTCAAGGGTTCTTAAGGAATGCAAAATAGAACTCTGTGAACCCTTAACTAACATTTTTAACCTATCTCTTCAAACAGGTGTAGTGCCGGATACGTGGAAGATGGCTAATGTAATTCCTATTTTTAAAGCAGGGGACAAGTCGTTACCATCAAATTACCGCCCAATAAGTCTAACATCAATTGTAGGCAAATTACTAGAGTCGATTATAGCTGATAACATAAGAAGCCATCTCGATAGGCATAATTTGATTAATGATACTCAGCATGGATTCACCACGGGCCGTTCCAGCCTAACTAATTTGTTAACTTTTTTCAGTGGGGCTTTTGAGGCAGTTGATAATGATAAAGAATTCGATATCGTTTATTTGGATTTTAGTAAGGCTTTTGATAGAGTACCACATCAGAGACTGTTAAAGAAAGTGGCTGCTCATGGCATTGGGGGAAAAGTGTTGTCATGGATCGAGTCATGGCTCACCAATAGGAAGCAGAGGGTGTGCATAAATGGGGTTAAATCGGAGTGGGGATCTGTAACAAGTGGCGTTCCTCAGGGATCGGTTTTGGGCCCGTTGTTGTTTATAATATATATAAATGACCTTGACGAGGAATTTCTAGTGATATGAGCAAATTCGCTGATGACACGAAGATAGGTAGGATAATCGATTCAGACGTAGATGTCAGTGAACTACAGGAGGATTTAGACAAACTCAATTCCTGGTCAGAAAAATGGCAGATGCAGTTCAATGTAGATAAATGCAAAGTTCTAAAGCTCGGGAGTGTCCATAACCCAAGCACTTATAAGTTAAATAACGTAGAACTTAGCCATACAGATTGCGAGAAGGACTTGGGTGATGGTAAGCAGCAACCTTAAACCAAGACAGCAATGCCTAAGCGTACGTAATAAGGCAAATAGATTACTGGGATTTATATCAAGAAGTGTTAGCAACAGAAGTCCAGACGTTATATTACAGATTTACATCATTAGTAAGGCCTCACCTAGATTACGCAGCTCAGTTCTGGTCTCCATATTACAGAATGGACATAAATTCGTTAGAAAACATTCAGCTAGAATGACTAAATTAATACATACCATTAGAAATCTTCCTTACGAAGAAAGATTGAAGACCCTTAAATTACATTCACTTGTAAGACGTAGAATGAGGGAGACATGATCGAGGTATACAAGTGGAAAATGGGTATTAACAAAGGGGATATAAATAAGGTCTTGAGGGTATCTCTCCAGAGAGAACCCGCAATAATGGATTCAAGTTAGATAAGTTTAGATTTAGAAAGGATATAGGAAAGTATTGGTTTGGAAATAGGGTAGTTGATGAATGGAACAGTCTGCCTAGTAGGGTTATTGAAGCAAGGACCTTGGGTAGTTTTAAATTTAGGTTGGATAAATTCATGAGTGAAAGGGGTTGGATTTGAGTGGGAATTGCACATGAGTAAATAAAATTATCAAAGCTTATTTTTTGGGTAGCATTGAAAATTAGGTTGAACAAATATTCTGTTGGTGGAATGGAATGTGAAGGACCTGCCTAGAATGGGCCAACAGGCCTGCTGCAGTGTTCCTCCTTTCTTATGTCTTCTTAAAGCCACTGGAGGGCGAAGCGTCTACAATAAAGATACCCAAATGTCGCAAATGTGTCTAATTTACCTCTCTCTAGTCTGCATCTTCTCTTTGCCGTAGCTCGATTGCTAGAGCATTCGGCTCACACACTGAGGTCCTTGGTTTGAACCCCGGTACGGCTGGAAACATTAGGACGTGTTTCCTTAAGACACCTGATGTCCATGTTCACCTATCAATAAAATAGGGGCCCGGGTGTTAGTGGACTGGTGTGGGTCGCATCATGGGGAGTAAACTAACATAATTTACGGGAAATGCTCAGCATAACAAGTGGCTTTCTATATAGTACCCACGTGGGTTTAGCGCTTAACATGAATAATTTATTTTATTTTACCACAGTGGAATGTGGTGAATAGGTAACATGATCATCGTGTAGTGGATAGGCTGTAAACCTCATTAAGCAATCAACCAGTTAAGCTCCTGTATTATCTTCCCTCTCATCTCCAACACACAGTCCCTGTCTACCTTATCTACGTCTGAGTACCTCATACGTTGTGGTCATGTCTCCTCTAGTTATTCAGTCTTCTAATAAGGTAAGACCTGGTTTTATTAACTAATGTTCTCATATCAACCCTCGTACTTCTGGGACCAGTTTTGTTGCAAACCTCTGGCCTCTTCTCATCTTCGTCACCTTGAACCTGCTGGGGAAGGGGGGTTGAACTCAAGCAGCCACTTGCTGGGACAGTTCTTTAGCGTGTTACACGCCCACTCCAGGACACGCCCACGCAAGGCGTTCACCTGATTCTCCCACACGAATCGTTCGCTCAGTACTATAGTCAAGACAGACAAAAACAACACTCGTGCCAGAGTGCAAAACATCTAACAAACTTCCGTTTCACACTTATATGGCTGGACACAACAAGTGAACAAGGTAGACTGGACACAACGTGAAGGAAGACTGGACACAACAAGTGGACAAGGAAGGCTGGACACAACAAGTGGACAAGGAAGGCTGGACACAACAAGTGGACAAGGAAGGCTGGACACAAGTGGACAAGGAAGGCTGGACACAAGTGGACAAAAAAGGCTGGACACAAGTGGACAAGGAAGGCTGGACACAAGTGGACAAGGAAGGCTGGACACAAGTGGACAAGGAAGGTTGGACACAAGTGGACAATGCTGGACACAAGTGGACAAGGCTGGACACAAGTGGACAAGGCTAGGCAGAGTGAAAGAAGTCGTGGGTGTGTCATAGTAATCCCCTCCCTAGGAGCCACGGTGCCATCATTGGCACTAACCTTATAATCCACACTGAAAAACAGTAGCGACAGTGGTGCCAAGGCTGCGTGGCGACCACAGTGCCACTAAGTCCCGTGTGGCACTACCTCTGGGCACTCTCACAGTCTAGGAGTGCCCACTCACGATAACCTCAAGGAGGAAATTCCTCGTGGCACTGTTTAACATGGCTCAGTGGCACTGACAGTGGCACTCTGGCCTGTCCCCTGGTAAAGCAGTAAACTTTTTTACCCCCCTTAGTAGCAGTGGCACCACTGCGGGGTGCCCACATTGCTCACATAGTGCCAGAAAGATGACACCCTGAGGGCGGCTGGGAGGTGTTACTGAAGTCACTGGCTGTCCTAACAGTGACTCTCTCTCTGTCTCTGTCTCTCTCTCTCTCTAGTGCCTCATTCTACAGCACTAAGACCATAACTGTAGTAAATAAGGTTAAGGTCATTTGGGTTGGATTAGGATAAAATAAGTTAGTTTAGACTAGGTTACGCTGGCCTAGGTTTAGTTAGGTTGAGTTATATTGGGTTCAAGTTAGGATGGGTCAAGTTACGTTACGTTCACTATAGTGAATATCGTTTAAGGGAGATGAGAGGACTCTCATATATATGTGAACATTGGTGTCAATGTTGCTTCACCCACGGCGTTACACGTCACGCAGGGGCCACGATTGCAACCACAAATACACGTCACGCAGGTGCCACGATTGCAACCACAAATACACGTCACGCAGGGGCCACGATTGCAACCACAAATACACGTCACGCAGGGGCCACGATTGCAACCACAAATACACGTCACGCAGGGGCCACGATTGCAACCACAAATACACGTCACGCAGGGGCCACGATTGCAACCACAAATACACGTCACGCAGGGCCCACGATTGCAACCACAAATACACGTTACGCAGGGGCCACGATTGCAACCACAAATACACGTCACGCAGGGGCCACGATTGCAACCACAAATACACGTCACGCAGGGGCCACGATTGCAACCCCAAATACACGTCACGCAGGGGCCACGATTGCAACCACAAATACACGTCACGCAGGGGTCACGATTGCAACCACAAATACACGCCACGCGGGCCACGATTGCAACACAAATACACGCCACGCAGTCACGATTGCAACCACAAATCACGTCACGCAGGTCACGATTGCAACCACAAATACACGTCACGCAGGGTCACGATTGCAACCACAATACACTCACGCAGGCCACGATTGCAACCACAAATACACGTCACGCAGGGCCACGATTGCAACCACAAATACACGTCACGCAGGGGTCACGATTGCAACCACAAATACACGTCACGCAGGGGTCACGATTGCAACCACAAATACACTCACGCAGGGGCCACGATTGCAACCACAAATACACGTCACGCAGGGGCCACGATTGCAACCACAAATACACGTCACGCAGGGACCACGATTGCAACCACAAATACACGTTACGCAGGGGCCACGATTGCGCTGCCCATGTGACACATCTGATGACAGGAGGGAAGCGCTAGACAGAGGGGGGAGCAGGTGAAAAATGTGCAATTTGCTCCACTGTCTCGGCCATTTCTGGTGTTTGTATATTACACACACACACACACACACACACGTAATGAAGAGGTTAGCATTATTATGAAGAGGACTCTACAAGTAGCGAGCCAGCAACAGCCTAGTTAACCAGACAAACACCAGACGAGCCTGGCCCATGGCAAGGCTCCTGCAATAGGAAAACTCTCGAAACTCATCCAAAGTATACCAAAAGTAAAGGTAAGCCTGGAGAGACTGCAAGCAGGTGGTGTGGGACTACACATGTATATCTACAATGGCTGATATCTACCACCAATACAACAGGAAGACAGGACGGGCACCAGCTGCCACCTTCAGGGAGTCACTCAACTCCCAAAAAAATATGGTGGACTTGGCCATCACTGTAGCTTTGTTGCCATGGGTTGAGAGACCCTTGCCTCGTGGAGAGAGAGTGCATCTAAGTTCACTATGGAGTTAGGCAAAAGACTTATCAGGGCACCTAGGGATTCCAAGCCGGTTAGTTTCCTGTTACAGCATCTCAGGGTTGCAGTTCAGAGGGGTAATGCCTGTTGTATCCTGGGTACGTGTCGCAGCTCTGAGCAGCTGCAGGAGATATTTACAGAGTAACTTTTGACACACACACACACGCACGTGTGTTTTACAAATACAAGTGTATTTGTAATGTATCTGTCAAGCCTCGTGTATTGTATACGTCAGCATCTTTGTACCATCACTGTATCTTTTAGTTTTGTCTAATATATTACATAATAAAATATATCTGTTTGTGCATTTATAAAAGCTGCTGAGGAAGTGGAATACTCAAACTCAGGCACAAAAACAATTAATTTTCTTTTAAGTCTCTTTTTTTCAATCTTTCCGAGGCCTCGGGTCCCCATAATATGCACTACAGTGGACCCCATCTCCATTACAACAAAATAATATAATAAAGTAAAATATTATTATTATTATTATTATAGAAACAAAGTACAATAGTCATTTACAGTATACTGTTAACTGATGTCCCATTACGTATTCTGATTTACATAACTAAAATAAATTACCAAAACAAAAAATATACGCAAATCCGTGTTAGCGTTCTTGTAAATCCAACAAGAGTGTCAACAATGTCAGCTGAGTACTGGCGCAACCTCAAACATGCTGGCACTCAACTCTCTGCCCTCTGTACTGTTATTTTGCATTTTCTTCAACTTATCATGTTATTTCAGCGGTTATCTGATTGCTGGGCATGGCTGAGGTGCGTAACTCTGCATGCTCAGTGCTGGGAGTTGCACCATCAAAGACATTGTCTTAAGGGACAGTGTTTGTATACAAGGTTGAGACAAGTGACAGGTGACGTGTGTGTGTGTGTGTGTATGTGTGTGTGTGAGTGAAGTGAAGAGAAGATGGTTTGCCATCTTCTCTTCTCTCACACACACCCCCCCCACACACACACACACACACACACACACACACACACACACACACACACACACAGTTTTTCTTCAAGTTCACAGTGACGTAAGAGAATTCAATTTTAAATTAACAGTGGAATTCGATAAAAATTTTATAGAGGATGGTAAGCTTGAACGTCACAAGTCACGAGGGAGAGAGAGAGATCGTGGGAACTTTCCAGTTAACGAGACAGCAAGACGTTAGTGCCTAAGACGGTGCCACTCTCAGCTTTTACGAGGTGCTGGCACTGCCACTATCCTCCCTCTTACCTACTCTCCCTCACCTCCCTGCCTCCCTTAACCCCCTATTCCCTCGCTATAACTAGCTAGTATTTTTGTCGAATTATATAGATTATCAACACTCTTATTGCGAATTATATAACTCCAACACCGATTATCATATTTAGGAATTATTATTATTACACTTAAACATGCGTACTAAACCCGCACGGTTCATTCAGCATAATTGAGAAGTATATTTACGAGTTGGCAACCCCGCAGTGTTGCCATGTGATGGTTGGCATAATAATCTTTAATGTCTTCAATCGTTATTACGTCAGTTCAGACGTCTAGTTTAAAGACTGTGAGGGGAGGGGGTCTTGGAGGGGAGGGTAGTCTTGGAGGGGAGGGTAGTCTTGGAGGGGAGGGTAGTCTTGAGGGGGAGGGTAGTCTTGGAGGGGAGGGTAGTCTTGGAGGGTGAGGGGTGGTCTTGGAGAGGGAGATGGGGAAGGTCTTGGAGAGGGAGATGGGGAAGGTCTTGGGAGGGAGATGGGGAAGGTCTTGGAGAGGGAGATGGGGAAGGTCTTGGAGAGGGAGATGGGGAAGGTCTTGGAGAGGGAGATGGGGAAGGTCTTGGAGAGGGAGATGGGGAAGGTCTTGGAGAGGGAGATGGGGAAGGTCTTGGAGAGGGAGATGGGGAAGGTCTTGGAGAGGGAGATGGGGAAGGTCTTGGAGAGGGAGATGGGGAAGGTCTTGGAGAGGGAGATGGGGAAGGTCTTGGAGAGGGAGATGGGGAAGGTCTTGGAGAGGGAGATGGGGAAGGTCTTGGGGAGGGAGGGGGAAAGGTCTTTGATGGTGTACATCTGGGAGGGAGGGGGAGGTAGTGCAGGGGAGAGATCATGAGGGAGGCCCAGGGTGGAGGGTGGTATTCCTGTCGGGGGGTGTCATGGGGGGAGAGGTAGTGATGGGACGATACCAAAATTTTTGACTATACCGATACCATCAAAATCAGTGGATACCACATACTCCTGATACCCATACTCCGGTACAACCCCTAGACTGAAGGTTGGAGAGGGCCCTGGTTAACCAGACCGTCACTGCTGGCCGCACGCAGCCCGACGGACCAGCTACAGCCTGGTTGATCAACAACTTATTCTGGTCCCTCCTGAAGGCAACCAGGAGTCTCTTGGAAACTTACGTACGATGGAAAGCTGTTCAGAAGTCTTGGTCCCCTTACACTTATCGTGTGTATTACTCAAGGCACCCCTACTTTAGGGGTATTTAGCACCGTGTGCCGAGAGTCTTGCTTTCGTACCTGGACTTTACCTGGAGAGAATTCCAGGGGTCAACGCCCCCGCGGCCCGGTCTGTGACCAGGCCTCATGTTGGACCAGAGCCTGATCAACCAGGCTGTTACTGCTGGCCGCACGCAGTGATCTATGTGCAAATTTGCAACCAATCCTTCTGTGACTTTCCAGGTGTAAATTATGATGTATCTTTCTCGTGTGTTCCAAGGAACTTCAAACGTTCCCAGTTATTAAGGTGCTTGACTGAACTTGTACGAGCAGTGAAAGTTCTCTGTACGTTCTTCACATCTGTAATTTCACCTTTCTTAGAAGACGAGGTTAGGTTAGGTTAAGTAATGTTAGGTTAGGTTAAGTAATGTTAGGTTAGGTTAAGTAATGTTCATCAGGAAACAGGACAAGTGTTTCCTGACGCGGGTCTCGGTCATATGATGACCCACATCTGCAGCTTTTGGTCATCTGACCGAGGCCTTCCACTGGCTCACCCCTACACCCTTTAAAAATTATGGTTATGATTATAATCTTAGATCTAGATCCACTTAGAAGTGTGATTGATGTTACTGTAAACTTTATAACAGTTTTACTGATGTGTTATGTGTATTTGTTGTGTTAATGAATACAACTGTTACGGAAATAGAAGGGCATCTATTCAGGCTTGTTTTAAAAAATAGAACTGTGGAAGACAATGACCCCAGTGGAAATCATTATAATTTGTGTTGTTACACGAGGAATTATCAAAAATATTTGAACATTTTCCTTACAAACTTCCTATAATAATAATAATAATTATTATTATTATTATTATAATTATTATAAATTATTGGTATTAGGGTTAAATACAATCTTAATTAACCACTTCCCCCTCTCCATAAGGGAAATATCCCAACTCTTCCCCTACCCTCTCACGCCTCTCCATTCCCTCTCCCAAGCGGCCGCCTCCTTCTCCTCCTACCCCCTTCCCCGCAATCCCCCAACCCTGCTTCCCCTCTGTCACTGGTTAGTGTCAGGTGGTTGAGGTATGGCACTGGTGACAGGACTGCCCACCAGGGTCACCACAGCCTGGTTAATGACCCTCCCAAGTGCCAAACTTAACACTCCCTACTTTTCTCCTTCCTTCCCTTCCCTCCCTCCTCTCTCTCTCTCCCTCCTCCCTCCCTCCCTCTCTCTCTCTCTCTCTCTCTCTCTCTCTCTCCTCCCCTCCCTCTCTCTCTCTCTCTCTCATTGCTTTTTCAGTATGTTAAGTAGTTAGGCTAGATTAAGATAGGTTAGGATAGACTATAGTGTTGTGTCTAGTGCCAGCAGTTGTTCAGACAGATCTACACAATGTTTACTGACGACAAATTTCAGTTATTCTGTTATAGAAAACATGAGGAAATAAAAGCTAGAACGGAGTATAAAACAAATTCTGTCCACACAATACAGAGGAAAACTAATGCGAAGGACTTAGTAGTGATATCATCAGAGGATCTCACCTTCAAGGATGACAACAATGTCATAATCACATCTGCGAGGGTAATGATAGAATGGATAATGAGAACCTTCAAAACAAGGGATGCCAGTCCAATGATGATCCTTTATGTCACTTGTTCGCTCTAGGCTGGAATGCTGCTGTACACTAAGAGCCCCTTTCAAGGCAGGTCAAACTGCAGATCTAGAGAATCTTCACTGCACATACATGTTCGGTCAAGCACCTTAATAACTGGGAACGTTTATAGTCCCTTGACCTGTACTGCTTGGAACGCAGGAGAGAAAAATACATCATAATTTACACCTGTAAAATCTTAAGACGGACTGGTCCCAAATCTGCACACAGAAATCACTCACTACGAAACCAAACGGCTCAATAGACGGTACAACATACAACGAAAAGCAGGGAAGCCATGAGTGCACTGGGACAACACAATAAGTGTACGGGGCCCAAACGTATTCAACAACCTCCCATCTCATCAGCCAGGCTGTGGTGCATACGTTGGTCTGCATGTGGCCATTAGTGCCTGGTTGATCACGCCTTCATCCGGGCCTAGTCTGGGACCGTGTCAGGGGGACAGTGCCACGGGGACAGTGACCCCTGGGAGACCATGCCACGGGGACAGTGACCCCTGGGAGACCATGCCACGGGGACTGTGACCCCTGGGAGACCGTGCCACGGGGACAGTGACTCCTGAAAACGACTACAGGTAAGCAGGTAACCTCAGGGGAGGGTGGCATCGGCTGGGGCAGATGGGAAGATCCAGTGCCATGCTACATTACCACCACAGAGCACAAGTTGGCACCCCTTTGATAACCCCATGGCACTCTTCCCACACCCCCTGCCATCCCCATGGCACCCTTCCTACATCCCTGCCACCCCCTAGTGGCACTTTAACAAAGACAGGCACTGAGCACGAGGTTCCGGCACTCTACCACCTTTCCTTTGATATACTCGTAAATACCCGGGAAAATATGGCCTCAGATGATGCCATCGATGTAGCCCAGTGCGACCCAGTGCCTAGTGTGGCCCAGTCTAGTGTGGCCCAGTGCCTAGTGTGACCCAGTGTCTGGTGTGACCCAGTGTCTGGAGTGGCCCAGTGCCTAGTGTGGTCCAGTACCTAGTGTGTCCCAATGCCTAGTGTATCCATCTGTAACCCGGTGTCTAGTGTGGCCATCTGAGGCCTAGTGTCTAGTATGGCCATCTGTGACCCGGTGTCTAGTGGCCATCTGTGACCCGGTGTCTAGTGGCCATCTGTGAACCGGTGTCTACTGTGGCCATCTGTGACCCGGTGTCTACTGTGGCCATCTGTGAACCGGTGTCTAGCGTGTGGCAATTCTACAACATAAACTACCCTACACACCATTCCAAAGGGACCAGGAGCTACACACCTCACAAACAATGGGGGAACCAACTATGGCAGCAACAAACCCCCAGTGGCAAGATATTTTTTAGTAAGAGGAATCAGAAAATTGGCAAGAAATGCACATGACTTAACAGGATTATCACAGCTTATTCAAGAACGGTGTACAGTACCCACAAGATGAAAATTACACACATGTGCAACAACTGGGTATCTCTATTGTAGACGTTTCGCCTACACAGTAGGCTTCTTCAGTCGAGTACAGAAGACGTAGTCTGGAACAATGTTCCAGACTACGTCTTCAAGGGTGATGCACTGATGACATCGTCTTCACATCACTGCTTCTGTTAACTCTTCTGTACTCGACTGAAGAAGTCTACTGTGTAGCCGAAACGTTTCGGAATAAAGACAACTGACTGTTGCACATGTGTCTTATTTATCCTTAGGTAGCGTTGAAAAATGGGTTGGGCAAATATTTTTGTCAGTGGGTTTGGGGGTTTTGAGAAGGACTTGCCTAACATGGGCCAGTAGGCCTGCTGCAGTGTTCCTCATATGTTCTTATATTGCACCACCTCGGAGCCTTGTTGGCGTGGAGGCACAGTCAGTGGCACTCCTGAACCATAAATATTAATGCCCGGGAAAAAAATGAAAAGCTCAAATGAAACAAGTGTTCGATTCTTTTTAACAGGATGGAAGGGCAGAGGTGAAAGACCTGGGAGTAACTGTGTTGGCTGACCTTTTTCTTTTAAAGAACACAGTAAAGTCAATGTCACGACAACCAGGAAGATAACGGTGGATAACGAGAACTTTCAAAACAAGGGAAACAGTGGCAATGGCGAAATTATTCAAATCACTTGTGCTATTTCCGGTTTAAAGTGTTGACAGCCCCGTTCAGGGCAGGAGAGATATCAGGGCTAGAACAGATATAAGAGATCATTTACAACCCACACAGAGCCAATAAAGCATTTAAATTACTGGGAACGCGTGAAAGTCCTAAATATGTACTGACTGGAGTGGAGGAGAAAGAGATACATGATAATATATACCTGGAAGGAGCTTGAGGACCTGGTCCCAAATTTACACACTGCCATAACAACATATTAGAGTGAGAGATATTGGAGGAAGTGTAAAATAAACCCAGTGAAAAGCAAGGACACAGTGAACACAATATGAGAACACTGTATCAACATCCGTGGTCCCAGACTGTTTAACATCTTACCAGAAGATATCTGAAACACTGCTGGAACAAGTGTAGAAGCCTTCAAGAGGAAACTGGACAAGTATCTTCACCAGGTGCTAGATCAACCAGGTTGTCATGGATATATGGGGCAGGAGGCCACCAGCAGCAAAAGCCTGGTTGACCAGGCCAGCACCAGAAAAGCCTGGCCCAGGGCCGGGCTCCGGGAGTAGGAAAACCCTCGAGACTCATCAGACGTATATCAAAGGTGTGTGTGTTACCATTTTGTCCTAGGCACATGTCGATTAGACACTAGGCCTGTTGTATGTGTGTGTGTAAGGAAATGTTTCTAAATGTTTCCCCTCTGGGAATTGAACCCGGGCCCTCCGTGCGTGAAGCGAGAGCTTTAGCCACCAGGCCACCGGGGCTGTGTGTGTGTGCGTGCGTGTGTGTGCAGTAAAGACCTGGCTGGCCAGCTATTATGGCCAAGTCTCCATAAATTTTCTGTGATGGAAATATCACCACTCCCCTGCCTGCCTTCTCCACCCCTTCTCTCTCATCCCCCATCCATTTCCCCCTCCCCTTGCCGCCACCCCTATACACCTTCCCTTCCCAACGACCCCACACCCATAACCTCTCTTGCCCCACTCTCTTTATACGTTCCCCATCCCCTCTCATCCTCCCCACTCCCCTCATACACCTGCACACCTGTTTCACTCCCACCCCACTTGCTCAATGTCTCCCCACCTCTCCTCCCCGCCAGTCTACGTTATAAAGGTGTGTGTGTATGAGAGATGGACGGAGCGCACACACGACTACCAGATTGACTGGAATGTGATATCAGAATGTCTTTAGCTCACCTACACTATCATATAAGATTGTTGATATTCAACACCCACTCATAAAAATGTAAAATAAGAGGAAAAACTTCTACATACTGTACATTCATTATACATATTTATTATATAGGTTGTTATAGTTCTTAATGTTACCCAGAGCTAACAGATAAGACCGATAAGCCCAAGACCACTAAGCCACCTCTCGTACCAGACCAGAAAACGTGTCTCCAAAGGTAACGAATGACTTAGTAATCTAAGAGTTCCGAACCCCCTCCAGCAGCCGAAGTCTACTGTTGTTGACACCGAAGTAGCGAACACCCCTCCAACACTCGAAGTCCGCTCTTGTTGACATCGAAGTAAATAAGAAACGCAGTGACGGGAGCTTCGAAGAAATGTGTGGTTTCAGAAGCGTATAGAAGTTGAGGCTGGGAAAGGCAGCGACGTGGCTGAGGGGTGTTGGAGGCGGTATGGTGAGGACAATGACGTCCCCCAAAGGGTGGGGTGAAGAGTTTACCGTGTGCACGCCTTAATTAAGCAGTTCACACCACACTTCACTATTTTCCCCGATAGCCACACCTCCGGTCACCCCTTTAGCCACACATATCCAGCCACCCCCTAAGCTAGTTTCCCAAATCTGGGTTGGGTAAAAACTGAAGGTCGCGAGGATGTGTTCGAGGGAAAATCTATATATAAAAAAAGAAGAAACTACAGCAGGAAATAAAAGAGGTATTAACCAGCACATGTTGACCTCCAGTAGCATAGCTGGACCAGCACGTGTTGACCTCAGGAGCCTAGTTGGACCAGCACTGTGTCTAATGTGCACGCCAGTGAGGTCTGGACCAGCACTGTCTAGTGTGCACGTCAGTGAGGTCTGGACCAGCACTGTCTAGTGTGCACGTCAGTGAGGTCTGGACCAGCACTGTCTAGTGTGCACATCAGTGAGGTCTGGACCAGCACTGTCTAGTGTGCACGTCAGTGAGGTCTGGACCAGCACTATGTCCAGTGTGCACATCAGTGAGGTCTGGACTGCGATCTTTCTCATACAGAATATTGCAATAGCTTGAAACCATGTTTGAGGCCCCACTGATGTGCCTGGAAAGGAAAAAATATGGCTTGTAAACCAGGCTGCACAGCTTATGTGGCATTTGTGGCCGAGTGGTAGAGAGCGTCACTTGGGAACCTTGCCAGTTTCCCTGTAGTGGGATCGAATCCTGCTGGCTGCAAAAATCGCGAACAAGTGATACAAGATTCAAAACAACCACGGATGTGGGGGGGGGGAGTTGAATGATATCTCTAGACCTTTCGTGTTGCAATCAACATATCAGGAGTTTGCAATGTTGCAGATATGAGTAGGAAGTCCAGAAAGATACGTTAAAGGGAACGACTATAGAGAGAGAGAGAGAGAGAGAGAGACAGCTACAGACTAAGCTGTGTCATAGGAAGGATAGGAAGTACTTTATGCGAGTCTTAGCAAGGCGAGTTGACCAGAGGGAGACCACGGAGAGGTCAGCTGCAACGATAAGACTTGAGAGGCAGGGACAGGAGCCATGAATCAACCCCCTGCAAACACTAGTGGCCGAGTCCACACACACACACACACACACATGTGTAACAGGCAGTGTCTATCGACAAGTGCCTTTGACAACTGGTAACTAACACACACATGGGTCAATAACAAACGGTGATTAAAATACACCCACACACAGACAGACACAGACACACACACACAGGTCACGTACAAGGACGCACACGGGCGACCCTCTGCGATAAACGTCCCGTATAACTGGAGGCTCCGGGTCCTCAGTGGAATTTGTAGATGGCAGGCAGATACCCAGCAGCCAGAGGCCCCCCCTCCCCCTCCTCTTGCAGTTCCTCTTCCCCCCGCCACCTCTTCCACCTCCTTTCCCATCTTTTCCTTCACTTCCTTCTCCTGAAGTGCCTTCTTCTGCTGCTGCTACCCCCTCCTCCTCATATACAAGTACCTTTACCACAAGTTATATAAAACATTAAAAAACTTTATATTTTGCAGTAAATTTTTCAGTTTGTTTCACAAAGATTAAAATATGTAAGATTAATTTAGAGTACAATTGCGATGGGTAGAGTCACTGCAGAACACGCTCTGGTTAGAGCCTTCACCAGTACACTCAGAGAACACCCTCAGTGTCAGAGGTCCCCGACTGTTCAACGCCCTCCCTTTAAGCTTAACTGGGATTACTGACAAACCTCTGGCTCTTCAACAGGAAACTAGAACTAGAGCTTTCACTCAGGGTACAGCTTAACAAAGTCACGAGAAAGCTCTAAAACAGGGCGAAACGTTTTCCCAACCATATGGTCTACTTTCGCTCTGTCTCTCTGTGTACAAGTATGTTGACTGGGCACACAGTGCTGGTTATGGTGTTTTATCAGTGAGACGTTTCGCTCACGAGGAACTTTGTCGTCCCACGGTGATTCATAGTGCACTCCCACCATGACCTCCTCCAGTTTTCCCTGGGGAAAGGGGGAGGTCCGGAAGTAAAGCTGCAGTGGTCATCCCTGCTGGTAATTTGATCCTGTTCCATACCTGTCGTGCATTGTTGTGCCACATCTGTTGTGCACGGCTGTGTGCACACCTGCTACGAAGTTATTTCATCCAAGACAGAGCGAGGGGATGATTGCAAACGCTAAACCTATAGGGATTACACAGCGCCCCTGGGGGAGACGAGACGCGCCCCTGGGGGAGACGAGACGCATGGTTCAAGTCTGTGAACATTTTCTGCCTCCCTGTTCACCTAGCTGGTAATAGGTACCCCTGGGTGCTGAGTGACTTGTGGGTGGCATCCCGGGGAAGAGCACATAACCAAAAGTAATAGTAAAAAGTATTCTTATTTTCGTCCTTCTCCTTCTCCTTCTTCTTCTTGTATGCCTATAGTGGTTGTCTTGGTTCGTTCAGGATAAGGTTGTCCAAGGAATCAACCTCAGTAGCAAGAGGTAGTCTCTCCTCACCCAGCACACCACCAGCCCCTCCAAGCCCCTACCAGCTTTACAGAAGCCTCTCCAGCCCCCCACCACCCTCCAGTAGCCCCTCCAGTTCCTCTCCAGCCACCAGGTATCTTAAGTTAATTAGGAGTAGGCGCGTCGACAAAGGTGCAGTGACGCTGTGACTGTCTCACAGCACCCACCACCACCACCACCACAACTACACTGTCTCACAGCACCCACCACCACCACCACAACTACACTGTCTCACAGCACCCACCACCACCACCTCCACAACTACACTGACTGTCTCACAGCACCCACCACCACAACTACACTGACTGTCTCACAGCACCCACCACCACCATAACTACACTTGACTGTCTCACAGAACCCACCACCACAACTACACTGACGGATCACACTGCTTGCTGTTGCTTCAGTTTTTTTCCTTGCGCTGGGACCTTCAGGGCCTCCTGCAGTAAGTGGTCTTCAGGGTTTCGTGCAGTGGTCTTCAGGGTCTCGTGCAGTGGTCTTCAGAGCCCAGAGCTGATGTCCCAGGGCCCAGAGCTACGATCCCCAAGAAGCCGCAATCTTCAGGGCCCGCCGAGTTAAGAAAAAACCTACTTAATGCTAGGTCAAACAAGACCAGCAGGTGTAAGAACCTACTTAATGCTAGGTTAAACAAGACCAGCAGGTGTAAGAACCTACTTAATGCTAGGTGAAACAAGACCAGCAGGTGTAAGTGAAGGCCAGCAGGTATAAGGAAACACGTCCAACTTTTCTACTCGCCCTGGTATCGAACCCCGGTGTCTCAGTGTGTGAGCCGAGCACTCCGCCATCTTGCTCATCCTCGAGGTGGTGGTCAAGTCAAACACACATATACACTCACCCTCTATAAAACCTCTCAAGTGCCACTGACTCGAGTAATAACTGTCGAGGACCACTCATAATAGCAATATTTAAAGTTGAGGTGACTGGCGGGAGGAGAGGAGCAAGGGAGGGAGGTATTAAGGCATCGAGCGAGAAGACTCTATCGGGTGATTTGTTGGCTGAAAGATCTTGAGTTGCGGTCGGCGGCTCACCCGCCCACACACCACATGCTTACGGTCACCCCTGCGTCTCCTGGCTGGCCTTCCAGTACCCAGGTACCTCTGATGGTCACCTCCGCGTCTCCTGGCTGGCCTTCCAGTACCCAGGTACCTCTGATGGTCACCTCCGAGTCTCCTGGCTGGCCTTCCAGTACCCAGGTACCTCTGATGGTCACCTCCGCGTCTCCTGGCTGGCCTTTCAGTACCCAGGTACCTCTGATGGTCACCTCCGAGTCTCCTGGCTGGCCTTCCAGTACCCAGATACCTCTGACGGTCACCTCCGTGTCTCCTGGCTGGCCTTCCAGTACCCAGGTACCTCTGATGGTCACCTCCGCGTCTCCTGGCTGGCCTTCCAGTACCCAGGTACCTCTGATGGTCACCTCCGCGTCTCCTGGCTGGCCTTCCAGTACCCAGGTACCTCTAATGGTCACCTCCGCGTCTCCTGGCTGGCCTTCCAGTACCCAGGTACCTCTGATGGTCACCTCCGAGTCTCCTGGCTGGCCTTCCAGTACCCAGATACCTCTGACGGTCACCTCCGTGTCTCCTGGCTGGTCTTCCAGTACCCAGGTACCTCTGATGGTCACCTCCGAGTCTCCTGGTTTCACTTCCAGTACCCAGGTACCTTTGATAGTCACCTCCGCGTCTCCTGGTCTCACTTCCAGTATCCAGGTGCCAATGACGTGCCACCTAATACACTCCCACCATTGTTTACATCTTCATGTTTTCTCTGGAAGTCACCACATCGCCCTGATATCGCCGAAGTCGAGTCTTGCAGAGACATCGATGTGGCCGAAGGGGAGAGAGAGAGAGAGAGAAAGAGAGATAGAGAGACGCCCCGACTCGATCTGTACCGCGAAACAATGTGAGACGGCGGGTCAAGCCTGGCCAGGACCACCTTGCCCTCAACCTGCCATGCTGGTTCTATCTGCAGATAAAGCTATTAAGGAGATAAGCCGGGCCAGCACACTCGCATAGAGATTGCCTCTAATGCGGCAGGGGCAACCCCTCCTCCCCAACCCCCTTACCACTACCCATATTACCCCTACCCACCCACCCATGGTGCGCCTACGCCACCCATCCCAAAGATCATCGTCGCTTTTTCCTCTTTGCTTCGTTGTTCGCCCGGGAGGACAACGACGAAGCACACTAGAGGAGATGCCATCAACTCTTCCCTGCCTTGCCCTACCCTGCCCACCCCTGCCCACTAATACCCTGCTCCCCCTACCATTGCAGAGGCAGCCAGCACCCGGCTAGACCATGCTAGAGGTATGCGGCGGCTAAGAGAGTTGTTACAGCATGGTCTTCACACTTCCAGCCCAGTAGTGAGCTAGCCACTCACTCAGCCAGTCTGCTTGACAGTCAGTGAGCCAGCCAGCCAGTCAGCCAGCCAGCCAGTCTGCTTGACAGTCAGTGAGCCAGCCAGCCAGTCAGCCAGCCAGTCAGCCAGCCAGTCTGCTTGACAGTCAGTGAGCCAGCCAGCCAGCCAGCCAGTCTGCTTGACAGTCAGTGAGCCAGCCAGCCAGTCAGCCAGCCAGCCAGTCTGCTTGACAGTCAGTGAGCCAGCCAGCCAGCCAGCCAGCCAGCCAGTCTGCTTGACAGTCAGTGAGCCAGCCAGCCAGCCAGTCTGCTTGACAGTCAGTGAGCCAGCCAGCCAGCCAGTCTGCTTGACAGTCAGTCAGCCGGCCGCCAGCCAGCCAGCCCAGCCAGCTGATTGGCAGTATATAAAGCACCAGACACAACTTCCCAGCACTTCATTACTGAAAATCGAGCACTGTCTTGAAGACTTATCAAATCCAACCCCAAATAACATGTTGTTTGGCAAGTCCCAATGTAAGACACCAACACTGGAAGTATGTAGGAAAGATTGCAATAACAGAGGATCCCAGGAACCTGTCTGGACGATCAGTCTCACTCAGTTGAACCTCTTAAGTTGCTTTATGTCAGCAACTAACGGAACCGACCAGATTAGAGAGTACTCTTACGTTCGCAAATAAAGATTTGGTTGGCAACATAGAAGTGATGAAGACATTGAGACTCTGGTCACAACCTAACAGAAATTCAGACATGCATTGCACACTGGTGTGGGACAGCCAGATATAATCAACCGTGAGAGGAAGTTCAATTTCAACAATAAGGACCTCACCTGAGACCAAATCAATTGTGACCCCTGGCTAAGCCATGCTAGGAAGACCATGTAACTAACCTGGAGCTGAACCTGAATCTTAATAATAATTTTATTTCAGCATAATACAATGTTTATACAGAGATGAGTGACATTTAGTTGTGCATGCAGAAAGCCCATAAGCTCACTGGCACATGAAGTATACTATAGAGACGCATACCTTCACGAAAAAACAGGCAGTCTGCAAGCCAGAGAGAGAAGGGCGCTCCCTCTCCAGGCTAGGACGATGACTCACAGAACTTCTCAGTCTATGTACGTTCTGAAGAACGACAGGAAATACAGTGGTTGGAGAAATGGAGAACACTGATCTCAAATTGAACGCATCATACAGAATCTAGAAGGGACATTGGGAAAGGGACAAAAATTCCATAAACGAAACTGGAGGGAATCCAAAACACGTTTCTCTTGTCCAGTTTCCCAGAGCAAAACACAACCTAAAGACTGATAATTCAAATGAATTTTTCCTGAATGAGATTCAGATAAAGGATTTAATAAAGGACCTCATTATACTGTATTCGTGTTTCCGGTACTTAACGACGTTGATATACGTCAAGACCTTACTTAGCGACGTTGATTTACGTCAAGGCCTTACTAGCGACGTTGATATACGTCAAGACCTTACTTAGCGACGTTGATTTACGTCAAGACCTTACTTAGCGACGTTGATATACGTCAAGACCTTACTTAGCGACGTTGATTTACGTCAAGACCTTACTTAGCGACATTGATATACGTCAAGACCTTACTTAGCGACGTTGATTTACGTCAAGACCTTACTTAGCGACGTTGATTTATGTCAAGACCTTACTAGCGACGTTGATTTATGTCAAGACCTTACTAGCGACGTTGATTTATGTCAAGACCTTACTTAGCGACGTTGATTTACGTCAAGACCTTACTTAGCAACGTTGATATACGTCAAGACCTTACTTAGCGACGTTGATTTACGTCAAGACCTTACTTAGCGACATTGATATACGTCAAGACCTTACTTAGCGACATTGATTTACGTCAAGACCTACTTACGACGTTGATTTATGTCAAGACCACGACGTTGATTTATGTCAAGACCTTACTTAGCTACGTTGATTTATGTCAAGACCTTACTTAGCTACGTTGATTTATGTCAAGACCTTACTTAGCTACGTTGATTTATGTCAAGACCTTACTTAGCTACGTTGATTTATGTCAAGACCTTACTTAGCTACGTTGATTTATGTCAAGACCTTACTTAGCTACGTTGATTTATGTCAAGACCTTACTTAGCGACGTTGATTTATGTCAAGACCTTACTTAGCGACGTTGATTTATGTCAAGACCTTACTTAGCTACGTTGATTTATGTCAAGACCTTACTTAGCGACGTTGATTTATGTCAAGACCTTACTTAGCGACGTTGATTTGCGCCGAGATATTAAGGTGACTGATTTATGTCATGCCTTTACTTAAAGAATAAATTTGCATATAAGAGACTAATTTACGTCAAGACCTTAAAGATTAATTTACGTCAAGACCTTAAAGACTAATTTACGTCAAGACCTTAAAACTAATTTACGTCAAGACCTTAAAGACTAATTTACGTCAAGACCTTAAAGATTAATTTACGTCAAGACCTTAAAGACTAATTTACGTCAAAACCTTAAAGATTAATTTACGTCAAGACCTTAAAGATTTATTTACGTCAAGACCTTAAAGACTAATTTAGGTCAAGACCTTAAAGACTAATTTAGGTCAAGACCTTAAAGACTAATTTAGGTCAAGACCTTAAAGACTAATTTAGGTCAAGACCTTAAAGACTAATTTAGGTCAAGACCTTAAAGACTAATTTAGGTCAAGACCTTAAAGACTAATTTAGGTCAAGACCTTAAAGACTAATTTAGGTCAAGACCTTAACGAAGCAATGTTTCAGTAGCGCTGGTTAACACGAAGATCAGGTGCGATGATATTGTCTCCCCAGACGCAGACGTCAGCGCGTCGTCGTATGGCTGCGCCCACGAAACGGACACCACCACGGACACCACCACGTAGTAAGGTTCAGGTGGACCTAACACGGAGGCAGGAACACAAGGGTGGACGTCCGTGGGCGTCCTGTACTTTATTGCCTCCTGAAGGGGCCCACACCCAAGCTTATCAGGTCCTTACACCAGCCACGGTCTGCCTTACCTGCTACCCGCCGAGAGAGAGAGAGAGAGAGAGAGAGAGAGAGAGAGAGAGAGAGAGAGAGAGCAGAGCGAGAGCGAGAGAGAGAGCGAGAGAGCGAGAGAGAGAGCGAGAGAGAGAGAGCGAGAGCGAGAGAGAGAGCGAGAGAGAGCGAAAGAGAGAGAGCGAAAGAGAGCGAGCGAACGAGAGAGAGCGAGAGAGAGCGAGCGAACGAGAGCGAGAGAGAAATTACAAGACAATCAGTGCAAGTGTTCCACAGGGAAGTGTGCTTGGGCCATTGTTATGGAATGTCTACTTCACTGACCTCCTTCATCTCATCCCAGAATCCCATGCATATGCAGACGATTGTACTCTTATCCAAGAGAGGAAATTCCAGCAGCTCTGAGTTACATCAATCACCAGCTTATATCTGTATCAGCCTGGGAAAAACGTTGGCGGGTCACATTTGCTTCTGAGAAAACACAAATGATGATGGTCTTTAGGCAGCATGATGGTAATGCTGGAGCATTGGTAAGAATGAACCTGGATATAGGTGGATATTCAAGGAGTGAGATTTGACCGCAAAATGTCTATAAGGAATCACGTGGTAAATCTAGCAAGCAAGATAGCCAAGAAGCTATCTTCACTCAGTCGTATCTCACAGAGGTTGTAAAACTCTGTACAAGGAACAAATGTGCTCATATTTTGAGTATGCACCACTTTCTTGGATTGCTTGCCCCATCATCTCCCACGTCATCTACGACATCTGGACAATACAGAAGAGTACAAGGCGACTCATCTCTCTCCTGGACCCGGCTTGGGTAATGTGTCATCAGAGCCTTGAACACGGGAGAGTTGTGGGTGATCTTACTGTTATATACAAGGCCAGAAGACAGCTTCTTTACCACAAGACGGGCAGCAAACAGCAACTACACTTCTCCAGAACATCACTTCATGTATGTTACCACAATATACTACAAACACTGCTGAAATAAAGTAATATAGTCCCAGGGAAGGCTATTAAATGAGCTCAGGAAGGTGACAGGTGTTTGCTGGTAAATACACAACTAAACTTAGCTTAACCCTATGAAAAGCTTGGAGAGAGAGAGAGAGAGAGAGAGAGAGAGAGAGAAGAGAGAGAGAGGGGAGAGAGAGAGAGAAGAGAGAGAGAGAGAGAGAGAGAGAGAGAGAGAGAGAGAGAGAGAAGAGAGAGAGAGAGAGAGAGAGAGAGAGAGAGAGAGAGAGAGAGAGAAGAGAGAGAAGAGAGAGGAGAGAGAGGAGAGAGAGAAGAGAGAGAGAGAGAGAGAGAGAGAGAGAGAGAGAGAGAGAGAGAGAGAGAGAGAGAGAGAGAGAGAGAGAGAGAGAGAGAGAGAGAGAGAGAGAGAGAGAGAGAGAGAGAGAGAGAGAGAGAGAGAGAGAGATCCCTTCATAAAGACCAATCTGCAAGACTCCAGGCCTCCCAACCTGGAGTCTTGCAGACGTTCAGAAGTCAGTCTTCTTGCAAGATCAGACTTTTGATCTCACAAGGCTTGAAATTCAGGCTTATCCAAGCTTTCAGTTCAGCTTATCCGACGTTCAGTTCAGCTTATCCGGGTCAGACTTCAGGTCAGATGGTACACGTCAATCTTGCTACAGGTGTTGTAAGAAAATAAAAACTTAAATGTGATATACACAGATTTTGCAAATTCGTTTGACAAATGCGATCATTGTGAGCACACACAATGAAGACCACTGACACAACTGGGAAGGTAGGCAGATAGATTTTCGGGTTCCTAACACACAACACAAAAAAATAGGAGTAAACAGAGAAAAATAAGTATGAAAGTGACTGAAAAAATTACAGGAAGATGTAAGTAGTGTTTTGCAGTGGGCAGTGGAGACCAACATGACGTTCAGTGGTGATGAGTTCCAGCTGCTTAGGTATGGGAAGAATGTAATCAAAAGGAACACTGTATACAAAACTCAAGAGGATCATCAAATAGAACGAAAGGAACACGTGAAAGACCTGGGAGTAATTATGTTCATGACAGCCAGGAAGATGACGGAATGGATAATGAGAACTTTCAAAACAAGGGGAAATAGTGACAATGAAGACACTATTCAAATTTCTTGTGCTCTCTTGTTTAGAATATTGTTCAGTGTTGACGGCCCCGTTCAAAGAAGGATAAATATCAGAGCTGGACCAGATACAGAGATCATTTACGGCCAGAATAGAGCCAAAAAAGCATTTAAATTACCGAGAACGTCTAAAATTTCTAAATATGTACTTACTGGAACAAAGGAGAGATACATAATAATATATAGGTCGAATGTGCTTGAGGATCTGGTCCCAAACCTACCCACTGCCATAACATACTGGAGTGAGAGATATGAGAGGAAGTGAAAAGCAGGGCACCACGGGCACAATAAGAGAACACTGTATCAACATCCGTGTTCCCAGATTATTCAACATCCTACCAGAAGATATCAGAAACACTGCTGGAACAAGTGTACAAGTCTTCAAGAGGAAACTGGACAAGTATATCCACCAGGTGCCAGATCAACCAGGCTGTGATGGATGTGTGGCAGCAACACCCTGGTTGACCACGCCAGCACCAGACAATGTTATGATTATGATACATGTGCAACAGTTGGGTACCTGAACTCTTCTCCAGGCTGAGGGACTGACCCCCTCAAATACTATTTCTCCTGGTTGAGGGACTGACCACCTCAAATACTATTTCTCCAGGTTGAGGGACTGACCCCCTCAAATACTATTTCTCCTGGTTGAGGGACTGACCCCCTCAAATACTATTTCTCCTGGTTGAGGGACTGACCACCTCAAATACTATTTCTCCAGGCTGAGGGACTGACCACCTCAAATACTATTTCTCCAGGCTGAGGGACTGACCACCTCAAATACTATTTCTCCAGGCTGAGGGACTGACCCCCTCAAATACTATTTCTCCAGGTTGAGGGACTGACCCCCTCAAATACTATTTCTCCTGGTTGAGGGACTGACCACCTCAAATACTATTTCTCCAGGTTGAGGGACTGACCACCTCAAATACTATTTCTCCTGGTTGAGGGACTGACCACCTCAAATACTATTTCTCCTGGTTGAGGGACTGACCCCCTCAAATACTATTTCTCCAGGTTGAGGGACTGACCCCCTCAAATACTATTTCTCCAGGTTGAGGGACTGATTATATCATATTTCATTACTAGTGCTCCCCTCTGTATTTTACTGAAGAAGCCTAATGTGTTGGTGGAACGTTTCAACAAAAAAGATACCCAACTATTATACATGTGTTTTAATCATTAAGCGCCAAACAAGCCTGGCCCAAGGCCGGGCTCCAGGTGAAAAAACTCGAACCCATCAAAGGTAAAGATAGATCAGCCTTCAAGTCAACCTTGCTAGAGGTCAGCCTTCAGGTCAACCTTGCTACAGGTCAGTCTTCAGGTCAACCTTGCTAGAGGTCAGCCTTCAGGTCAACCTTGCTAGAGGTCAGCCTTCAGGTCAACCTTGCTACAGGTCAGTCTTCAAGTCAACCTTGCTACAGGTCAGTCTTCAGGCCAACCTTGCTACAGGTCAGTCTTCAGGTCAACCTTGCTAGAGGTCAGCCTTCAGGTCAACCTTGCTACAGGTCAGTCTTCAGGTCAACCTTGCTACAGGTCAGTCTTCAGGTCAACCTTGCTACAGGTCAGTCTTCAGGTCAACCTTGCTACAGGTCAGTCTTCAGGTCAACCTTGCTACAGGTCAGCCTTCAGGTCAACCTTGCTACAGTCAGTCTTCAGGTCAGACCTGCTCAAGTCAGTCTTCAGGTCAACCTTGCTACAAGTCAGTCTCAGGTCAACCTTGCTACAGGTCAGCCTTCAGGTCAACCTTGCTACAGGTCAGCTCTTCAGGTCAACCTTGCTACAAGTCAGCCTTCAGGTCAACCTTGCACAAGTCAGTCTTCAGGTCAACTTGCTGCAGGTCGCCTTCAGGTCAACCTTGCTACAGGTCAGCCTTCAGGTCAACTCTTCTACAGGTCAGCTTCAGGTCAACCTTGCTACAGGTCAGCCTTCAGGTCAACCTTGCTACAGGTCAGCCTTCAGGTCAACCTTGCTACAGGTCAGCCTTCAGGTCAACCTTGTACAGGTCAGCCTTCAGTCAACCTTGCTACAGGTCAGCCTTCAGGTCAACCTTGCTACAGGTCAGCCTTCAGGTCAACCTTGCTACAGGTCAGCCTTCAGGTCAACCTTGCTACAGGTCAGCCTTCAGGTCAACCTTGCTACAGGTCAGCCTTCAGGTCAACCTTGCTACAGGTCAGCCTTCAGGTCAACCTTGCTACAGGTCAGCCTTCAGGTCAACCTTGCTACAGGTCAGCCTTCAGGTCAACCTTGCTACAGGTCAGTCTTCAGGTCAACCTTGCTACAGGTCAGTCTTCAGGTCAACCTGCTACAGGTCAGTCTTCAGGTCAACCTTGCTACAGGTCAGTCTTCAGGTCAACCTTGCTACAGGTCAGTCTTCAGGTCAACCTTGCTACAGGTCAGTCTTCAGGTCAACCTTGCTACAGGTCAGTCTTCAGGTCAACCTTGCTACAGGTCAGTCTTCAGGTCAACCTTGCTACAGGTCAGTCTTCAGGTCAACCTTGCTACAGGTCAGTCTTCAGGTCAACCTTGCTACAGGTCAGTCTTCAGGTCAACCTTGCTACAGGTCAGTCTTCAGGTCAACCTTGCTACAGGTCAGTCTTCAGGTCAACCTTGCTACAGGTCAGTCTTCAGGTCAACCTTGCTACAGGTCAGTCTTCAGGTCAACCTTGCTACAGGTCAGTCTTCAGGTCAACCTTGCTACAGGTCAGTCTTCAGGTCAACCTTGCTACAGGTCAGTCTTCAGGTCAACCTTGCTACAGGTCAGTCTTCAGGTCAACCTTGCTACAGGTCAGTCTTCAGGTCAACCTTGCTACAGGTCAGTCTTCAGGTCAACCTTGCTACAGGTCAGTCTTCAGGTCAACCTTTGTCTTCAGGTCAACTTCTATGGTCAACCTTGCTACAGGTCAGTCTTCAGGTCAACCTTGCTACAGGTCAGTCTTCAGGTCAACCTTGCTACAGGTCAGTCTTCAGGTCAACCTTGCTACAGGTCAGCTTCAGGTCAACCTTGCTACAGGTCAGCCTCGGTCAACCACAGGTCAGCTCAGGTCAACTTGCTACAGGTCAGCCTTCAGGTCAACCTTGCTACAGGTCAGTCTTCAGGTCAACCTTGCTACAGGTCAGTCTTCAGGTCAACCTTGCTACAGGTCAGTCTTCAGGTCAACCTTGCTACAGGTCAGTCTTCAGGTCAACCTTGCTACAGGTCAGTCTTCAGGTCAACCTTGCTACAGGTCAGCCTTCAGGTCAACCTTGCTACAGGTCAGTCTTCAGGTCAACCTTGCTACAGGTCAGTCTTCAGGTCAACCTTGCTACAGGTCAGTCTTCAGGTCAACCTTGCTACAGGTCAGTCTTCAGGTCAACCTTGCTACAGGTCAGTCTTCAGGTCAACCTTGCTCGGTCAGTCTTCAGGTCAACTGCTACAGGTCAGTCTTCAGGTCAACCTTGCTACAGGTCAGTCTTCAGGTCAACCTTGCTACAGGTCAGTCTTCAGGTCAACCTTGCTACAGGTCAGTCTTCAGGTCAACCTTGCTACAGGTCAGTCTTCAGGTCAACCTTGCTACAGGTCAGTCTTCAGGTCACTTCAACCTTGCTACAGGTGCAGCTGTGACTTCAGGTCAACCTTGCTACAGGTCAGTCTTCAGGTCAACCTTGCTACAGGTCAGTCTTCAGGTCAACCTTCTCGCTACATGGTCAGTCTTCAGGTCAACCTTGCTACAGGTCAGTCTTCAGGTCAACCTTGCTACAGGTCAGTCTTCAGGTCAACCTTGCTACAGGTCAGTCTTCAGGTCAACCTTGCTACAGGTCAGTCTTCAGGTCAACCTTGCTACAGGTCAGTCTTCAGGTCAACCTTGCTACAGGTCAGTCTTCAGGTCAACCTTGCTACAGGTCAGTCTTCAGGTCAACCTTGCTACAGGTCAACCTTGCTACAGGTCAGCCTTCAGGTCAGCCTTCAGGTCAACCTTGCTACAGGTCAGTCTTCAGGTCAACCTTGCTACAGGTCAGCCTTCAGGTCAACCTTGCTACAGGTCAGCCTTCAGGTCAACCTTGCTACAGGTCAGCAGTGCGTGAAGACACGTGACGACACACTACGGCCGCAGGATTACCCCGGTATCCTGCGGTATCCCTCTCTCCCCTCCATCATCCCCTCCCTCCCTCCTTCCCTCCCACATAAACAAGGGACAAGAATGAATTCAGACTCTCATATCCTTATTGGCTATTCATTCTGCGTCTCCTGTTCCGATTGGCCAAGTCTAATTCTGTAAGATTAACAACTTGACGAGTGGCCACTAAGCTTGCTACTTGAGTGGCCATTAAGCTTGCTACTTGAGTGGCCATTAAGCTTGCTACTTGAGTGACCATTAAGCTTGCTACTTGAGTGACCATAGCTTGCTACTTGAGTGACCATTAAGACTCTACTTGAGTGACCATTAAGCTTGCTACTTGAGTGGTCACTAGCGTACTCAAGTGACCATTAAGCTTGCTACTTGAGTGGCCATTAAGCTTGCTACTTGAGTGACCATTAAGCTTGCTACTTGAATGACCATTAAGCTTGCTACTTGAGTGACCATTAAGCTTGCTACTTGAGTGACCATTAAGCTTGCTACTTGAGTGGTCACTAAGCTTGGTACTCAAGTGACCATTAAGCTTGCTACTTGAGTGGCCATTAAGCTTGCTACTTGAGTGACCATTAAGCTTGCTACTTGAATGACCATTAAGCTTGCTACTTGAGTGACCATTAAGCTTGCTACTTGAGTGACCATTAAGCTTGCTACTTGAGTGGTCACTAAGCTTGGTACTCAAGTGACCATTAAGCTTGCTACTTGAGTGGTTACTAAGCTTGCTACTTGAGTGACCATTAAGCTTGCTACTTGAGTGGTCACTAAGCTTGCTACTTGAGTGGTTACTAAGCTTGCTACTTGAGTGGTTACTAAGCTTGCTACTTGAGTGGTTACTAAGCTTGCTACTTGAGTGGTTACTAAGCTTGCTAGAGTGGTCACTAAGCTTGCTACTTGAGTGACCATTAAGCTTGCTACATGAGTGGGCACTAAGCTTGCTACTTGAGTGACCATTAAGCTTGCTACTTGAGTGGTCACTAAGCTTGCTACTTGAGTGACCATTAAGCTTGCTACATGAGTGGGCACTAAGCTTGCTACTTGAGTGACCATTAAGCTTGCTACATGAGTGGGCACTAAGCTTGCTAAATGAGTGGGCACTAAGCTACACGTGCTAAGGGACCAGAGCTTTTTCTTAGAACACACACACACACACACATCCACTCACACACACACATCCACACACATACACCCCACACATCCACACACATACACACATCTACACCCACATACACAACCACACCCACACACATCCACACAGACATCCACACACACACACACACACACACACACAACCACACCCACACACATCCACACAGACATCCCCACACACACACACACACACACACACACATCCACACAGACATCCACACACACACATCCACACACACAGACACACACACAGACATCCACCCAGACATCCACACACACACACACACACACACATCCACACAGACATCCACACACAGACATCCACACACACACATCCACACACAGACATCCACACACAGACATCCACACACACAGACATCCACACAGACATCCACACACACACACACACAGTTCAACTGAGAGAAGCAGAAATCTGTGTCTTCCGGTGTACAGTAGAAGTTGAGTCGGCACTTGAAGATTCATAACAGTGGCACAGTGCCGGCTAAGTGGCATACTAATGGCGCTAAGGGCACGGCAAGTGGCTCTAAGTGGTACAGGGGGAGGGAGAAGTGCAGGTGAAGTGGTACAGCAGCAGTGATATGTGGCAGTGAACTGGTGCAGGGGGCAGTGTAGTGGTTGTTAAGTGGGAGGGGAGACGGGGTAATGGGGGGCAGCCAGGGGTGATCTGGGAAAGGGGTGATCTATGGGAAGGGGGTATTCTACGAGAAAGTGGTGTCTTGTTAAAGGGGTGGTCTAGGAGAGGTGGTCTTGTTGAATTGGTGGGTTAGTAAGAGAGGTAGTCTTGTTGAAGGGGTGGTCTAGTAAGAGAGGTGGTCTTGTTGAAGGGGTGGTCTAGTAAGAGAGATGGTCTTGTTGAAGGGGTGGTCTAGTAAGAGATGCCTTGTTGAAGGGGTGGTCTAGTAAGAGATGCCTTGTTGAAGGGGTGGTCTAGTAAGAGAGGTGGTCTTGTTGAAGGGGTGGTCTAGTAAGAGATGCCTTGTTGAAGGGGTGGTCTAGTAAGAGATGCCTTGTTGAAGGGGTGGTCTAGTAAGAGAGGTGGTCTTGTTGAAGGGGTGGTCTAGTAAGAGAGGTGGTCTTGTTGAAGGGGTGGTCTAGTAAGAGAGGTGGTCTTGTTGAAGGGGTGGTCTAGAGGAAAGGCTGCGGGGGGGAGGGGAAGATCAGTGGCACTAATCAACACTACAAAGGGGGATGGGACTCGTTACCTCAGTGCCACACAGCATCAGGTCTTTTTCAAGACCAATAAATTTTCCCCTGCCAAAACAACCCGAGATGGACACGAAAACTGTCAATTTATTCCAACAAATACGACTTAAAACACTGTACCAGACACACTGTACCAGACACACTGTACCAGACACACTGTACCAGACACACTGTACCAGACACACTGTACCAGACACACTGTACCAGACATTTACACTGTACCAGACACTCACACTGTACCAGACACTCACACTGTACCAGACACTCACACTGTACCAAACACTTACACTGTACCAAACACTTACACTGTACCAAACACTTACACTGTACCAGACACTTACACTGTACCAGACACTCACACTGTACCAGACACTTACACTGTACCAGACACTCACAGTGTACCAGACACTTACACTGTACCAGACACTTACACTGTACCAGACACTTACACTGTACCAGACACTTACACTGTACCAGACACTTACACTGTACCAGACACTCACACTGTACCAGACACTTACACTGTACCAGACACTCACACTGTACCAGACACTCACACTGTACCAGACACTTACACTGTACCAGACACTTACACTGTACCAGACACTCACACTGTACCAGACACTCACACTGTACCAGACACTCACACTGTACCAGACACTCACACTGTACCAGACACTCACACTGTACCAGACACTTACACTGTACCAGACACTCACACTGTACCAGACACTCACACTGTACCAGACACTCACACTGTACCAGACACTTACACTGTACCAGACACTTACACTGTACCAGACACTCACACTGTACCAGACACTTACACTGTACCAGACACTTACACTGTACCAGACACTTACACTGTACCAGACACTTACACTGTACCAGACACTTACACTGTACCAGACACTTACACTGTACCAGACACTTACACTGTACCAGAGTATAACACCAGGCACATCTCCTGAGGCGCACATCAACCAAATAACTGCTGCAGCATACTGGCGCCTAGCAAACCTAAGAACAGCATTCCGACATCTTAATAAAGAATCGTTCAGGACCCTGTACACTATGTACGTTAGGCCCATATTGGAGTATGCAGCACCAGTTTGGAACCCACATCTAGCCAAGCATGTGAATAAGCTAGAGAAAGTGCAAAGGTTTGCAACAAGACTAGTCCCGGAGCTAAGGGGTATGTCCTACGAGGAGAGGTTAAGGGAAATCGACCTGACGACACTGGAGGACAGGAGAGATAGGGGGGACATGATAACAACATATAAGATACTGAGAGGAATAGACAAGGTGGACAGAGACAGAATGTTCCAGAGATGGGACACAGCAACAAGGGGACACAGTTGGAAGTTGAAGACTCAGATGAATCACAGGGATGTTGTCGTGTCAGTATCATATGTACACTTGTGTAGTGTACCAGCATTCAGCATTCATCCCACTTATACAGCTGGTCCCTTTGCGTGTGACGTCACGATACCCGCTGACGTCAGAGGCTCAGCGCATGTGCATAGCCTCAGATAGGCGTACCCTCTCACTAGCGACAGACCTAAGAGCGAGACGGACGGTGGCTGGGCTCCCCCCAACACATACTGTAAATATACCGTAACCATCCTACAAGGAGTGTCTATGTCTACCTAAATATCTCTCCCAAGACCCACACAACAAGTGGTGACAGCGGTGTGCCGTAATTTTTATCGATTACGATGTTATAGAGAGATAGACTAGACAAGCAAGCAAACAGTCTCCAGACCGACCACGTTACCAGCTACCTACATCCAAGAAGTCTACAATATCTAAAGTATCTCCTGGTCAGTTAAGTGCCTCATTTGTTGATTTGTTAAAACCTACGAGGGGTTGACCCGGGTTTTGCAAATTCTGAACGAGTAAGCCAGTGAGGGGAGAGTACCATTCCAGCCAGTAAAGCCACCACCAGTTACATCAGCCTAGGCTTAAGCCAGCTTCTACCTTGCTGTGCTAATTTGTTACAAGATTCCAAGCCAGTCAATCTGTGTGAAAATATTCTACTAAGCCAGCAAGCCACTCTGCTGTCTGAGAAGTAAGCCACGTGAGTCACGCATTTATACCACCTTTGTACTCCAGTGTATTGCTGTTCTGAGTACAATACCATCCCCGTGGTATCCTGGGTTATTCAAGCCACCCTGGGTTAAGTTCATATAAACGGCGTAAGCCACAGGCGCACGCGGGAAGCGGTGTAAGCCTAGCCACTCCACCACCACCCCCCACCACCCACGCTAAGGCAGACGCCTTGACCACGTGCATCCACCCACACAAAGCATTAAGTGTGGATTATTTCACCCTTAACTGGGTCCTGCAAGCAGTTTATTGGCTACGAACCAGGTCGAGCGTCCTGAGTGTGTTTCTTCTGAACTGTTGTGCCAACTGTACAAAGCCTCGGTTCGTAGTCCGCCGGTTTATGCACATTACTTCAAGTTATCAACGAGTGGACCAGACCACCAGCCTTCACCACCACCCTCCACCACCACGCTTCAGTCACCGATCTCCACCCTAGAGACATTTACTGTGTTGTTGTTTTATTTTTCAGATAATCTATAGACAATTTCGTGTGTTGAGACAATTTCTGCGAGTTACATAAATTTTGAGTTATCCTAGGAAGTGTTCCGTGTTAAATTAATTATTTGCATTAATTTTTGATTTCACTAATATTGTCTCTTGTTAATTATTGCGTTATAATTTCTGTGAATTTCGTTGTGTTACTAAATATGCAGTAAGTACAGTTTTGTTAAAGTTATCTTGTGTTCCAATATTCCACCAAGTAGTAATTTTAAAAGATTTTAAATTTTTCCCCAGCATTGTCCATGTGTTGTTGAATTTTCTGTCTTGTTAATTATTGTGTTTCACCAAGTGCACTATCCCAGAGTTATCATTTTTTATTATTTTACCCTTGTTTGTTAATATTAATTGTGTAATTAATTAATTTTGCTTGCCCCAGTAACTACATATTGTTTTCTCCTCCAAGCAATTTTTAACCTTTTACCAGTAATATTCCCTGCTAATTCTTATGTGTTGCAGTCAGTGTTACTTTTCCCTTGCACCTGCTATTGTTTTGTGTACTTGTTTATTTTTTATACAGTGCTAATGTGTTTCAACCTTGCAGACTAGTGCTATAATTTTTATTGAAGATCTCAATTTCTTCTGATAAGTTAATAATCTCAAGGACTACGAAATTGACTTTTTGTGAATTTGTAAGTCCAAAAGTTAATTACCCTGATGAGTTGTACTTCAGTTCCTGTAAGTGTTGCCTTATTTTCTTGTTAAATATCTTGTTCATGATTTTTTTTTTACATAGTTCATGTTAAAGTGTTGTTTGAACAATTTCACTCTTAAGTTTGTTTAAAGTCAGTGTTTTTAGTAAATTGTCCCAGTAATTATTTTATTGAGTTACCTTGCTTTGCTTGCAATAAAGAGTAAGAGTGTTCAAACTAATTCATTCGTAATATCTTAATTCTTGTGTTGCAAAGTTTTTCCGCAGTGCAATTATTGACTATTGATAATTCCTGAAATTTATTTTGTGTAAATTATATTCCCCAGTATTCAATTTTTGTTTCATCAATTTTATTGTTATTTGCTCAAGTAACTTGTCATTTCCTAAGAGTAATAAGTAATATTCCAGTGAACTTCTAGTGATTCAAGCAGTAAAGTTACTTTAATTTTTGCCAGTGAATATTCTATCGAATTGTTTTATCAGATTGTTGCTAGTGTCATAACCATTATTGAATTCTTTTAATTAGTTGTGCATTTAATTCTTTTATTGTGTTGCAATTTTGTTGATATTTACAAGAAAAGAAAACTCATTTTGCTGTTCAAGTTAAAGCTAGATTGTTTTATCTTAGTGTGTTGAGTTTCCTTGCCAAGTAAATTTCCAGTGAGTTATCTTTTCTTTAGTGTTATTGTGCTATTATCCGTGTTACTTATGCAGAATAGTTAATAATTTCTATCAGTTAAGCTATATTGTGCCATATACTTGCGTAAATTTTGCTTTCATTTCAATTCTCGTTTAATTGCTCAGTCATGTCTAAAGTAAATTCAAGTGATAACTGTGTGTTTTCTGCCAGTCAAGGCATTGAAGTTCTAGTAACCATGTGTGATAATACTGTGTGTATTGCCATTCAGCGCCATAATGATAATGAGTCGGTAAACAGCCCTCATAGTCCCTTAATGACTGAAAGAAAGTCTCTAGCCTTTGAACAATGTGTTTGTTCTTCCAGCTTGTATCAGAGATTTGCCAGAGTGATGCGGAATGTGAAGTTCAGATTAGTTCTTGTAGAAAGTATGTGTTCTATTTGTTAAGATTGCCGAGCGGTCAAGGCACTAGTATTACTGTCACTCCTGTCTGGAATTCAGCCCCTACAATATCTTGCATGCAAGATAGCGTTCAGATGCCTAGGGTGCCGGAGGTATCCCGGACCGCCTTGAGTACTGAGTGTATCCTTGCAATGTTGCTAGTTCAAGTAGTAGTTCCTCTCCAGGGGACACTTTGTTGAAGAAAGACTATTTGAATGAGTTATAGCATCTCTCGCTGATGCAAAAGCAATTGCAGAAAGCCGTTTCTGTTGCTAGTGTATTCACTAGAGTGCCAGTTGTTGTCCCTCGTGTTTCAGATAGTGTTCCTTCCAGTTGACAGTAAGCCTTTGCAGAGTAAAGTGTCGTGTGTCGAGTAATTCTTACCTGCAGTAAGAGATAGTGAGAGCCGTTCTCCTTTGCTCATACTTTGTGTCTTTGAGCTAACTATTTCAACCGGGGAGAGATCCATCCACTCCACCGAGTCTGTTCATTCCTTCAGTAGGAAAGTGATTATAAGTTAATCAAAACCGAGTTGTTCATTCCTCCAGGAGGAAAGTGATCATAAGTTGTGAGCTAAAGATAGAAAATCAGAAAATCCAGTTTAGAACCGAATTATTGACTGTGTGTTTTGTTATTAGATTTCCAGTATCTAGCAAGATTGTTGTGTGTTCAAGTTCTCTCTGAGTTCTGAGTTTTAACAGTATAACCCGTGTTAGCCGAGTTTATCTTTCCTGTTAAAACTTCTTCCCTGTAAATATTTATTCTTCCTCAGAAGCCGAAGAGTGCATGAATACACATCGATTGATCGATCAAATTTGCAATTGTAATGTAGTTACATATTTATTCAGAATGCTGTTCATGCATTCCAAGATTATCTCAAGAAATTGTAATAGACTAGTCCTTTACCAAATTACCTTACAAAAGCATTTAAAAATAACTTACATAAAGTGAGTTGGACCATCAACGGTACACTATATATAATCGTTATATCAGTATAAATTTCTCTATGATTAACTCAGAGCGAGTAAGATTAATCTTGATCAGTTCCAAGTTATAATGTGTTTGCTATTGTATAGATTCACCCAGTACCACCTGTCTTTTCAGTCTATAGAGTTGTATAGTATGCCGAGACGTCATACGATAACATGACCGAGCTGTCGTGTCAGTATCATATGTACACTTGTGTAGTGTACCAGCATTCAGCATTCATCCCACTTATACAGCTGGTCCCTTTGCGTGTGACGTCACGATACCCGCTGACGTCAGAGGCTCAGCGCATGTGCATAGCCTCAGATAGGCGTACCCTCTCACTAGCGACAGACCTAAGAGCGAGACGGACGGTGGCTGGGCTCCCCCCAACTCATACTGTAAATATACCGTAACCATCCTACAAGGAGTGTCTATGTCTACCTAAATATCTCTCCCAAGACCCACACAACAATGTTAGGAAGTATTTCTTCAGTCACAGAGTGGTCGGAAAGTGGAATAGTTTGGGAAGCGATGTAGTGGAGGCAGGATCCATTCATAGCTTTAAGAAGAGGTATGATAAAGCTCATGGCGCAGGGAGAGTGACCCAGTAGCGGCCAGTGAAGAGGCGGGGCCAGGAGCTATGAATCGACCCCTGCAACCACAACTAGGTGAATACACACACGCGCGCACACGCACGCACACACACACACACACACACACACACACACACACACACACACACACACACACATCAACTTGAGACTCGTAAAAGAGTTCATTGTTTTCTCTAAATATTGTTTGAGCAGGAAAAGGCAGGGAGCGTGAGCGTGTATTGCAGAGAGCAATGTACACACACATGTTCAAACGTACACGCGCACACATACACGCACACACACACACACACGAAGAAAGGTTAAGGGAAATCGGCCTGACGACACTGGAGGACAGGAGGGTTAGGGGAGACATGATAACGACATATAAAATACTGCGAGGAATAGATAAGGTGGACAGAGACAGGATGTTCCAGAGAGGGGACACAGAAACAAGGGGTCACAATTGGAAGTTGAAGACTCCTATGAGTCAAAGGGATGTTAGGAAGTATTTCTTCAGTCATAGAGTTGTCAGGAAGTGGAATAGCCTAGAAAGTGACGTAGTGGAGGCAGGAACCATACATAGCTTTAAGACGAGGTATGATAAAACTCATGGAGCAGGGAGAGAGAGGACCTAGTAGCGATCAGTGAAGAGGCGGGGTCAGGAGCTATGAATCGACCCCTTCAACCACAAATAGGTGAGTACAAATAGGTAAGTACACACGCACACACGCGCGGCCAGTGAAGAGGTGGGGCCAGGAGCTGTGAATCGACCCCTGCAACCACAACTAGGTGAGTACACACACACACAAGCTTATTCGCAATAACCAGCACGGTTTCAGAGAAGGGAAATCCTGTGTCACAAACCTACTGGAGTTTTACGACAAGGTGACTGAAGACTGGAGAGAGAGAGAGAAAGAGAGGGGTGGGTAGATTGCATTTTCTTGGACTGTAAGAAGGCTTTCGACACAGTTCCCCACAATAGAGCAGTGCAAAAGCTAGAGGAGTAGGCAGGAATAACAGGATCAGGGAATACCTGACAGGAAGGAAACAACGAGTGGTGGTACGTGACGAGGTGTCAAAATGGGCGACTGTGACGAGTGGGGTTCCACAAGGGTCAGTCCTAGGACCGGTGCTGTTTCTGGTATATGTGAATGACATGACGGAAGATGCAGATTCAGAAGTGTCCCTGTTTGCAGACGATGTGAAGCTAATGCGGAGAATTCAAGTGGATGAGGATCAGGTAGGACTACAAAGGGATCTGGACAGGCTGCAAACCTGGTCCAACAACTGGCTCCTGGAGTTTAACCCCACCAAGTGCAAAGTCTTGAAGACTGGGGAAGGTCAGAGAAGACCGCAGACACCGTACAGACTAGGGACACCAAAGACTGCAAACCTCACTCAAGGAAAAGGATCTTGGGGTGAGTATAATACAGAGTTGTCAGGAAGTGGAACAATCTGGAGAGTGATGTAGTGGAGGCAGGATCCATACATAGCTTTAAGATGTATGATAAAGCTCCTGGAGCAGAGAAACAGAGGACCAGTAGCGACCAGCGAAGAGGCTGAGCCAGGAGCTATCATTCGACCCCTGCAACCGCAGATAGGTAAGTACACGCACACACAAGGGTGATGATACAATTCCCAAACATCCTAAACTCCCTACCCCACACTCCCACTCCCACCTTAACACCTACACACCCTGACGGAGGGAGGGAGGGGGATGTGTTATCCCAGCTTCACCACCTGTCATCACTCACACTCAGTATACAGTCACTCATACAAGGACGTTACATCACTGACGTCGCTGTAACGTAACACCTATACACCAGCAACGTAACAGGCACGTCACAGTAACAGCAGTTACACTGTAAACTAACAGCTACACCATAAACATCTTCGAAACAGTGATGAGACGGCAGATTACAAATTTCATGAACCAACATAACCCAAAGCATCATGATTTTATAGCAGGACGATCACGCCTGTCACAGCTGCTGAACCATTATGACAGAATTACGGAGGCGCTGGAAGACGCCCAAAACGCACATGTGATTTACACAGATTTTGCAAAGGCGTTTGACAAATGCGATCATGAAGTGATAGCCCACGAAATGAGGGCCATGGGCATTACGGAGAAGGTAGGCAGACGCATTTTCGGGTTCCTAACACACAGAACACAAAAAATATTAGTAAATAGAGCAAAATCCAGCATCAGCGAGGTAAAAAGCTCAGTACCCCAAGGCACCGTCCTGGCACCTCTGCTGTTTTTTATCCTCATAGCAAAGAGATAAAAACACTCGTCACAGTTTTGTATCATCATTTGCAGATGACACTAGAATGAGCATCAAAGTCACTACGGTAGAAGACAATGAAAAATTACAGGAATATATAAGAAGTGTTTTGCAGTGGGCAGTGGAGAACATGACGTTCAGTGGTGATAAGTTGCAGATGGTTAGGTATGGAAAGAATGAAGAACTAGAAAGGAACACTGTATACAAAACTCAAGAGGATCGTTAAATAGAGCAAAGGAACACGTGAAAGACCTGGGAGTAATTATGTCTGCTGACCTTTCTTTCAAAGAACACAATAAGACCAAGGTCACGACAGCCAGGAGGATGACGGAATGGATAATGAGAACGTTCAAAACAATAGAAATAATGACAATGGTGATACTTCTCAAATCCCTAGTGCTCCCTCATTTGGAATATTGGTCAGTGTTGACGGTACCATTCAAGGCCGTCAACACTGACCACTACCACCCTAAATATTTTGTTATTAATATATTTTAATATATTTAAAAAGAACAGTCATGGCAGGGAAACGAACTGTTCATGGCAGGGGTACGAACTGTTCATGGCAGGGGTACTGCCCCAGGGTACTTACCACGTCCTTCTAATGGTGAGAGGCCTCGTAGGGAGGCCTGGGGGGAGGTATGGAGGGACTGGTAGAGATGCTCCATGTAGGGGGGGATCCGGTAGGCAGGGTGTGGGGGGGCTGGTAGCTCCCCTGGGGATGTGCCCAGGGGCGCCGTGCCCAGTCTCCCGCCCACCAGGGGGGGCAGCTCTAGGGCAGGACTCCCTCCAGTCACGCCAAGCCTGGGGAAGGTAAGTAAAAACTGGTTACTCAGCGTCTGTAAGAAAGTACTTATGAGTAAGTCAATACATGGACAGGTATACTAGTAAGTCAATACATGGACAGGTATACTAGTAAGTCAATACATGGACAGGTATACTAGTAAGTCAATACATGGACAGGTATACTAGTAAGTCAATACATGGACAGGTATACTAGTAAGTCAATACATGGACAGGTATACTAGTAAGTCAATACATGGACAGGTATACTAGTAAGTCAATACTTAACTAATAACTTACATAAGAGACAGACACATGTAAAATAAAGCTGGTCTATATATTTGGACTCTGGTCTCTAGCAGATGCAAAGTGAGATGGAACATGACAGGAGTAGCCTGGTGTGCAGTGGAGGCCAGTGTGGCAGGATGATGTAGTCATATGGAGGTGAGTGTAGAGTGTCAGTGGGCAGGAGGTGATGTAGAGTCAGGTGTGGCAGAGGTGAGTGTAGTAGTCAGGTTGGCAGGAGGTGAGTGTAGAGTAGTCAGTAGGTAGTGGACAGGTAAGGTAGTAGAGTCAGGTGGCAGCAGGTAACTAGAGTCAGGTGTGAGCAGGTGAGTGTAGAGTCAGGTGGCAGCAGGTGAGTGAAGTCAGGTGTGGCAAGGTAGTGTAGAGTCAGGTGTGGCGGAGGTGAGTGTAGAGTGCAGTGTGGCAGGAGGTGGTGAGAGTCAGGTGTGGCAGGAGGTGAGTGAGTCAGGTGTGGCAGGAGGTGAGTGCACAGGTGTGGCAGGAGGTGAGTGTGGTGTCAGGTGTGGCAGGAGGTGAGTGTAGAGTGTCAGGTGTGGCAGGAGGTGAGTGTAGAGTCAGGTGTGGCAGGAGGTGAGTGTAGAGTGTCAGGTGTGGCAGGAGGTGAGTGTAGAGTGTCAGGTGTGGCAGGAGGTGAGTGTAGAGTCAGGTGTGGCAGCAGGTGAGTGTAGAGTCAGGTGTGGCAGCAGGTGAGTGTAGAGTCAGGTGTGGCAGCAGGTGAGTGTAGAGTCAGGTGTGGCAGGAGGTGAGTGTAGAGTCAGGTGTGGCAGGAGGTGAGTGTAGAGTCAGGTGTGGCAGGAGGTGAGTGTAGAGTCAGGTGTGGCAGGAGGTGAGTGTAGAGTCAGGTGTGGCAGCAGGTGAGTGTAGAGTCAGGTGTGGCAGCAGGTGAGTGTAGAGTCAGGTGTGGCAGGAGGTGAGTGTAGAGTCAGGTGTGGCAGGAGGTGAGTGTAGAGTCAGGTGTGGCAGGAGGTGAGTGTAGAGTCAGGTGTGGCAGGAGGTGAGTGTAGAGTCAGGTGTGGCAGGAGGTGAGTGTAGAGTCAGGTGTGGCAGCAGGTGAGTGTAGAGTCAGGTGTGGCAGGAGGTGAGTGTAGAGTCAGGTGTGGCAGGAGGTGAGTGTAGAGTCAGGTGTGGCAGGAGGTGAGTGTAGAGTCAGGTGTGGCAGGAGGTGAGTGTAGAGTCAGGTGTGGCAGCAGGTGAGTGTAGAGTCAGGTGTGGCAGCAGGTGAGTGTAGAGTCAGGTGTGGCAGCAGGTGAGTGTAGAGTCAGGTGTGGCAGGAGGTGAGTGTAGAGTCAGGTGTGGCAGGAGGTGAGTGTAGAGTCAGGTGTGGCAGCAGGTGAGTGTAGAGTCAGGTGTGGCAGCAGGTGAGTGTAGAGTCAGGTGTGGCAGCAGGTGAGTGTAGAGTCAGGTGTGGCAGCAGGTGAGTGTAGAGTCAGGTGTGGCAGCAGGTGAGTGTAGAGTCAGGTGTGGCAGCAGGTGAGTGTAGAGTCAGGTGTGGCAGCAGGTGAGTGTAGAGTCAGGTGTGGCAGCAGGTGAGTGTAGAGTCAGGTGTGGCAGCAGGTGAGTGTGCTACATCATTATAGTACTGAACTAGCAAACTAGGTGTGATGTTGTCGTGTACTTGACCAGTCTGGCCGACCAACACAACAACTCACAAAGTCCCTCACCAAAACATCTTTAAGAGAGAACAAAAATTGAAAAACACAGAAAGACCAGCCATATGATTAATCTTTCCAAGTTAGACAAACACACAAGTACTTAACTCAGGGTTAGGCTTCGCCCTTAAGGAGATGGTCACCATTCATGCTGCAGGTGACATCACAAGGTCTGACAGATTAAGAAGATCCTGTGTTCATTAGCGGCCCTTATAGATGACATCCAGGAGTTTTTCAGGTATAAACCACAGGACAAACACTTACTGTTTCATATTTTTATTATATAATCAAACCATTAATTTCATTAGTAGGAGCCATATATAGAGTATCTGGATAATTTCCAGTATTTGAGGCTGAGATTTTAATTGCTAGTTTCGATCCTATAGTAGAGAAGAACATAGTGTACCTCGACGATACAGTCCACTTCTTTAAACGAACTCGAAAACCAGATAAAGGAAGGCACGATGACGATTACGACCGAGCCTAACCATTACCCGACAATACCCTATGACGACTCTAAGGGATGCTCCAGCTCCCTTAAAATTCCCATAGCCTCCCCCTTCACAGCACCTAATAATAATAATAACAATAACGCTGCTTCAAAACAAGTCTCCTGCTTCTCCCAGACAGCCAGAGTCATTTCCATACATATTACCTAAATGATTAATTGGATTTTTGTCTCCGTTCATCGGCAAAAATTCCCAGTCGCCATCATGGTTGTTATGGAGTCCTAGCTGGGCCAGAAGCCAGGCAGGACACACTGTACACAACTGTATGTTCTCTCTGGAGGAGAGGCTGCCACAGATGTCTATATAGTTGAAGGAACTAGTGTAGAAACTAGCGTAGGAATTAGCGCAGGAACTAGTGCAGGAACTAGTACAGGAACCAGTGAAGGAACTAGTGCAGGAACTAGTACAGGAACCAGTGAAGGAACTAGGGCAGGAACTAGTGTAGAAACTAGTGCAGGAACTAGCGTAGGAATCGAGCAGGACAGCATTACAGTATATACCTGACACACCTGCCCGGGTACTTGTGTGTGTATACCTGCAGGAGAAGAGAACCAGGAGAGTCAAGAGAGGAAGAGAGAAGACACAGATGGACAGAGGGAAGGGAATAAGAGGAGACAAGGATGAAGATGTGAAAACAGGAAATAAGATAAACGAGGCAAGTAACCAACCCTGTCAGTTCTCCTTTCCTGTATATATCACCCCACACACAAACACACACCAATAGTTTGGTCTGATCGACCAAACTATTGGTGCCTGCTGTGTGCAGACCAACTCTTGAACCACAGCCAGGCTGGTCAGGAACTGATAGCCAGGCACTTGCTAATGGTTCCTCATATGGTTGATAAGTAAGACACATGTGCAACAGTCAGGTGTCTTTATTCCGAAACGTTTCGGCTACACAGTAGACTTCTTCAGTCGAGTACAGAAGAGTTAACAGAAGCAGTGGAGATGTGAAGACGATGTCATCAGTGCATCACGTAGTCTTCATTTAGTGGGTTTCTGAACATCAATTCATATTTGATCTTTGAGAATTTCGCTTATTTCCTCTCCATCGTCTGTGTATGAACGTAATGGCACTAAAGACCCAATTCTATAAGTAGTTCTTAGCTTCGGTTTTGCTTACAGTCCCAAGTGATGCTCTTATTGTTGAAGTTAAATTGGTCGAATTCTCCCTCGTGACTGATGTGGATTAGCAGGTGCCAAACCGGCGCATAATCTGATCTGAACTTCAATTCTGTTGTGGTCAGAGTTTGCTGTCTTCGACAGTATTACATCCCGGACCAGGTCCCCAGTATACGTGTAAATTAGGTATTTACCAGTCTAGTGGGTTCAGGTCAAGCGTAGCTTTGACAGACGCTCAATTGTTTGACTGAAAGAGATTGAGTGTTTTGAACGAGTTTTAGTCAAGGTTCCTAAATGCCACTCTTATGTTTGCAAACGTAAACTCTGTGCAATGAGCGGGCGGAGGATCAAGCCTGCACATCTCCCAGCAATGAATGATACTGATGGTGTTTACACATGTTGCAGAGGCCAGGGCTGGGCCCACGCTCCTTCATTAATACTTTTCTTAAACTGTTTCCGTGAGTTTGTTGTGCCCCTTAGAGGTTCCTGTGTGTGTGTGTGTGTACTCGTCTATTTGTGGTTGCAGGGGTCGATTCATAGCTCTTGCCCCGTCTCTTCGCTGGTCGCTATTAGGTCCACTCTTTCCCTGCTCCATGGACTTTATCATACCTCTTCTTAAAGCTATGTATGGATCTTGCCTCCACTACATCACTCTCCAGATTGTTCCACTTCCTGACAACTCTACGACTCTGTGTGTGTGTGTGTACTCACCTAGTTGTACTCACCTAGTTGTACTCACCTAGTTGTACTCACCTAGTTGTGGTTGCAGGGGTCGAGTCATAGCTCCAGGCGCCACCTCTTCACTGACCGCTACTTGTCACTCTCCCTGCGCCATGAGCTTTATCATACCTCTTCTTAAAGCTATGAATGGAACCTGCCTCCACTACATCACTTCCCAAACTATTCCACTTCCTGACCACTCTGTGACTGAAGAAATACTTCCTAACATCCCTGTGATTCATCCGAGTCTTCAACTTCCAACTGTGTCCCCTTGTTGCTCCGGGACTAGTCTTGTTACAAACCTTTGCATTTTCTCTAGTTTCTTTACGTGCTTGGCTAGGTGTGGGTTCCAAACTGGTGCTGCATACTCCAATATGGGCCTAACGTGCGTGCGTGCGTGCGTGCGTGTGTGTGTGTGTGTGTGTGTGTGTGTGTGTGTGTGTGTGTGTGTGTGTGTGTGTGTGTGTGTGTGTGTGGATCCTTCAGGCAGATGTGGCAGGTTTGAGTGAGATGTGTTTATTTACTTCAGACAGCTGGTGGGCGGCCCAGCCCAGCCCCACCCACCAACCCCTCCCTCCATCCATCTCTCTCTCTTTCTCTCTCTCACACACACATACACAGCCTCAGTGCCTACCTCACACTGTCCCTCAACCTCTACCTCAGTGCTTTCCTTCCCTCCCACACAATATCTCCCTCGCCCCCAACAACACCTCCATCACCAGTATGTGACTGGCTTCTCGCCTGTAGTTTCCGTCAGAAGTGTGCAAAACATTGGCTAACACCGAGACACTCACAATAACACACTCATCAATCCCATTTTGACTGGCAGAACGTGATGACGAGTATGGTAAAGCTCTGTTCTTGGCAAGCATTCAGAATAAGCATTGATCCACAAACTCTCTTAACTGATGTTGTAGTAGCCAGACTTAGGCTTGGTTACAAGTACTGACTGTTGTTGTAGTAGCCAGGCTTAGGCTTGGTTACAAGTACTGACTGTTGTTGTAGTAGCCAGGCTTAGGCTTGGTTACACGTACTGACTGATGTTGTAGTAGCCAGGCTTAGGCTTGGTTACACGTACTGACTGATGTTGTAGTAGCCAGACTTTGGCTTGGTTACAAGTACTGACTGTTGTTGTAGTAGCCAGACTTTGGCTTGGTTACAAGTACTGACTGTTGTTGTAGAGCCAGACTTTGCTTGGCAAAGTACTGACTGTTGTTGTAGTAGCTCGGCTTGGCTTGGTAACAGTACTACTGATGTTGTAGTAGCCAGACTTAGGCTTGGTTACAGTACTGACTGATGTTGTAGTAGCCAGACTTGGCTTGGTTACAAGTACTGACTGATGTTGTAGTAGCCAGACTTGGCTTGGTTACAAGTACTGACTGTTGTTGTTGTAGCCAGGCTTAGGCTTGGTTACAAGTACTGACTGTTGTTGTAGTAGCCAGACTTAGGCTTGGTTACAAGTACTGACTGATGTTGTAGTAGCCAGGCTTAGGCTTGTTACAAGTACTGACTGTTGTTGTGTAGCCAGGCTTAGGCTTGGTTACAAGTACTGACTGTTGTTGTAGTAGCCAGACTTAAGCTTGGTTACAAGTACTGACTGATGTTGTAGTAGCCAGGCTTAGGCTTGTTACAAGTACTGACTGATGTTGTAGTAGCCAGGCTTAGGCTTGGTTACAAGTACTGACTGTTGTTGTAGTAGCCAGACTTAGGCTTGGTTACAAGTACTGACTGTTGTTGTAGTAGCCAGACTTAGGCTTGGTTACAAGTACAGACTGTTGTTGTAGTAGCCAGACTTAGGCTTGGTTACAAGTACTGACTGTTGTTGTTGTAGCCAGACTTAGGTTACAAGTATTTCTGGCAGTTTGGCAGACACACAGGTGATGATCAAACTAAATACAAAGTATGTAATCAACCTTATGGTCACTATCTTGAACACTATATTCTTCACTGTCCACTTATTGAGGAATATAGAAATAGACAGCATAATAACCTATGAGATATGTCAAATTATCTTATTAATGAAAATAAGATACCAGACATATTAAATGAAAATAAGATACCAGACATATTAAATGAAAATAAGATACCAGACATATTAAATGAAAATAAGATACCAGACATATTAAATCCAGATGTACTCCTGTTAACCCTTCTGGGGCCTAGTTCCTGGGCCTTTTGTGTATCCATATGCTCTTGCGCTACCATCCACAGGATGGATATGAGGTGCACAATAAACTAGCAGCTTTGGCTTCAGAATCTAAATCTAAGAAGTTGGATTAGGAAGCCTGTAGCCCTGGGTCTCTGGATTCAGTGAGGAAGCCTGTAGCCCTGGGTCTCTGGATTCAGTGAGGAAGCCTGTAGCCCTGGGTCTATGGATTCAGTGAGGAAGCCTGTAGCCCTGGGTCTATGGATTCAGTGAGGAAGCCTGTAGCCCTGGGTCTATGGATTCAGTGAGGAAGCCTGTAGCCCTGGGTCTATGGATTCAGTGAGGAAGCCTGTAGCCCTGGGTCTATGGATTCAGTGAGGAAGCCTGTAGCCCTGGGTCTATGGATTCAGTGAGGAAGCCTGTAGCCCTGGGTCTCTGGATTCAGTGAGGAAGCCTGTAGCCCTGGGTCTCTGGATTCAGTGAGGAAGCCTGTAGCCCTGGGTCTCTGGATTCAGTGAGGAAGCCTGTAGCCCTGGGTCTCTGGATTCAGTGAGGAAGCCTGTAGCGGCTTTGTTTCAAGGGCCAAAGGTTTCCTTTCCCACTAGAACGAAGTGGAATCTTGTAGGAGGGAGGAACCCCCCCCCCTTCTCCCCCTCAATCCCTTCCGTGTCTTGAAAGGGGTGGAGAACCCCTCCCCCCAGCCACAGAAGAGCATGAAGGGGGACCTCCTCCATACCCCAGGAGGGGGAAGGAACGCCCAGTCTCAACACAGTAGGGGGAAAAAGGAACGCCCAGTCTCAACACAGTAGGGGGAAAAAGGAACCCCCATCCTTAACACAGTAGGGGGAAATGGACCCCCGCTCTTCATCACAGCAAAGATTAGCCCCCCTTCCTTACCCCAGCAGGAGGGGAAAAGCTCCCCCCCCCAGCACACAGGTGTGTGCAGGCGGTGCTGGAGACCAAACAAACAGAGAGCCACTGAAAATACACACAAGACATGTGGGGCAGCGTTATTGGCACTTTGACGCCCCGCTCCGGCCCCCCCCCTTCCCTCTGCCCCGCCCCCTTCCTCTGTTGCTGCTCCCGTTGCTCTTTGCATGCTCCTGTTGCGCTATGGGGGATTCACTTGCTTTTAACGCATGTCCCGTTAGCTTAAACACATGATGACCTTTTAACCTACGTTCCGTTATCCTATAACATTTCCGTTTTGGGTTCCTCAATCTTAACCTTCCCGTAGCAGTTGAAATTTTGTCACCATTTAATAAACGTCTTGTTATTTTCACTTGGCCAGTGGAAAACCTTCTTGTCAACTCTAAGTTTTCTGTTCTTCTCCTGCGATGATTCTCACTTATTTTTTGGAATCATTCGGAGGGGATGCCTTGGGCTGCTTAACTGTGTACCTCGCTGAGAGACGAGTCTGTCTGTCTCTTGGCTAACACTCTTCGTATTCGCTGTGTTACAAACTTAAGTACAGTGGACCCCCGCCTAACGAGCAAAATTCATTGCAGAAGCCTGTTCAAGTGCCATTACCGAACGAATTTACTTCCTTAATAAATAATGTCACGTAGGTTACTCTATTTCAGACCCCCAAAAATACACTTCCACAAGCACTTACAATATTATACTTACATAATTGTACGATTTCCGGGGTGCTCGTTAGGCAGGGGTCCACTGTATCCACCTTTTCTATCCGTCTGTCTCTTCTGTTATACCAAGAGACATCGCTGGAGAGAATAATACACAGATAACTCGCACATAGGTGAAATAAGCTGATGACGACGTTTCGCTCTGACTTGGACCATTTACAAGTCACACTAACACAAGAAGTTAAGGAAGCCAGTACTCCCACTACTACCACTACCAGCATTACCTCTACCACTACTTCTCCACTTCTTTCTTGGTCACTTTGTCTCGTTCTTGTCCTCTACATACTGGCTCCCTCACCTTCTTGTGTTAGTGTGACTTGTAAATGGTCCAAGTCTGAGCGAAACGTCGTCATAAGCTCCTCTCTCCTATGTGGTGGTTATTTGTGTATTGTTCCAGTCACGATATTGTGACTTTTATTCTGTAATGGCTGTCACTTCACGTTCACAGCTCTAAAATGCCTTTTGTAAAATCCGTGTAGACCACATCTGCATTTTGGATTTCTGCTGTCGTGTTTGTAAGAGAGAGAGAGAGAGAGAGAGAGAGAGCGCTTGCTTGCTTGCTCTTGCTCTCTCTCTCTCTCTCTCGCTCTCTCTCGCTCTCTCTCTCGCTCTCTCTCTCTCGCTCTCTCTCTCTCTCTCTCTCTCGCTCTCTCTCTCTCGCTCTCGCTCGCTCTCTCTCTCTCTCTCGCTCTCTCGCTCTCTCTCTCTCGCTCTCTCGCTCTCTCTCTCTCTCAAGGTCCTCCTCTGAAGAACCATGGGGTGCTCAAGGTTCTCTGTATTTCTTGATAAATGCTGAGTTCTTGAAACTTGGTTGCAAGCGCTGCGTGCATGTGCATGTTGCATACATCATGCGCGTGTGTTGCATTCATTACACATGTTTGATTCATAACGTGGACAGAGTTAATGAAAACAAAACAATTCTGGATCTTCACCTCTGGTGACACTGATTGAAATTCTAAACGCTGATTCATTCTGCTTGTTCAGTATTTCGTTCATTTCTTCCTCCACCATCAATTTCTGACTCCGATTTTGCACGTGTGCGTGAAAGTATATGGGAAAAAACTACCCCAACTGCCTCAATGACTTTTTTTCTTCCGTGTTCATATTGTGTTTCTTCTCTGTGGGTCGAGACTCAACACTGGCAGCTTCCAGGGTAAACTGTCTTACTTTTGTTGACATGTTTGTGTTGTCTGGAGCACCTCAGCGACTCTCTTATATTTTCTTCTGTAAAGTCTTGTGCGTTCTCCTCTCTTCCCTAGTCTTTTATCTTCTTACTGAGCTCTGCTTAGACCTTGTATACTTCTCTCAGACCATGTATACTTTTTCTCAGACCTTGTATACTTTCTCTAAGACCTTGTATACTTTCTCTCAGACCTTGTATACTTTTTCTCAGACCTTGTATACTTTCTCTCACACCTTGTATACTTTCTCTCAGACCTTGTATACTTTCTCTCACACCTTGTATACTTTCTCTCACACCTTGTATACTTTCTCTCACACCTTGTATACTTTCTCTCACACCTTGTATACTTTCTCTCACACCTTGTATACTTTCTCTCACACCTTGTATACTTTCTCTCACACCATGTATACTTTCTCTCACACCTTGTATACTTTCTCTCACACCTTGTATACTTTCTCTCACACCTTGTATACTTTCTCTAAGACCTTGTATACTTTCTCTCACACCTTGTATACTTTCTCTCACACCTTGTATACTTTCTCTCACACCTTGTATACTTTCTCTCACACCTTGTATACTTTCTCTCACACCTTGTATACTTTTTTTTTTTTTTTTTTTTTTTTTTTTTTTTTTTTTTTTTTTTTTTTTTTTTTTTTTTTTTTTTTTTTTTTTTTTTTTTTTTTTTTTTTTTTTTTTTTTCACACCATGTATGCTTTCTCTCACACCTTGTATACTTTTCTCCACCTGATCTTTCTTCACGTTACTTTCTCTCAGACCTTGTATCTTTCTCTCACTTGATGCTTTCTCACACCTTGTATACTTCTCTCACACCTTGTATACTTTCTCTCACACCTTGTATACTTTCTCTACACCTTGTATACTTTCTCTCAACCTTGTATACTTTCTCTCACACCTTGTATACTTTCTCTCACACCTTGTATACTTTCTCTCACACCTTGTATACTTTCTCTCACACCTTGTATACTTTCTCTCAGACCTTGTATACTTTCTCTCACACCTTGTATACTTTCTCTCACACCTTGTATACTTTCTCTCAACCTTGTATACTTTCTCTCACACCTTGTATACTTTCTCTCACACCTTGTATACTTTCTCTCACACCTTGTATTTTTACTTTCTTCTCACACCTTGTATACTTTCTCTCACACCTTGTATACTTTCTCTCAACCTTGTATACTTTCTCTCACACCTTGTATACTTTCTCTCACACCTTGTATACTTTCTCTCACACCTTGTATACTTCTCTACACCTTGACTTCTCTCACACCTGTATCTTCCTAACCTTGTATACTTTCTCTCAACCTGATATGTTTCACACTTGTATCTTTCTTCACACCTGATACTTTCCTCACAACTTTTTCTCACACTGTTACTTTTCTCACACCTTGACTTCCTCACACCTGATCTTCACTTCAGCTTGTATCACTGTCGAGTTTAAACTCGGGTAGGTGTTATTTCTTCTAGTTAAAATTAGTTGTCTCCGCTGCTCCCGAGTCTGCACCTCACCGAGATGGTTGTAAACAACCCACGGGGGGTTTAAAACCATACCTACCTTTGATATACCTTTGAAGAGTTTCGAGTTTCTCTACTCTCTGAGCCCGGCAATGGGCCAGGCTCGTCTGGTGCTTGCCTGTGGTGGGTTATTCAAATCCCAAGCCGTTCCGTGGGTGGTTTGAAACTATGTTGTTACGATTTCGTGAGTCAAGAGATGGTTGTGCTAGAGACTGTGTCAGAGATCAGTTCCTCACTGTGTGTGTGTGTGTGTGTGGAATCCAGCACTGTGTCACTTCCAGTAACACTGTTATACACAACCCGCACACACAGGTTAGGTTAGGTAAGGTAAGTCAGGAAACAGGACAAGTGTTTCCTGACGCGGGTCTTAGTCAGATGATGACCCACAGCTGGAGCTTTTGGTCAACTGACCGAGGCCTTCCGCTGGCTTACCCGTCCACCTCTTTAAAAAATTATGGTTAAGATTATAACAAAGAGATGGGACACAGCAACAAGAGGTCACAACTGGAAGTTGAAGATTCAGATGAGTCACAGAGATGTTAGGAAGTATTTCTTCAGTCAGAGTTGTCAGGAAGTGGAACAATCTGGAGAGTGATGTAGTGGAAGCAGGATCCATACACAGCTTGAAGAAGAGGTATAATAAAGCTCATGAAGCAGGGAGAGTGGACCTAGTAGCGACCAGCAAAGAGGCGGGACCAAGAGCTATGAATCGACCCCTGCAACCACAAATAGGTGAGTACGCAGACACACACACCACCGTAGTGTCCCTGGGTGGTGGTGGGGGCTACCAACCTGCTAGGTATGTGTGTTGAGGAGACTGAAGGTGAGGTGTAGGTAAACTAACTTAGTTTACAGAGTAAACTAAAGTGTGTTGTGAGCGGCAGTTCTCTCAGTAGCCGCGTGTGGCGCTGATCAAATACTTGTTTTGTAAATGGAAGTGGTAGTGGGGATGATTGTGGTGGTGGTAGTGGGGATGATTGTGGTGGTGGTAGTGGGGATGATTGTGGTGGTGGTAGTGGGGATGATTGTGGTGGTGGTAGTGGGGATGATTGTGGTGGTGGTAGTGGGGATGATAGTGGTGGTGGTAGTGGGGATGATTGTGGTGGTGGTAGTGGTGGTGGTAGTGGGGATGATTGTGGTGGTGGTAGTGGGGATGATTGTGGTGGTGGTAGTGGGGATGATAGTGGTGGTGGTAGTGGGGATGATAGTGGTGGTGGTAGTGGGGATGATTGTGGTGGTGGTAGTGGGGATGATTGTGGTGGTGGTAGTGGGGATGATTGTGAGTGGAATGTGGTAGTGGGGATGATTGTGGGGATGATAGTGGTGGTGGTAGTGGGGATGATTGTGGTGGTGGGGATGATTGTGGTGGTGGTAGTGGGGATGATAGTGGTGGTGGTAGTGGGGATAGTGCTGGTGGTAGTGGGGATGATGTGTGGTGGTGGTAGTGGGGATGATTGTGAGTGGTGGTAGTGGGATGATTGTGGTGGTGGTAGTGGGGATGATTGTGGTGGTGGTAGTGGGGATGATTGTGGTGGTGGTAGTGGGGATGATAGTGGTGGTGGTAGTGGGGATGATAGTGGTGGTGGTAGTGGGGATGATTGTGGTGGTGGTGGGGATGATTGTGGTGGTGGTGGTAGTGGGGATGATTGTGGTGGTGGTAGTGGGGATGATAGTGGTGGTGGTAGTGGGGATGATTGTGGTGGTGGTAGTGGGGATGATTGTGGTGGTGGTAGTGGGGATGATTGTGGTGGTGGTAGTGGGGATGATTGTGGTGGTGGTAGTGGTGTTGGTGATAGTGGGGATGATAGTGGTGGTGGTAGTGGGGATGATAGTGGTGGTGGTGGTAGTGGGGATGATTGTGGTGGTGGTAGTGGTGTTAGTGATAGTGGGGATGATAGTGGTGTTGGTGATAGTGGGGATGATAGTGGTGGTGATAGTGAGGATGATAGTGGTCGTAGTGGTGGTGATAGTGGTGGTCGTAGTGGTGGTGATAGTGGTGGTGATAGTGGTGGTGATAGTGGGGATGATAGTGGTGATGATAGTGGTGGTGATAGTGGGGATGATAGTGGGGATGATAGTGGCGGTGGTAGTGGTGGTGATAGTGGCGGTGGTAGTGGTGTGAATGATTAGTGGGGGGTGATAGTGGGGATGATAGTGATGGTGATAGTGGGGACGATAGTGGGGATAGTGGTGGTGATAGTGGGGATGATAGTAGTGGTGGTTGTGATACTGGTGATGGTAGTAGTGATAGTGGTGGTGATAGTGGGGATGATAGTGGTGGTGGTAGTGGTGATACTGGTGGTGGTGGTGGTACTGGTGATGGCAGTGGTGATGGTGGTGGTACTTGTGATGGTGCTGGTGATAGTGATGGCGGTGGTGATAGTGGTGATGGTTGTAGTAGTGATGATGGTAGTGGTGGTAGTGGTGATGATGGTGGTAGTGGTGGTGATGGTGGTAGTGGTGATGATGGTGGTAGTGGTGATGATGGTGGTAGTGGTGATGATGGTGGTAGTGGTGATGGTGGTAGTGGTGATGATGGTGGTGGTGGTAGTAGAGATAGTGGTGGAAGTCTACCTACCTGGAGGGTATTCCGGGGATCAACGCCCCCGCGGCCCGGTCCTCGACCAGGCTTCCCGGTGGATCAGGGCCTGATTAACCAGGCTGTTACTACTGGCCGCACATAGTCCAACGTACGAACCACAGCCCGGCTGATCTGGCACCGACTTTATCTGTCAAGCTCCCTCTTGAAGGCAGCCAGGGACCTATTGGTAAATCCCCTTATGCATTGTGGGAAGGCTGTTGAACAGTCTTGGGCCCCGGACACTTAAGGTGTTTTCTCTTAGTGTACCAATGGCGCCCTTGCTTTTCATTGAGGGTGTTTTGCATCGCTTGCCAAGTCGTAGGGAGTAATTTCTATGTGCAGATTCGGGACCATTCCTTCTAGGATCTTCCAGGTGTAGATTATGATATATCTCTCTCGCCTGTGTTCCAGTGAGTACAAGTCAAGTGCTTCCAGGCGTTCCCAGTAGTTAAGGTGTTTGATGGAACTTATACGTGCAGTAAAGGTTCTCTGTACATTCTCCAGATCTGCAATTTCACCTGCCTTGAACGGAGATGTTAGTGTACAGCAGTATTCCAGCCTAGAGAGAACAAGTGATTTGTAAAGGATCATCATTGTCTTGGCATCTCTTTGTTTTGAATGTTCTCAAAGTGGAGATAGTGGTGATAGTGGAGATAGTGGAGATAGTGATGGTAGTGGAGATAGTGATGATAGTGGAGATAGTGATGATAGTGGAGATAGTGATGATAGTGGAGATAGTGATGATAGTGGAGATAGTGATGATAGTGAGATAGATGATAGTGAGATAGATGATAGTGGAATATGAGATAGTGAGATAGTATATAGTGGAGATAGTGATGATAGTGGAGATAGTGATGATAGTGGAGATAGTGATGATAGTGGAGATAGTGATGATAGTGGAGATAGTGATGATAGTGGAGATAGTGATGATAGTGGAGATAGTGATGATAGTGGAGATAGTGAGTAGGAGATAGTGAGTAGAATAGTGGAGTAGTGAGATAGTGTGTATAGGATGTGAGAGAATAGTGGTGGTAGTAGTGATGGTGGCGGTAGTAGAGATAGTGGTGGTAGTAGTGATGGTGGGGAGTAGAGATAGTGGTGTAGTAGTGATGGTGGTGGTAGTAGAGATAGTGGTGGTAGTAGTGATGGTGGTGGTAGTAGAGATAGTGGTGGTAGTAGTGATAGTGGTGGTAGTAGAGATAGTGGTGGTAGTAGTGATGGTGGTGGTAGTAGAGATAGTGGTGGTAGTAGTGATGGTGGTGGTAGTAGAGATAGTGGTGGTAGTAGTGATGGTGGCAGTAGAGAGATAGTGGTGGAGTATGATGGTGGCAGTAGAGTATGGTGTGGTATGTGATGGTGGCGTAGTAGAGATAGTGGTAGTAGAGTGATGTGAGTGGTAGTGAGATAGTGGTGGTAGTAGTGATGGTGGTGGTAGTAGAGATAGTGGTGGTAGTAGTGATGGTGGTGGTAGTAGAGATAGTGGTGAGCTAGTGATGGTGGTGGTAGAGAGATAGTGGTGGTAGCAGTGATGGTGGCTAGAGTAGTGGTGGTAGGAGATAGTGGTGGTAGAGTGAGGTGTGGGAGTAGAGATAGTGGTGGTAGTAGTGATGGTGGTGGTAGTAGAGATAGTGGTGGTAGTAGTGATGGTGGCTGGTAGTAGAGATAGTGGTGGAGTAGAGATGTGGTGAGTAGATGATGGTGGGGTAGTGAGAGATAGTGGGTAGTAGTGATGGTGGTGGTAGTAGAGATAGTGGTGGTAGTAGTGATGGTGGTGGTAGTAGAGATAGTGGTGGTGAGTAGTGATGGTGGTGGTAGTGAGATAGTGGTGGTAGTAGTGATGGTGGCGGTAGTAGAATTAGTGTGTGGTAGTAGTGATGGTGGCGGTAGTAGAGATAGTGGTGGTAGTAGTGATGGTGGTGGTAGTAGAGATAGTGGTGGTAGTAGTGATGGTGGTGGTAGTAGAGATAGTGGTGGTAGTAGTGATGGTGGTGGTAGTAGAGATAGTGGTGGTAGTAGAGATAGTGGTGGTAGTAGTGATGTGGCAGGTAGTGAGATAGTGGTGGTAGTAGTGATGGTGGTGGTAGTAGTGATGGTGGTGGTAGTAGTGATGGTGGCGGTAGTAGAGATAGTGGTGGTAGTAGTGATGGTGGTGGTAGTAGAGATAGTGGTGGTAGTAGTGATGGTGGTGGTAGTAGAGATAGTGGTGGTAGTAGTGATGGTGGTGGTAGTAGAGATAGTGGTGGTAGTAGTGATGGTGGCGGTAGTAGAGATAGTGGTGGTAGTAGAGATAGTGGTGGTAGTAGTGATGGTGGTGGTAGTAGAGATAGTGGTGGTAGTAGTGATGGTGGCGGTAGTAGAGATAGTGAGTGGTAGTAGAGATAGTGGTGGTAGTAGTGATGGTGGCTGGTAGTGGAGATAGTGGTGGTAGTAGTGATGGTGGTGGTAGTAGAGATAGTGGTGGTAGTAGTGATGGTGGTGGTAGTAGAGATAGTGGTGGTAGTAGTGATGGTGGTGGTAGTAGAGATAGTGGTGGTAGTAGTGATGGTGGCGGTAGTAGAGATAGTGGTGGTAGTAGTGATGGTGGCGGTAGTAGAGATAGTGGTGGTAGTAGTGATGGTGGTGGTAGTAGAGATAGTGGTGGTAGTAGTGATGGTGGTGGTAGTAGAGATAGTGGTGGTAGTAGTGATGGTGGTGGTAGTAGATAGTGGTGGTAGTAGAGATAGTGGTGGTAGTAGTGATGGTGGCGGTAGTGAGATAGTGGTGGTAGTAGTGATGGTGGTGGTAGTAGAGATAGTGGTGGTAGTAGTGATGGTGGTGGTAGTAGAGATAGTGGTGGTAGTAGTGATGGTGGTGGTAGTAGAGATAGTGGTGGTAGTAGTGATGGTGGTGGTAGTAGAGATAGTGGTGGTAGTAGTGATGGTGGCGGTAGTAGAGATAGTGGTGGTAGTAGAGATAGTGGTGGTAGTAGTGATGGTGGCGGTAGTGGAGATAGTGGTGGTAGTAGTGATGGTGGTGGTAGTAGAGATAGTGGTGGTAGTAGTGATGGTGGTGGTAGTAGAGATAGTGGTGGTAGTAGTGATGGTGGTGGTAGTAGAGATAGTGGTGGTAGTAGTGATGGTGGTGGTAGTAGAGATAGTGGTGGTAGTAGTGATGGTGGTGGTAGTAGAGATAGTGGTGGTAGTAGTGATGGTGGTGGCAGTAGAGATAGTGGTGGTAGTAGTGATGGTGGTGGTAGTAGAGATAGTGGTGGTAGTAGTGATGGTGGCGGTAGTAGAGATAGTGGTGGTAGTAGTGATGGTGGTGGTAGTAGAGATAGTGGTGGTAGTAGTGATGGTGGCGGTAGTGGTGGTGAGGAAGGCAGCAGTATTACAAAGTGTGGTTAATTCCGCTGACAGATAACCCCTTTTCTCCCCTTTCTACCCCTTCCCCTCCCGTCCCGTCATCCCCTTTCCCACCCTCCCCTCTACACTGTGCTGAGATTAACACGCTTGAAAGTAATTTAGTGTGTGTGTGTGTGTACTCTCCTATTTATATTAACCTATTTGTGGTTGCAAGGGTCGATTCATAGCCCCTGGCCCCGCCTCTTCACTGGTCGCTACTAGGTCCATTCTCTCCCTGCTCCATGAGCTTAATCTCTTCTTAAAGCTGTGTATGGTTCCTGCCTCCACTACATTACTTGCTAGACTGTTCCACTTCCTGACAACTCTATGATTGAAGAAATACTTCCTAACATCCCTGTGACTCATCTGAGTCTTCAACTTCCAATTGTGACCCCTTGATGCTGTGTCTCATCTCTGAAACATCCTGTCCCTATCCACCTTGTCAATTCCTCTTAGTATTTTGTATGTCGTTATCGTGTCCCCCATCCCTCCAGTGTCCTCAGGTTCATTTCCCTTAACCTCTCCTCGTAGGGCATACCCCTTAGTTCCGGAACTAGTCTTGTTGCAAACCTTTGCACATTTTCTATTTTCTTGACCAGGTGTGGGTTCCATACTGGTGTTGCATATTCCAACAGGGGCCTGACGTACACGGTGTACAGAGTCTTGAATGACTCCTTACTCAGGTGTCGAAACGCTATTCTTAGATTTGCCAAGCGCCCATATGCTGCAGCAGTTATTTGGCTGATGTGCGCCTCTGGAGATGTGCTCGGTATGATACTCACCCCAAGATCCTTTTCCCTGAGTGAGGTTTGCAGCATTTAGCCCCTAGACTGTACTCTGTTTGCAGTCTTCTTTGACCTTCCCCAATCTTCATGACTTTGCCCTTGATATGGTTGAACTCTAGGAGGCAGTTGTTGGACCAGACTCGCAGCCTGTCCAGATAATTTTGTAGTCCTGCCTGACCCTTATTCGTTTGAATTTTCCGCACTAGCTTCACATCGTCTGCAAACAGGGACACCTCTGAAACTATCCCTTCCGTCATGTCATTCACATATACCAGAAACAGCACCGGTCCTAGGACTGACCCTTGTGGAACCCCGCTCGCCCATTCTGACACCTCGTCACGTATTATCACTCGTTATTTCCTTCCTGTCAGGTATTCTCTGATCCATTGCAGTGCTTGTCGTGTTAGTCCTGCCTGCTCCTCTAGTTTCTGCACTAATCTCTTGTGCGGAACTGTGTCGAAAGCCTTCTTACAGTTCAAAAAAATACAGTCTACCCACCCACCCCCTCCCTCTCTTCTGTCACCTTGTCGTAAAACTCCAGTAGGTTTGGGACGCAGGATTTTCCTTACCAGAAACATTGCTGGTTATCGTGAATAAGCTCATTCCTTTCTAGGTGTTCCACTTCTCTTTTCCATGACTTTGCATACTATACATGTCAGTGACACTGGTTGCCTTGTTTCCATAGATGTGTTGAGCTCTTCACATATTTCTTGGTCGTTTCTTCTGACCTGCCCTCCTCTCTTCCCCAGCCTGATTACCTGGTCCTTGACTGTTGTTTACCTCCCAATGTGGCTGTACAACAGGTTTAGGTCAGATTTGGCTTTCGATGCTATTTCTTTCTCAAATTGCGGCTGGGCCTCCCTCCTTATCCATGCATCTCCTTATTTCCATGGGTGTTTTGTTTTCTATATATACTTTTTCCATTCTCTAGTACAGGCAGCCTCATCTCCACTCCCAGGGTGGTGCACACCTGTGGTGATGACACAGGCAGCCTCATCTCCACTCCCAGGGTGGTGCACACCTGTGGTGATGACACAGGCAGCCTCATCTCCACTCCCAGGGTGGTGCACACCTGTGGTGATGACACAGGCAGCCTCATCTCCACTCCCAGGGTGGTGCACACCTGTGGTGATGACACAGGCAGCCTCATCTCCACTCCCAGGGTAATGCTTGCAGGCGCACACTAACACCACTACCAGGGTGTTGCCTGAAGGTGAACACAACAACACCAGTACCTGGGTGTTGCTTGCAGGTAAATGCAACACTCCCTGGGTGTTGCTTGCAGGTAAATGCAACACTCCCTGGGTGTTGCTTGCAGGTAAATGCAACACTCCCTGGGTGTTGCTTGCAGGTAAACACAACAGCATATACAGGAAACAAGGTCGGTGTACACGACCCAACATGAACCTCACTGACAGGTACGCTCTGATACACTGTAGCACAGTCATGGCTGTACCTGCCTGCCCCTCACTGTCAGGTACTATGATACACTGTAGCACAGTCATGGCTGTACCTGCCTGCCCCTCACTGTCAGGTACTATGATACACTGTAGCACAGTCATGGCTGTACCTGCCTGCCCCTCACTGTCAGGTACTCTCTGATACAGTGTAGCACAGTACCTGCCTGCCCCTCACTGTCAGGTACTCTCTGATACAGTGTAGCACAGTACCTGCCTGCCCCTCACTGTTAGGTACTCTGATACAGTGTAGCACAGTACCTGCCTGCCCCTCACTGTCAGGTACTTTCTGATACAGTGTAACAGTACCTGCCTGCCCCTCACTGTCAGGTACTTTCTGATACAGTGTAACAGTACCTGCCTGCCCCTCACTGTCAGGTACTCTCTGATACAGTGTAGCACAGTACCTGCCTGCCCCTCACTGTCAGGTACTCCTTGATACAGTGTAGCACAGTACCTGCCTGCCCCTCACTGTCAGGTACTCTCTGATACAGTATAGCACAGTACCTGCCTGCCCCTCACGTTGCTGGTCCAGTCTCGTGTGTGGTGTTAAATCAGATGTCTCCTTGTAGTTTCTCTCCTGATTTATTTCTCTTACTTTGTTATAGGTGTCCAGGAGTTGTAAACAAAACTTGCCATCTCAGAATCTGTTGTGGTTATTGCTTGAGAAATCGCCTGCCTCCCCCCCCCTCTCTCTCTCTCTCTCTCTCTCAAGTGCTCTACCCTCTTCTATATGTCTGGTAATAAATGTCCCATATCCACTGACTTGTAGATCTTAGGTGGAGGTTCAGACAGTGCTGCTGCTCCCTCTCACAGAAACCACGATGACACCTTGTTAGGTCCCCACTGACTCGTGTATCCAGATCCATCTGAAATTTCTCACCTATTCCCCAGTTGTGTACCTGTACCTCTGATATGCCTTTGATGAATTTCGAGTCTTTCTACTTCCGTAGCCCGGCCATGGGCCAGGCTCGTCTGGTGCTAGCCTGGTCAACCAGGCTGTTGCTGCTGGAGCCCCGCTAACCCACATATCCATCACAGCCTGGTTGACCTTGCACCTGGTGAGGATACTTGTCCATATACACACAGTAGTGTGTATATGGTGTCCAGTACTTGTTCGCGTATCTTTTTTTTTCCTAGGTTTCTGTTCCTGCCTCTGTTTTCACTGAGAACACGTCTTTAAATCGTTCAGTCCCTCACAGACTTCCTTGATATTTCTGTTGAGCTCTCCTCCTTCCTTCTCCAGTCTTATTAACTTGTCTTGTACTGTAGTCTTCCTTCTGGCGTGGCTGCTCAGCAGTCTTGGTTCACACTTGATTTTTGCTTCTGTCATTCACAAATTATCACTCGGCTTTTCATCCTTGTACTTATATGTTTCTCTGGCTCTACTCTTCACTCATTGTTATCACCTTTGCTTTCTAATAGTTTTCCATGCTTTTACACTTTTGTATTTTCTTCCTCTTCGTATCTTTGGTTGAACTATGAACTATGTGTGTGTGTGTGTGTTTCGTGTGCTCACGTACTTGGTGGTGCACATGCGTGTGTACATGGTGAGGGTATAACCCTGACCCTCACTCAGGACTCATTCAACACTGTACCACGGTGTTAGTCACCTGTGTTCGCACCCTCCTATATCTCACTCACTTCATTACCTATGTCATCCTCTATTTCTTTTTTCTGTCCTCTGGGTCGAGAGGACAAGCCGTGAGAGCCCCAACACCTCAGCATCTCTCAGGCCATAGCAGGACAACACGGCGATGCTCTTAAGAGCGATGCTCTATTGACAATAGTGATGCTGCCTAACCTTCCTAAACTATTTTGCTCTGATAAAGTGATCCTGTCTCATCTTAAGCGATGCTATTTTGTTTAATGCGATGATCTGTTGTCTATAGCGACGTTATTGTAAGCAACACTGGTCGCCTTAAAGGACAAGAAAAAAAATAAAAAAACAAAAAAATAAAAAAGGAAAAATGAAAAAAAAGGAAATAAAAAAAGGGGAAAATAGAAAACAAGAAATAAACAAGAAATAAAAAACAAGGAAAATATAAAAACAAAAAAAAAAAAAATGAAAAAAGGAAATTTAAAACAAGGAAATAAAAAAACAAAAAAAGGGGAAAATATAAAAACAAGAAAATATAAAAAACAAGAAAATGGAAAACAAGGAAAAAAAAAAACAAGAAAATGAAACAAGGAAATGAAAAAAAAGGAAAAATAAAAAAAAAAAAAAAACAAGGAAATAAAAAAAAAAGGAAATAAAAAAAAAAGGAAATAAACAAAAATAAAAAAAAAGGAAATAAAAACAAGGAAAATGTAAAAAAAAGAAAAAAAAAGAAAAAAAAAAAAAACAAAAATAAAAAAAGGGGAAATGAAAAAAAAAAAAAAAAAAAAAAAAAAAAAAAAAAGAAAACAAAAAAAAAAAAAGGAAAAAAAAAAGGAAGAAAAAAAAAAAGGGGAAAAAAAAAAAAAAAAGGAAAAAAAAAGGAAAAAAAAAAAAAGGAAATGAAAAAAAAAAAAAAAGGGGAAAAGAAAAAAGGAAAAAAAAAAAAAATAAAAAAAAAGGAAAAAAAAGGAAAAGAAAAAGGGGGGGAAAAAAAAAGGGGGAAAATAAAAAAAAAGGGAAAAAGGAAAAAAAAAAGGAAAGGGGGGGGAATAAAAAAAGGGGGAAAAAAGGGGAAAAAAAAAGGAAGAAAAAAGGGAAAATAAAAAAAAAGGGGAAAAAAAAAGGGAAAAAAAAAATTAAAAAAGGGGAAAATAAAAAAAGAAATAAAAAAAAAAAAAAAACAAAAAAAAAAAGAGAAAAAAAAGGAAATATAAAAAAAAAAAAGGGAAAAATAAAAAAAAGGGAAAATAAAAAAAGGAAATAAAAACAAAAAATAAAAAAAAGGGAAAATAAAAAAAAAAGGAAAAATAAAAAAAAAAAAAAAAAAAAATTAAAAAAAAAAAAATAAAAAAACAAGAAAATAAAACAAGGGGAAAAAAAAAAAACAAAAAAAATTTAAAAAAAGGGGAAAATAAAAAGAAAAAAAGGGGAAAAAAAAAAAGAAAACAAAAAAAAGGGAAAATTGGAAAACAAAGGAAATTTTAAAAAAAAAAAAAAAGGGAAAAAAAAAAAGAAAAAAAAAGAAAAATAAAAAACAAAAAATAAAAAAAAAAGGAAAAAAGGGAAAAAAAAGAAAAAAAGGAAAAAAAAATAAAAAAAAGGGAAATAAAAAAAGGGGAAAAATAAAAAAACAAAAAAGAAAAAGGAAAATGCCAAAAAAAAGGGAAAAAAAAAAAATGGAAACAAAAAAAGAACAGGGGAGTAAAAACAAGGAAATAAAACAGGAAAAGGTAAAAAAGGAACGGGAGTAAGGGGGGGAGGAAAGGGGGAGAGAAGAAAACGGAAAGAGGGGAGGTAGCAGAGCAGGGAAAGGGCCAAAGGGAAAAGAAGAAACAAGGGAAATATAGAGAAAAAAAGAAAATATAAACAAGAAAATGGAAAAAAAACAAAAAAAAATCAAAAAAAGGAAAAATTTTAAAAAAAAAGCAAAAAAAACCCTTGAAACAAGAAAATGCAGAAAACAAGGAAATATAAAAACAAGGAAAAGGGAAAAAAGAAAAATAAAAACAAGAAAATTGGCGGAAAAAACAAAACAAAATTGAAAAACAAAATATAAAGAAAGAAAATAAAACAAGGAAAGAAAAACAAGGGAAAAAAGAAAAGGAAATAAAAAAAAGGGAAAGGGGAAGCAAAAGCAAGGAAAAAATGGGAAAAATAAGGCAAAGGAAAAGGGGAAAAAGGCAAGAAAGCAAAGGAAAAAAAATAAAAAAACCAAAAAAATAGAGAGAAAAAAGGAAAGTAAAAAGAAAAAAAAGGGAAAAAGAAAAAAAAGGAAAATTAAAAAAAAGGAAATAGAAGAAACAAGGAAAGTAAGAAACAAGGAAAGTAAATAAAAAAAAAGAAAAGGGAAAAGTAGAAGCAAGAAAAAATAAAGAAGGGAAAGAAAGCAAAGCAAGGAAAATAAATAAACAAGGAAAAAAAACAAAAGGGAATAAGCAAGGAAAAAAGAAAGGGGAAAAAAGGAAAAATAAAACAAGGAAAATGAAAGCAAAGGAAAGAAGCGGAAGAAAGGAAATAAAAAAAAACAAGAGAAACAGAGAAAAAAAGGAAAAAAAAGCAAAGGAAATAAAAACCCAAAGGGAAGGAAAAAAAAGCAAGAAAGTAGAAACAAGGAAAATAAATAAAGGCAAGGGAAAAAGAAGCAAAAAGAAAAAAAGGGGAAAGTAAAAAAAGGCAAGGAAAATATAAAAAGAAGTAAATCAATTTTAAATTTTTAAAAAGGGGTCTGGCTCATAAAAATGTCATAAAAATTAACAAGATGGAAATAAACCTCGAGGACCTGGAATCCCGCCTCGAGGACCTGGAGGATGGCCTCGAGGACCTGGAGGCTGGCCTCGAGGACCTGGAAGCCAGCCAATCAACGACCCTAACGAGTGTTTCATGAGTGAGACGCAACACACAGCTGACATCAACACAATTTGTGAAGAAGCCATCAAGAACATGGCCATGCACTCTGCAACTCCATATTCATCAAACAACTACAAGAAACCACTGTCTCGGGCTTTTAATGTTTCATGGAGAAACTCGCGTGACCGACACAGGGACGATGTTGGACACCTCATGAAATTCAGTGAGGTTAGATTAGTCATTAAAAAGAGGATTTAAGACTACGAAAGTGTATAGAGGCTGCCCTAATTTTGCTGCCAGTAAGACTGTCACTCAAACATCGGAAAGTAACTATCAAAATTGTTAATCAACAAGATATTACCCATTCTGGAGACCGCTGTAACGTCATGCTGACAAGACCTTGTCAAACCCAACCCATCTCACCACAACTATATTACCACTACTATCCTCTCCCAACTTACCACCTGACTCCTGCCACTAATATATATATATATATATATATATTTATTCTTCAGTTATCTCTGTATTAAGTCTGAAGAGCGGAGGAGAGAGAGATACATGATAATATATACATGGAAAGTACTTGAGGGCCTGGTCCCAAATCTGCACACTGCCATAACAACATACTGGAGTGAGAGATATGGGAGAAAGTGTAAAATAAACCCAGTGAGGAGTAGGGGTGCGGTGGGGACAATACGGGAGCACTGTATTAACATCCGGGGTCCCAGACTATTCAACATCTTACCAGAAGATATCCGAAACACGGCTGGAACCAGTGTAGAAGCCTTCAAGAGGAAACTGGACAAGTATCTTCATCGGGTGCCAGATCAACCAGGCTGTGATGGATGTGTGGGGCAGCGGGCCTCCAGCAGAAACAGCCTGGTTGACCAGGCAAGCACCAGACGAGCCTGGCCCATGGCCGGGCTCAGAGAGTATATACTCTCGAAACTCTTCAAAGGTATATCAAAGGTAAGCCACTGGGGGGGGGCGAAACGTCTCTTTTAATAAATATCCTGAACTGTATATAAATGTGTTTTTCCACATATGGAAGAACCTGGACACAGGTGTCGTCCCAAAGTCACTAATAACCACTGATATTACTCCGCTTTGCAAAGGTGGCAGTAAAGCAACCATGAAAGACTACACAACAACAGCGCTAACTTCCCACATTGAGGTCTTTGAATGAGTCCTGAAAAGCCTCACATGGATCCACAATTGCTGGAACCAGGGCAGCGTGGGTTGACACCAGGTCACTCCTGCCTTTGACAAGTGTCAGACTCTTACAAAATACAATATCTAGACAACTAGAAAGTCACCTTATTGATCTCCCCCTCCTATCACTTAGCCTGTTAGTCTGAGTGGTATGTCACCTCAGGGTTTTAAAATGTGCTTCTCTTCCCTCTTCTTCCTCTTCCTCTGAAGATGTGACTAAGCACATGAAAGCACTCAGGTTTTATTTCCTATTTTCACTCTGGCTTTTTTTTTCATCCTGTATCAAATGGGGTGTCACCTGGAGGTTTGGAATCACAGCCAGGTGAACAAGAACCAACCAGGTGAACAAGAACCAACCAGGTGAACAAGAACCAACCAGGTGAACAAGAACCAACCAGGTGAACAAGAACCAACCAGGATGCCACCCACAAGTCGATTAACACCCAGGTACTTAGTTGCTGCTAGGTGAGCCACATACGTGGGCTTCCCTGGGGGAGCCAGACAAAATCCAGCCCACCATGGGTTTTCCTGGTAACCCAGCCCACCATGGGTTTTCCTGATAACCCAGCCCACCATGGGTTTTCCTGATAACCCAGCCCACCATGGGTTTTCCTGATAACCCAGCCCACCATAGGTTTTCCTGATAACCTAGCCCACCATGGGTTTTCCTGATAACCTAGCCCACCATGGGTTTTCCTGGTAACCCAGCCCACCATGGGTTTTCCTGGTAACCCAGCCCACCATGGGTTTTCCTGGTAACCCAGCCCACCATGGGTTTTCCTGGTAACCCAGCCCACCATGGGTTTCTTGATAACCCAGTCCACTATGGGTTTTATTGGTAACCCAGCCCACTATGGGTTTTCCTGGTAACCCAACCCACGGAGGTGGGTGAGGGTTGTCAAGTCACTCAGTACTGGGGGGAGGGGACACAACATTCTTGACAATCCACAGTGGTGTTACCAGGTAGTTAAGCTGACATTGTCACAGTGGTGTTACCAGGTAGTTAAGCTGACATTGTCACAGTGGTGTTACCAGGTAGTTAAGCTGACGTTGTCACAGTGGTGTTACCAGGTAGTTAAGCTGACATTGTCACAGTGGTGTTACCAGGTAGTTAAGCTGACATTGTCACAGTGGTGTTACCAGGTAGTTAAGCTGACATTGCCACAGTGGTGTTACCAGGTAGTTAAGCTGACATTGTCACAGTGGTGTTACCAGGTAGTTAAGCTGACATTGTCACAGTGGTGTTACCAGGTAGTTAAGCTGACAGCGTCACAGTGGTGCTACCATGTAGTTAAGCTGACAGCGTCACAGTGGTGTTACCAGGTAGTTAAGCTGACAGCGTCACAGTGGTGTTACCAGGTAGTTAAGCTGACAGCGTCACAGTGGTGTTACCAGGTAGTTAAGCTGACATTGTCACAGTGGTGTTACCAGGTAGTTAAGCTGACATTGTCACAGTGGTGTTACCAGGTAGTTAAGCTGACATTGTCACAGTGGTGTTACCAGGTAGTTAAGCTGACATTGTCACAGTGGTGTTACCAGGTAGTTAAGCTGACATTGTCACAGTGGTGTTACAAGGTAGTTAGGCTGACATTGTCACAGTAGTCTTACGAGATAGTTAAGCTGACAGCGTCAGTGTTATTAATAGGTAAAGCTGACAGCGTCACAGTGTTGTTACAAGGTAAAGCTGACAGCGTCACAGTGTTGTTACAAGGTAAAGCTGACAGCGTCACATTGTTACGAGGTAGTTAAGCTGACAGCGTCACAGTGTTACTAGGTAGTTAAGCTGACAGCGTCACAGTGTTACTAGGTAGTTAAGCTGACAGCGTCACAGTGTTGTTACAAGGTAGTTAAGCTGACAGCGTCACAGTGTTGTTACAAGGTAGTTAAGCTGACAGCGTCAGTGTTGTTACGAGGTAGTTAAGCTGACAGCGTCTCTGGACACAAGTAAAAACAGCAACATTACCGCCCTTAACTACAGATTACCACTTAGCTGCATAGCCAGCCTGGGTGAGTGGCTGGGTAATTGCTGGCTGGGATAGGTGGGTGAATGGGCAGGCAGGAAGATTGGGAGGTGGATAGACTGAGAGGTGGGACGGGGTGTGGATAGAGATTTGGCTGAGAAGTAGATACACGGGTAGGGATGTGGATAGGTAGGTAAGCAGGTGGGCGTCCGAATTTGGGCGTGCAGGTGGGCATTTGGATTTGGATGGGTGTGGGTGGACGGGTAGACGGCAGGGTGGGTGCTTCACCTACCCACCTGACTCACTATAAAAGTGCACCTTCAATAATGACCATCTTGGTAACAAGACGATGATAATAAAGAGTTCAATAGTGTAGTAAACACAGTCATAGTAATAACTGGTTACTGTAACCTTAAATAACAAGACTCTGGTAATACTTGAAGACTCAGGTCATAATTCAAAACTCCAGCTCCCTCCTTGTGGGGCCACTCAACAAGCACACCATCAGTAGAGCCACTCAACAAGCACACCGTCAGTAGAGCCACTCAACAAGCACACCGTCAGTAGAGCCACTCAACAAGCACACCGTCAGTAGAGCCACTCAACAAGCACACCGTCAGTAGAGCCACTTAAGCACGCCATCAGTAGGGCACTCAACAAACACACCGTCAGTAGAGCCACTCAAGCACGCCATCAGTAGAGCCACTCAACAAGCACGCCATCAGTAGAGCCACTCAACAAGCACGCCATCAGTAGAGCCACTCAACAAGCACGCCATCAGTAGAGCCACTCAACAAGCACGCCATCAGTAGAGCCACTCAACAAGCACGCCATCAGTAGAGCCACTCAACAAGCACGCCATCAGTAGAGCCACTCAACAAGCACGCCATCAGTAGAGCCACTCAAGCACGCCATCAGTAGGGCACTCAACAAGCACACCGTCAGTAGAGCCACTCAACAAGCACACCGTCAGTTGAACCACTCAACACGCACGCCGTCAGTAATAAACCTAGGCAGGGATAATATACCCGGGGCAGGGATAATATACCCCGAGCAGGGATAATATACCCCGGGCAGGGATAATATACCCCGAGCAGGGATAATATACCCCGGGCAGGGATAATATACCCCGGGCAGGAATAATAAACCCCGGGCGTGGTTGGTAGTTGGTTGAGGATACACCATCTCTCTGCTCTGTCTGGGAGAACAATGTTGTCCTCAGCTGGTGTATGTAAACTCAGTTTTGGGCAGTGTCTCTGTGGCTGAGCCAGGACATACATCTCGTAACTCTGCTCACAGAACATTATTTAGACTTAGTGATATATGACGTTTACAGATGTTGTGTATGGTGAGACACACTCTGTATCTTTGGTCAAGAGTTCAACTTTTGACTTTCCTGGTCCTGACATCTATGCACTGTCGTAGTCTGAGTTATGGAAGTTGCTAAATTCAGTTTCAGTAATAAGGGCAGTTTTTTGCCTTATGTGGACTTGTTGATGGTCCCCAGTTAGGGTCGTTTTGGTTTCCTTGTTCCTTACCTGACACTGTGCTGCTCACTGCTGCTTCCAACATTACTGCTGTTCGGAGAATTGGGTGGTCCTACTGTTGTAGCTGGCTGCTATACTGCCTCTATGGTTCAGAAGTTACCTTAATATAGGCTCTTGTTGCTGTCAGTCACATTCTAAATCGAGACAAACCCAGCACATATACCTATATTACTCTTATACTTCTGAATACATTTCATTACTGTACAGTATCTTTCGTAAAGTACTAGTGACACCACTTGCAATTTATGTACAGAATAAGTATGATATATAAGTATAATAAGTATGACATACAGGAGAGCCTCACTTATACAGGAGAGCCTCACTTATACAGCAGAGCCTCACTTATACAGCAGAGCCTCACTTATACAGCAGAGCCTCACTTATACAGCAGAGCCTCACTTATACAGCAGAGCCTCACTTATACAGCAGAGCCTCACTTATACAGCAGAGCCTCACTTATACAGCAGAGCCTCACTTATACAGCAGAGCCTCACTTATACAGCAGAGCCTCACTTATACAGCAGGTTAGGTTCCAAGCAACCGCTGATAAAAGCTTGATAACATGTTTACACTATCATACACTCACCAATAGAGCTAGGCCTAAAAACGCATGTACAGTACACATATTACTTATCTTCAAATATTTTCGTTCTTAGCTTATAGTGGGTGCTGAATATAATTATTATAGGGAGTTTGAATACATGAAGAATGAGTATAACTGAAAACCGCTGTATTTCCGAAGCGCTGTAAAGCGGGGCCCTCCTCTCTATATAGCACGTTTTACCCCACAAGCCGTGTATGACTCCATCTTAATTATTCAGTTTGCACTGTGTAAATATTTAGACACTTTGTTGTTGTTATTAAGGATCTCAACGTATATTTGGTTGGTTTGTATTCATCTAAGTTGTAATCCCAGAGTGCTCTTGAGAAGCCATGTATGATACAGGATAACTGCACCAGAATGATAACTATCAAACTGTTGCAACACAAGAAACAGGTTAGATGCTAAAGGGGGGATCAATAGGTTGACTTTGTAATATTCTCTGGAGATATCTACTCTGATAGATGTCGTATATTGTAAGAGTGCTGCTTCCCCACCTGAGGTGAGTGTAGGGTATTGTAAGAGTGCTGCTCCCCTACCTGAGGTGAGTGTAGGGGGTAGGGTATTGTAAGAGTGCTGCTCCCCCACCTGAGGTGAGTGTAGGGGGTAGGGTATTGTAAGAGTGCTGATCCCCACCTGAGGTGAGTGTAGGGGTAGAGTATTGTAAGAGTGCTGCTCCCCACCTGAGGTGAGTGTAGGGGTAGGGTATTGTAAGAGTGCTGCTCCCCACCTGAGGTGAGTGTAGGGGTAGGGTATTGTAAGAGTGCTGCTCCCCACCTGAGGTGAGTGTAGGGGGTAGGGTATTGTAAGAGTGCTGATCCCCCACCTGAGGTGAGTAGGGGGTAGAGTATTGTAAGAGTGCTGCTCCCCCACCTGAGGTGAGTGTAGGGGGTAGGGTATTGTAAGAGTGCTGCTCCCCCACCTGAGGTGAGTGTAGGGGGTAGGGTATTGTAAGAGTGCTGCTCCCCCACCTGAGGTGAGTGTAGGGGGTAGGGTATTGTAGGAGTGCTGATCCCCACCTGAGGTGAGTGTAGGGGTAGAGTATTGTAAGAGTGCTGCTCCCCGCCTGAGGTGAGTGTAGGGGTAGGGTATTGTAAGAGTGCTGCTCCCCACCTGAGGTGAGTGTAGGGGTAGGGTATTGTAAGAGTGCTGCTCCCCACCTGAGGTGAGTGTAGGTGGTAGGGTATTGTAAGAGTGCTGCTCCCCACCTGAGGTGAGTGTAGGGGTAGGGTATTGTAAGAGTGCTGATCCCCACCTGAGGTGAGTAGGGGGTAGAGTGATTGTAAGAGTGCTGCTCCCCACCTGAGGTGAGTGTAGGGGTAGGGTATTGTAAGAGTGCTGCTCCCCACCTGAGGTGAGTGTAGGGGTAGGGTATTGTAAGAGTGCTGCTCCCCACCTGAGGTGAGTGTAGGGGGTAGGGTATTGTAAGGAGTGCTGATCCCCCACCTGAGGTGAGTGTAGGGGGTAGAGTATTGTAAGAGTGCTGCTCCCCCGCCTGAGGTGAGTGTAGGGGGTAGGGTATTGTAAGAGTGCTGCTCCCCCACCTGAGGTGAGTGTAGGGGGTAGGGTATTGTAAGAGTGCTGCTCCCCCACCTGAGGTGAGTGTAGGTGGTAGGGTATTGTAAGAGTGCTGCTCCCCCACCTGAGGTGAGTGTAGGGGGTAGGGTATTGTAAGAGTGCTGATCCCCCACCTGAGGTGAGGTAGGGGTAGAGTATTGTAAGAGTGCTGCTCCCCCACCTGAGGTGAGTGTAGGGGGTAGGGTATTGTAAGAGTGCTGCTCCCCCACCTGAGGTGAGTGTAGGGGGTAGGGTATTGTAAGAGTGCTGCTCCCCCACCTGAGGTGAGAGTAGGGGGTAGGGTATTGTAAGAGTGCTGCTCCCCCACCTGAGGTGAGAGTAGGGGGTAGGGTCATTGTAGAGTGCTGCTCCCACCTGAGGTGAGAGTAGGGGGTAGGGTATTGTAAGAGTGCTGCTCCCCCACCTGAGGTGAGTGTAGGGGGTAGGGTATTGTAAGAGTGCTGCTCCCCCACCTGAGGTGAGAGTAGGGGGTAACAAGACATCAAGAAGGTGACTAACTCCACAACAGGTGGTACAAACGTAGGTGGTAACGCAGGTAATAGCAAGGTAGAGAGAGGGACAAAAAGGTGACCCAACCAGCGCTCAGGTGGTCTCGTCAGGTGGCTGGCTGGCTGGGTGGTTGGCTTGCTGGCTGGCTGGCTGGCTGGGTGGCTGGCTGGGGTCGTGGTACTGGTCACTATAATAACATCATCCGCTGCCTCACATGATAACTTAACTCTATTTTTTACTGGAAAAGTGTGTGTGTGTGTGTGTGTTGTGTGTGTGTGTGTGTGTGTGTGTGTGTGTGTGTGTGTGTGTGTGTGTGTGTGTGTGTGTGTGTGTGTGTGTGTGTGTTGTGTGTGTGTGTGTGTGTGTGTGTGTGTGTGTGTGTGTGGTAGTGTTGGTAGTAGTGGGTGTGTTGGTGGGGGTAATGGTGAATATATGAAGGATGCTTTCGGGGGTCAACGCCCCCGCCGCCCGGTCTGAGATCTTTCTTCCTGGTGAATCCAAGCCTGATCAACCAGGCCACGTGCAGTGTAACGTATGATCAACCAGGCCACGTGCAGTGTAACGTATGATCAACCAGGCCACGCGCAGTGTAACGTATGATCAACCAGGCCACGCGCAGTGTAACGTATGATCAACCAGGCCACGTGCAGTGTAACGTATGATCAACCAGGCCACGCGCAGTGTAACGTATGATCAACCAGGCCACGCGCAGTGTAACGTATGATCAACCAGGCCACGTGCAGTGTAACGTATGATCAACCAGGCCACGCGCAGTGTAACGTATGATCAACCAGGCCACGTGCAGTGTAACGTATGATCAACCAGGCCACGCACAGTGTAACGTATGATCAACCAGGCCACGCGCAGTGTAACGTATGATCAACCAGGCCACGTGCAGTGTAACGTATGATCAACCAGGCCACGCGCAGTGTAACGTATGATCAACCAGGCCACGCGCAGTGTAACGTATGATCAACCAGGCCACGTGCAGTGTAACGTATGATCAACCAGGCCACGTGCAGTGTAACGTATGATCAACAGGCCACGTGCAGTGTAACGTATGATCAACCAGGCCACGTGCAGTGTAACGTATGATCAACCAGGCCACGTGCAGTGTAACGTATGATCAACCAGGCCACGTGCAGTGTAACGTATGATCAACCAGGCCACGCACAGTGTAACGTATGATCAACCAGGCCACGCGCAGTGTAACGTATGATCAACCAGGCCACGCGCAGTGTAACGTATGATCAACCAGGCCATGCGCAGTGTAACGTATGATCAACCAGGCCACGTGCAGTGTAACGTATGATCAACCAGGCCACGTGCAGTGTAACGTATGATCAACCAGGCCACGCGCAGTGTAACGTATGATCAACCAGGCCACGTGCAGTGTAACGTATGATCAACCAGGCCACGCGCAGTGTAACGTATGATCAACCAGGCCACGCGCAGTGTAACGTATGATCAACCAGGCCACGTGCAGTGTAACGTATGATCAACCAGGCCACGCACAGTGTAACGTCTGATCAACCAGGCCACGCGCAGTGTAACGTCTGATCAACCAGGCCACGTGCAGTGTAACGTATGATCAACCAGGCCACGTGCAGTGTAACGTATGATCAACCAGGCCACGTGCAGTGTAACGTATGATCAACCAGGCCATGGCGTGTAACGTATGATCAACAGGCCACGTGCAGTGTAACGTTGATCAACCAGCCACGTGCAGTGTAACGTATGATCAACCAGGCCCGTGCGTGAACTATGATCAACCGGGCCCGCGAGTGAACGTCGATCAACCAGCCATGCGCAGGTAACGATGATCAACAGGCCACGTGCAGTGTAACGTATGATCAACCAGGCCACGTGCAGTGTAACGTATGATCAACCAGGCCACGTGCAGTGTAACGTATGATCAACCAGGCCACGTGCAGTGTAACGTATGATCAACCAGGCCACGCGCAGTGTAACGTATGATCAACCAGGCCACGCGCAGTGTAACGTATGATTAGGACTGATTTTGGAAAGTTATCAAGGTTCCTATTGAAGATAGACAGAGGTTTGTTGGTAATTTCCCTTACATAAGACACGTAGGAAGGGTGCTGAAAAGTCGAGGTTCTCTAACACTTACCGAGTTCTTTCTTACTGCACTCGTGGCACCTACTGGCATTGTATGGGCCAGTAGGCCTGCAGCAGGTCAAGTCTCTTGTTTTAATACCCAGTGATTTCAGTGTGCAGATTATGGATCAGTCCCTCAAGATCTCACAGGTGTAATTATCTTTCTCGCCTACTTTCCAAGGACTTCAAACATTCCCAGTAGTTAAGATGTATGAATGAATGTATACAGGCAGTGAATGTTCTGTATTTTTTCTAGCTGAGCAATCCTGCCTGGACAGAACAAATGGCTTGAAGAGTATCATGACTTGCTCAGCATCTCTTGAATGTTCTCTTGAATGTTCTAGTTATCCAGCCTATCATTATCTGACATCCTCACTCACAACTTTTCTACATGCAACTTTCACTCTTCTAAATTATCTGAATTTGTCCTGTGTTTCATTACAGTCTTTACTTCCATCATTCTTCCAAAGTGGAGAAATTGAAATTGTCCTCACTTGTCTGAGGTCCACTCTAAGACTTGATTTATATCCACGTGAAGGTTCATTGTGTCGTCGACGCCCGCCACTCTCACAGATTTTGGTGTCAACTGCTAAGGCTGTTATGGTACTATTTGTGTTTTTATCAATGTCGTATTTAAGAATGAGAAACAAAAGTGAAGCGAGTAGTGAGCCTTGTAGAAGAGAGCTTTTCACTGCGGCAGCCTCCGACTTCACTCTCTTTACTATTACTGAGCTCTACTGGTTACGAAATTAAATATCCATGTGCCCACTTTTCCAGTTATTCTTTTTGCAGGCATTCTGTGCGCTATCTCGCCATGATCGCTCTTACTGTGTGCTACAACATCATAAAACCCACATGATGACAGAAACACTGTAAATTAATTGGTCTATATATTTCGACCCCATCAAACAAACCACACTGCATCTACAAACGCAAAATCATAGAATCTGCCCTCATAGCTACCACCCCTAATTTCAACATCTCACAGCACAATGGAAACCAGACGTCATATCAAAATTCAGCCTCAAGAAATACATACCAGCGCTCAACCTAATACAGAACGACAGCACAAGATCAGGAATTACATAGCACAGAGGAACTTCCTGACCAACATTTTAAGCTTTACTTCCAGACCTGTCATCACACTCACTCCCTGACCTGTCTTCCCACGCACTGACCTGACGCTCCATGCTCATCTGCACGGTTTAGAGGCGTAACCTCCCTATAAATTCATGTTCTCCTTTCATTTGTGTATCTGCTGAAGAGGATCCCGGCAGCGGGTTGAAATATAGATTAATTTTCTGAGTTTCTATCACCATATGGATTATTCCTGAGCACTGACAAGTGTTAACTACACTTTCTTTATTCATTTAGCTTGTCTTCCACTGCATCCACTATGTCACAATGGTTCAACTAGCAACTGTGAAAAGCGGGAACGACCTTCTCTGAACCCATGCTGCCCTGGATTGTGTAATTTTTGGGCGAGCTTGCTTCTTAGGACCTGTTCAAAGAATTTGACGTGTGTAGTTAGCACTACTTTTTTTTCAAGATTGCTTAACTGCCACCTTCGTGAAGTGGGGCAACATCTGTGGTGTTTAATGCTTGTGGGTTGACTCGTGTCCAGGCTCCTTCTCCATAGAATAATGAAGGCCCGAGACAGTGATTTCTTGCAATTTTTAATGCATATGGAGCTGCCTGAGTCTGGTCCTGGAGCAGAATGCATGGGCATGTTGATGGTTTCTTCAAAGTCAACTGGAGACAGAGTTACATCTGATATTGTAGAGATGTGTTTTGAGTCTTTCATGAAAAACTTATTTGGGTTGTTGATCTGTAGACTGATGAGTGGTTCACTGAACACAAGACTGATGAGTGGTTCACTGAACACAAGACTGATGAGTGGTTCACTGAACACAAGACTGATGAGTGGTTCACTGAACACAAGACTGATGAGTGGTTCACTGAACACAAGACTGATGAGTGGTTCACTGAACACAAGACTGATGAGTGGTTCACTGAACACAAGACTAGATGTTCACTGAACACAAGACTGAGTGGTCACTGAACACAAGACTGATGAGTGGTTCACTGAACACAAGACTGATGAGTGGTTCACTGAACACAAGACTGATGAGTGGTTCACTGAACACAAGACTGATGAGTGGTTCACTGAACACAAGACTGATGAGTGGTTCACTGAACACAAGACTGATGAGTGGTTCACTGAACACAAGACTGATGAGTGGTTCACTGAACACAAGACTGATGAGTGGTTCACTGAACACAAGACTGATGAGTGGTTCACTGAACACAAGACTTGTGTTGTGACTGATGAGTGGTTCACTGAACACAAGACTTGTGTTGTGACTGATGAGTGGTTCACTGAACACAACAGTTGAGTTGTGACTCCAGTATTTAAGTTATTTCTTTATTAACAAATTATAGTCCATCTTGTTCCAGTAAAGATCTGGACTAGATTTCGTTGTCGCTCTGAATTCTGTGTCTTTGAAGTATTTGAGATTTAATTTAAGACTGTTTGCTCCTTGTGTCTCTCTTGGACTGTATATGACACAGCTTCTGTTCTATGTTCTCAACCAGAGTTTCCTTTGGTGCTTCAGAAAGTCTGCTGCCTTGGAGAAGCTTTGCTAGCCATCGTCTTCACCTGTAGAGGGAGCACCTCTCAAGAATTTGCATATTCTCCTCCTTGGCCATAGAGGTACATGTTTGGAGCATACTTGAAGCACCAATGAACTCATTCTTCCCAAGAAACTGGTTTAGACCCACGATGGTCATATAGTCTTCCAAGCATATTTCAGTAAGGTCACGATTTATTTGGTCCCAGTTTATGTTCTTATGGTTGAGGCTGAATTTGTTGAATTCAACCTCATGACTGACCGTGTTTCTCTGACCCGGGTAAATGTGCACTCAGGTCTGAACCTCGAGTATGTTAGGTCTGAGATTACAGTCTTCGAAGCTGTTATGTTCCAGACTAGGTCCTCGGTGTTTGTAAATATTGTCAAGGTCTTGGGTGTTCTTAGTCTGGTTAGTTTTGATATTCGCTAACTTAAGGGAAGTTTATTGCTGATGTTTAATAAGTTTGTTCCTGCGAGGCTGTTCCTCCACACTGACTCCAGGGACTTAATATACACCAGTGATCTTAATATACACCAGCCCGGTCCTGGGCCAGGCTTGTCTGGTGCTGGCCTAGTTACAACCTGGTTGATCTGGCACCTGGTGAAGATATTTGTCTAGTTTCCTCTTAAAAACTTCTACATTTGTTCCAGCAGTGTTTCTGATATCTTCTGTTAAGATGTTCAACAGTCTGGGACCACGGATGTTGATACAGTGTTCTTTTACTGTGTCCACGGTGCCCCTGCTTTTCCCTGGATTTATTTTGCACTTATTCCCATATGTTTCACTCCAGTATGTTGTGATGACAGTGTGCATGTCAGTGACCAGGTCCTCATGTCTTACTGACACCTGGTCATGTCATACACCTGGTCATGTCATACACCTGGTGGTCTTAATTAAACTTACAAAAACTACCTTCCACATCTTTTTCATTAGACCTACAAACAATTCATATTCTCATTCTCTCTCTCTCATTCTCTCTCTCTCTCTCTCTCTCTCTCTCTCTCTCTCTCTCTCTCTCTCAAGCGCTATTTTACAAGAATCTTTTATTAAAATATTTAATATTTTATGGAACACACACATACACACAGCGTAGAAGCGGGGTCAGGAACAACGACTCAACCCTTGCAACCACAAATAGGAGAGTACAGAGAGACATACTAGTTACGCACGAGGACTCTTGCTACGCACAAAATGCGCACTACATAGCAACGCCCTACTGGTTAATACCTCACTAAAGGGAGGTACACGGGCCTCTGCCCTCGTTACGAGGCAATTAACCTCCCCATCTCCCGCCTAATTGACCCACAGCAATAACTTCCGACGGATTAAGATGCGACCACTTGAGAAATTTGATGAAATTTCAATTCTGCAACGTGCGTGTGCGTGTGTGTGTGTGCTCGTGTACTCACCTAGTTGTGGTTGCAGGGGTCGAGTCATCGCTCCTGGCCCCGCCTCTTCACTGGCCGCTACTGGGTCACTCTCCCTGCGCCATGAGCTTTATCATACCTCTTCTTAAAGCTATGTATGGAACCTGCCTCCACTACATCGCTTCCCAAACTATTCCACTTTCCGACCACTCTGTGACTGAAGAAATACTTCCTAACATCCCCGTGATTCATCTGAGTCTTCAACTTCCAACTGTGTCCCCTTGTTGCTGTGTCCCATCTCTGGAACATTCTGTCTCTGTCCACCTTGTCAATTCTTCTCAGTATTTTATATGTCGTTATCATGTCCCCCCTATCTCTCCTGTCGTCCAGTGTCGTCAGGTCGATTTCCCTTAACCTCTCCTCGTAGGACATCCCCCTTAGCTCCGGGACTAGTCTTGTTGCAAACCTTTGCACTTTCTCTAGCTTCTTTACGTGCTTGGCTAGGTGTGGGTTCCAAACTGGTGCTGCATACTCCAGTATGGGCCTAACGTACACAGTGTACAGGGTCCTGAACGATTCTTTATTAAGATGTCGGAATGCTGTTCTTAGGTTTGCTAGACGCCCGTATGCTGCAGCAGTTATTTGGTTGATGTGCGCCTCAGGAGATGTGCCTGGTGTTATACTCACCCCAAGATCTTTTTCCTTGATTGAGGTTTGCAGTCTCTGGCCCCCTAGACTGTACTCTGTCTGCAGTCTTCTTTGCCCTTCCCCAATCTTCATGACTGGACCAGGCTTGCAGCCTGTCCAGATCCCTTTGTAGTTCTGCCTGGTCCTCGTCCGATTGAGTTTTCTCATCAACTTCACATCATCTGCAGACAGGGACACTTTGGAGTCTATTCCTTCCGTCATGTTCACAAATACCAGAAACAGCACCGGTCCTAGGACTGACCCCTGTGGAACCCCACTCGTCACCGGCGCCCACTCTGACACCTCGCCACGTACCATCACTCGCTGCTGTCTTCCTGATAGGTATTCCCTGATCCATTGTAGTGCCTTCCCTGTGTGTGTGTGTGTGTGTGTACTCACCTAATTGTGGTTGCAGGGATCGAGACTCAGCTCCTGGCCCCGCCTCTTCGCTGTCTGCTACTGGGTCTCTGCTCTCCCTGTTCCATGAGCTTCATCATACCTTGTCTTAAAACTATGTATGGTTCCTGCCTCCACTATATCGTTCGCTAGACTATTCCACTTCCTGACTACTCTGTGGCTGAAGAAATGCTTCCTAACATCTCTTTGACTCATCTGAGTCTTCAGCTTCCAGTTGTGTCCCCTTGTTTCTGTGTTCCCTCTCTTGAACATTCTGTCACTATCCACCTTGTCGATTCCCCGCAGTATTATGTATGTCGTTATCATGTCTCCTCTAACTGTGTGTGTGTGTGTGTGTGTGTGTGTGCGCGCGCGCGCGTGGGTGTGTGTGTGTGCTTGTGTGCGCGTGTGTGCTCGTGTGCGTGTGCGCGTGTGTGCTCGTGTGCGTGTGTGCGTGTGTGCGTGTGTGCTCGTGTGCGTGTGTGCGCGCGTGTGCGTGTGCGCGTGTACTCACCTGTGTGTGTTAGCAGAAGCTCAGAACAGAGGCACGTAAGGTCTGTAGCAAATGTACAGACCTTAAATATACTGGAACAGATACACGGATCGTTTAAGGTCTGCGTAGAGCCAATAAAGCATCTAAATTACTGGGAACGCCTTAAAGTCCTAAATATGTACTTGGTGGAGCGGAGGAGAGAGAGATACATGATAATATATATATACCTGGAAGGTGCTTGAGGACCTGGTCCCAAATCTGCACACTGCCATAACTTACTGGAGTGAGAGATATGAGAGGAAGTGAAAAACAAACCCGGTGAAAAATAGAGGCACCGTGGGTAAAATAAGAGAACACTGTATCAACATCCGAGGTCCAAGACTATTGAGTATAATAATCATATCTTTATTTACTACAAGTACATGTACAAGGTATACAGGCATAGCTGACATCAATGACATACTACTATATAGAAAGCCACTTGTTATGCTGAGCATTTCCCGTAAATTAGGTCAATGTTGTCCCAGGATGCGACCCACACCAGTCGACTAACACCCAGGTACCCATTTTACTGATGGGTGAACATAGACAACCAGTGTAAGGAAACACGTCCGATGTTTCCACCCCTTCCCCGGGAATCGAACCTGGACTCTCACCGTGTGAAGCGAAAGCTTTTGCCACCAGGCCACGGGGCAGAAGATATCAGAAACACTGCTGGGACAAGTATAGAAGTCTTCAATAGGAACAGGACAAGGTGCCAGATCAACCAGGCTGTGATGGATATGAGGGGAAAGCGAGTCACCAGCAGCAACAGCCTGGTTGAGCAGACAAGCCTGGACCAGGACCAGGCTCCAGGAGTAGGAAAAGGTATATAGATACATGGATTCTGACGCTGATATAAAATAAACCCCGCAAGAAGTTACTTGTTAATGTAAAGTTTAATAAATAAATAATGGAATAAGTATAAAGCCAACTGAAAGAAAGAATGATGTCAGAGCTCACTATCAAGGACCACAACAGTGTCACTATCAAGGACCACAACAGTGTCACTATCAAGGACCACAACAGTGTCACTATCAAGGTCCACAAGTGTCACTATCAAGGTCCACAACAGTGTCACTATCAAGGACCACAACAGTGTCACTATCAAGGACCACAACAGTGTCACTATCAAGGTCCACAACAGTGTCACTATCAAGGACCACAACAGTGTCACTATCAAGGACCACAACAGTGTCACTATCAAGGACCACAACAGTGTCACTATCAAGGTCCACAACAGTGTCACTATCAAGGACCACAACAGTGTCACTATCAAGGACCACAACAGTGTCACTATCAAGGACCACAACAGTGTCACTATCAAGGACCACAACAGTGTCACTATCAAGGACCACAACAGTGTCACTATCAAGGACCACAACAGTGTCACTATCAAGGACCACAACAGTGTCACTATCAAGGACCACAACAGTGTCACTATCAAGGACCACAACAGTGTCACTATCAAGGACCACAACAGTGTCACTATCAAGGACCACAACAGTGTCACTATCAAGGTCCACAAGTGTCACTATCAAGGTCCACAACAGTGTCACTATCAAGGTCCACAACAGTGTCACTATCAAGGCCACAACAGTGTCACTATCAAAGGACCACAACAGTGTCACTATCAAGGACCACAACAGTGTCACTATCAAGGACCACAACAGTGTCACTATCAAGGCCACAACAGTGTCACTATCAAGGACCACAACAGTGTCACTATCAAGGTCCACAAAGTGTCACTATCAAGGTCCACAAGTGTCACTATCAAGGTCACAACAGTGTCACTATCAAGGTCCACAACAGTGTCACTATCAAGGACCACAACAGTGTCACTATCAAGGTCCACAAGTGTCACTATCAAGGTCCACAACAGTGTCACTATCAAGGACCACAACAGTGTCACTATCAAGGTCCACAAGTGTCACTATCAAGGTCCACAACAGTGTCACTATCAAGGACCACAACAGTGTCACTATCAAGGACCACAACAGTGTCACTATCAAGGACCACAACAGTGTCACTATCAAGGTCCACAACAGTGTCACTATCAAGGACCACAACAGTGTCACTATCAAGGACCACAACAGTGTCACTATCAAGGACCACAACAGTGTCACTATCAAGGACCACAACAGTGTCACTATCAAGGACCACAACAGTGTCACTATCAAGGACCACAACAGTGTCACTATCAAGGACCACAAGTGTCACTATCAAGGTCCACAAGTGTCACTATCAAGGTCCACAAGTGTCACTATCAAGGTCCACAAGTGTCACTATCAAGGTCCACAAGTTTCCCTATCAAGGTCCACAAGTGTCACTATCAAGGTCCACAAGTTTCACTATCAAGGTCCACAAGTGTCACTATCAAGGACCACAAGTGTCACTATCAAGGACCACAACAGTGTCACTATATTGGACCACAACAGTGTCACTATCAAGGACCACAACAGTGTCACTATCAAGGACCACAACAGTGTCACTATCAAGGACCACAACAGTGTCACTATCAAGGACCACAACAGTGTCACTATCAAGGACCACAACAGTGTCACTATCAAGGACCACAACAGTGTCACTATCAAGGACCACAACAGTGTCACTATCAAGGTCCACAAGTGTCACTATCACAACCACCAGGAAAATGATCCTCTCAAGTTATTTCTTCTCTCTAGGCTGGAATATTGCTGTTCACTAACAGTCCAGGTTAATCATCTTAATTACTGGGAACGTTTGAAGTCCCTTGACCTGCACTCCCTGGAACACAGGCGAGAAAGATACATCATAATTTATAATTTGAAAGTCTTAGAGGAACTGGTCCCAAATCTGAGCACAGAAATCACTATGAAAGCAAGAGACTCGGCAGATGGTGCCAAATACCTTCAATGAAAAGCAAAGGTGCCATGGGTACCCACAGAGACAACACAATGTGTATAAGAGGACGTTGTTGCTAGAGCGTCCCTCTGAACGAATCTGCCGAGATCTCCTACTCATTACTGCAACACTGCAAGCTCCTGATGTCGATTGCAATACGAAAGTCCTAGAACAATAATTCATCTCTCCCACATGGTTGTTTTGCATCTTGTATATATATGTCGTGCCGAACAGGTAAAACTTGCGAGTTTGGCTTAAATAACAACGCTCTTCTTGCCGAATAAAGCAAGCGAAAATTTGTGTATGTAATAATTTTTGCAAAAATCCTTCTGAACCTAACGACAAAAATATATTTCATTATTTGTTTGTTGAATTATTGTAAACTTATCTAAAATATATTTAGTAGTTCTTGCTAATTGACCAGTTTTACCTATTCGGCACGACATTATATATATATTATTTTTTCAACAAGTCGGCCATCTCCCACCGAGGCAGGGTGACCCAAAAAGAAAGAAAATCCCTAAAAAGAAAATACTTTCATCATCATTCAACACTTTCACCACACACATACATAATCACGGTCTTTGCAGAGGAGCTCAGATACGACAGCTGAGAATAGTCCCTCCCAGCTGTCACTATCCCAGACCCCTCCTTTAAAGTGCAGGCATTGTACTTCCCATTTCCAGGACTCAGTCCAACTAAATCAATTAACTGGTTTCCCTGAATCCCTTCACAAAATGTTACCCTGCTCACACTCCAACAGCTCGTCAGGTCCCAAAAACCATTCACTCCTATCTAACACGCTCATACATGCTTGCTGGAAGTCCAAGCCCCTCGCCCACAAAACCTCCTTTACCCCTTCCCTCCAACCTTTTCTAGGACGACCCCTACCCCGCCTTCCTTCCCCTACAGATTTATACGCTCTCCAAGTCATTCTACTTTTATCCATTCTCTCTAAATGACCAAACCACCTCAACAACCCCTCTTCAGCCCTCTGACAAATACTTTTAGTAACTCCACACCTTCTCCTAATTTCCACATTCCGAATTTTCTGCATAATATTTACACCACACATTGCCCTTAGACAGGACATCTCCACTGCCTCCAGCCTCCTCCTCGCTGCAGCATTTGCAACCTATGCTTCACACCCATATAAGAGTGTTGGTACCACTATACTTTCGTACATTCCCTTCTTTGCCTCCATGAATAACGTTTTTTGTCTCCACAGATACCTCAACGCACCACTCACCTTTTTTCCTTCATCAATTCTATGGTTAACCTCATCCTTCATAAACCCATCCCGCTGACACGTCAACTCCCAAATATCTGAAAACATTTACTTCTTCCATAATCCCTCTCTCCAATGTGATATCCAATTTTTCTTTATTTAAATCGTTTGATACCCTCATCACCTTACTCTTATCTATATTCACTTTCAACTTTCTACCTTTACACACACTCCCAAACTCGTCCACTAACCTTTGCAACTTTTCTTTAGAATCTCCCATAAGCACAGTATCATCAGCAAAAGTAACTGTGTCAACTCCCATTTGCATTTAAATCCCCATAATTTAATCCACCCCTCTCCCCAACACCCTAGCATTTACTTCTTTTACAACCCCATTATATATATATATATATATATATATATATATATATATATATATATATATATATATATACAAATTTAGAAAATCTGCATTTATATATTTTTTTTGTATTTTGAATACAATGTTGTGTTGCTGTGTCCACTACACTCATGTTGTGTTGCTGTGTCCACTACACTCATGCTGTGTTGCTGTGTCCACTACACTCATGCTGTGTTGCTGTGTCCACTACACTCATGCTGTGTTGCTGTGTCCACTACACTCATGTTGTGTTGAGAATTGCCAGAGTGATGCGGAATGTGAAGTTCAGATTAGTTCTTGTAGAAAGTATGTGTTTCACTTATTAACGTAGCCGAGCGATCAAGGCACTAGTATTACTGTCACTCCTGTCTGGAATTCAGCCCCTACAATATCTTGCATGCAAGATAGCGTTCAGATGCCTAGGGTACCGGAGGTATCCCGGACCGCCTTGAGTACTGAGTCTATCCTTGCAATGTTGCTAGTTCAAGTAGTAGTTCCTCTCCAGGGGACGCTTTGTTGAAGAAAGACTATTTGAATGAGTTATAGCATCTCTCGCTGATGCAAAAGCAATTGCAGAAAGCCGTTTCTGTTGCTAGTGTACTCACTAGAGTGCCAGTTGTTGTCCCTCGTGTTCCAGATAGTGTTCCTTCCAGTTGACAGTAAGCCTTTGCAGAGTAAAGTGTCGTGTGTCGAGTAATTCTTACCTGCAGTAAGAGATAGTGAGAACCGTTCTCCTTTGCTCATACTTTGTGTCATTGAGCTAACTATTTCAACCGGGAGGATCCATCCACTCCACGAGCCTGTTTATTCCTCCAGTAGGAAAGTGATTATAAGTTAATCAAAACCGAGTTGTTCATTCCTCCAGTAGGAAAGTGATCATAAGTTGTGAGCTAAAGATAGAAAATTAGAAAATCCAGTTTAGAACCGAATTATTGACTGTGTTTTGTTATTAGATTTCAGTATCTAGCAAGATTGTTGTGTGTTCAAGTTCTCTCTGAGTTCTGAGTTTTAACAGTATAACCCGTGTTAGCCGAGTTTATCTTTCCTGTTAAAACTTCTTCCCTGTAAATATTTATTCTTCCTCAGAAGCCGAAGAGTACATGAATACATATCGATTGATCGATCAAATTTGCAAATTGTAATTTATATGTAATCCGTTATATCTAGATCCATTAAATTTCTCTTAAGTACCATTAACTCAAGAAGTGCGAGAGTAAGATTAATCTTGATCAGTTCAAAGTTATAATGTGTTTGCTATTGTATAGATTCATCCAGTACCACCTGTCTGTTCAGTCTATAGAGTTGTATAGTATGCCGAGACGTCATACGATAACATGGCCGAGCTGTCGTGTCAGTATCATATATACACTTGTGTAGTGTATCTTTCCTTTTATACAGCTGGTCCCTTTGCGTGTGACGTCACGGTACCCGCTGACGTCAGAGGCTCAGCGCATGTGCACAGCCTCTCATAGGCACTCTCCCTCACTAACGTTAGACCTACAGGCGAGACAGACGGTGTGGCTGGACTCTCTTTCACTTACTGTAAATATACCGTAACCATCCAACAAGGAGTATCTTTGACCTCCTATATATCTCTCTCAAGACCCACACGACATGTCCACTACACTCATGTTGTGTTGCTGTTTCCACTACACTCATGTTGTGTTGCTGTGTCCACTACACTCATGTTGTGTTGCTGTGTCCACTACACTCATGTTGTGTTGCTGTGTCCACTACACTCATGTTGTGTTGCTGTGTCCACTACACTCATGTTGTGTTGCTGTGTCCACTACACTCATGTTGTGTTGCTGTGTCCACTACACTCATGTTGTGTTGCTGTGTCCACTACACTCATGTTGTGTTGCTGTGTCCACTACACTCATGTTGTGTTGCTGTGTCCACTACACTCATGTTGTGTTGCTGTGTCCACTACACTCATGTTGTGTTGCTGTGTCCACTACACTCATGTTGTGTTGCTGTGTCCACTACACTCATGTTGTGTTGCTGTGTCCACTACACTCATGTTGTGTTGCTGTGTCCACTACACTCATGTTGTGTTGCTGTGTCCACTACACTCATGTTGTGTTGCTGTGTCCACTACACTCATGCTGTCCACTGTGTCCACTACACTCATGCTGTCCACTGTGTCCACTACACTCATGCTGTCCACTGTGTCCACTACACTCATGCTGTCCACTGTGTCCCCATGTCTCTCACTCCAGTATGTTCTTGTGCCTTTAATTAAAGCCCCATTAACCAATCACAACCAGCCTTAACTACTTTCGTGTTGTAGACAGGCTTCAAACCTAAGATTTACAGAGGCCGGAGAATGGAAGGTAACTAAGTTTGATTAGAGGAAGAGAATTAAATGCCTACAGGTCTAGCGCAATAATAATTACAATAATTACATTATTATTATTTCAATGCAACGATCCTCTGTCAGGTTGACGTTAAATGCTGATGACCTGGTCTGGAGGGGAGGGGGTGACCCCCAGAAGCCACTCCAAGTAACCTCCAGGTAGTGACCTGAAGACTGGGGGGGAAGGATATGTCTTACCTGAGGGAGATTGACAGTATCTCTCCTGCAGTAGGTGGCACTGTGGCGGCGGCAGATGGTACTCTTGCGGCAGGAGGCAGTGTCGGGCCGCCTGCGGTACCTTCAGGTTACCAACACGCGCTACGGTTCTTGTCCTGAAGGAGAGTATCGGGGTATGGGCACCAGCTGATGGTCTCCAAGGCATTATTGCCGTTCAGGGGGTGATGGTGGTAGTGGTGATTGGGGTTAGTGGTGGTGGTAATGTTGGAGATGGTGGTGATAATGGTAGTAGTGGTGGTGGTGGAAGCAATGGTGGTAGTGTATAACTGACAGGTGGTTGAATAGTATACGACGACAGGTGGGAGACAGGTGTGGAAAATGAGCAATTGAGTTTAGACAGGTATATGGGTTTAGACAAGTGTGTGGATTGATACAGCTGTGTAGAATTAGCTATGTGGGTTTAGACAGGTGTTTCAGGGCTGTCTGAGTTGTGACAGTTGTAGGAGCTGCTAGGGAATGTCTAACAGGTGTAATATTGTCTAAAATGTGTAAGATTATGTCTAACAAATGTAAGTGGACGTCTAACAGGTGTAAGAGGATGTCGAACAGATGTTAAGGGATGTCTAACAGGTGTGGTGCCTGTGAGAGGGACGGGGGGGGGGGTAGCGTCAATGAGGGAAGGGGTTAGTGATGAGAGATTTAGGGATTTATGAAGGAGTTAGGGATTAAAAGTGTCAGTGATGGAGCCACAAAGGTGACGGTGCCACAAGAATGGTGGTGGCACAAGGATGATAGTGCGACTCTGGCACTTTGATGTTGAAAGAACAATACACTGAACACTTCTATATAGCGAATAACACCGCATCGTTTAGAACACTGGTGTTCACTTGAACACCTCTTTCCCCTGTACTATATTTCTTGGTAACGCCATTGTTACAGCACTGAACAGATGAACACAGAACAATGTAGTCAGTGAACAAAGTATTGAACAAACGTGTAACCTTGGAGGATGTCATCTTAAGGCACTGAACAGGTGAACAAGGGACGTCATTATAACGGCACTACACAGGTTAAAAGACGTGTTATCACTGTGATAGACTGCACAATAACACTCCAGCCAGGTGAGACACTGTACATCATCCTTCAAGGCACTGAACACGTGTAGAGGTTGGCACGGGGCTGCGTGGCACTGTGGGGAGGGGAGGAGTCAGCAGCAGTGGGGAGGAGAGGGGGAAGGGGGGATGTTAAGGGCAGAGAGCGAGCGTGCCACCACAATCAACACACTCACAATCAACAAGTTACTCTCAGGACCTCTTCTCTTGGGCCGGCGGGACGGGCGAGGTGCTTCGCGTGGGACATCACAGTCCGCTTGGACAGAAGGGAAGGGATGATATCTCCTGGGGGAAGTGTTGCAGGAGCCGCGTCAGTATCTCTTAGTCTCTCTGGCCTCGCCTCCTCCGACCAATGACTCAATCAGCATGTCGATGGAAGGGTTTCAACTGGTCGGCGCCGCTAATTGAGTCGTCCGCTGAGAAATCTTCACTAAGCCATCTACCCAGCGTGTCATCAACATTATGTGAAGTTGGGCTTGTTTTAAGGGGGAGCGGGGCACTGCCCACCCACCACGATGCCCTCAAGTCCACACTTAGACGGCTATGGTCCCTCTCAGTGTTGGCCAGAGTGGCGTGTTTAGAGGCATGGGAGGAGGTGGGGTCGTGATGGCGTCCCTGTGCTAGCTGCTCGGGTACTGACTGACTAGGGCAACACAAAGCCTTGCCCAGGTCGAGGAGTGTCAGGGCGGCGGACCACACACACACACACACACACACACACACACACACACACACATACACACACACACACACACACACACACACACATACACACACACACACACCAGGCGAACACCCACCGACACACACCACAGCATTTCCCTCAGCTCGGTGAGTTCACCCACCCCACTCCGTCCTCCAGCCCACCTCACCCACCCTCCTCACAACTCCTGTGCCTACCCTAGCCACGTAACAACTCTCCCCCACAACCCACCCACGATACCTACCCCTCCGTGGGTTGCTGCAGTACTGCCCACACCCACCTCACAGGGCCACACACACGTACCTACCAGACGAAACTTAACGAAGTGCTCGCAATACAGAGAGACTTTACCCTAGACCCTGGCAACCCACCTCAGCCCTGGGACCACCTCACAGAACGACTACCCAGGTCCCCGCGTGCTGGTGGTCGCTAAAAGCAGGTATTTCCCTAACTCAGGTGTGTGAGCAGGTGTTGAGGATGTTGCGACAAGGGGGCGGAGACCTGAAGGAGGGACCTGAGCGCCCTGATGCCCTCCTATTGGCCCATTCTCTCAAGCCACCGTATAAACACAATACCCGTGACGTCACACGTATTTGAGGCAAAATGGAATTACCGAGTGCATAATTTGTAGCCAATGAGAGAGCTTGTTACATGGGGGATAGACGGGGAGTGACGAGTGGCTCGTTATATTACTAGGTGTATAAGCACTAGCCAATCATAGGCTCGGTTGCTTTATACATACAGCCTACAACCAATAATACAAAAGGTTACTTTATACACACGACCTGTGACCAGTAATAAAGTAGATCTCTTACCAACAGAGGTATGTTAATAATGTCTGACTGTGGGAATGAGATACATGCTCAACCAAGGCAACAACCATGTAAAACACTTCTCTCCTTCGCAACACACTGAGAACACAGTAAGCAACACAGTAAGAACACGGTACACAATAAGAAACACTGGATTCCCCACTACCCAGCCACGATTCTGTCGATCTGGAGTTGTATGTGAATCACAAGTGCTTCAGCTACGTGAATCACAAGTGCTTCAGCTACGTGAATCACAAGTGCTTCAGCTACGAGAATTACAACTGCTTCAAGTATGGGGATTAAAAATACTGTATTTTGGGATGGTCATGGGCTCTCCCATGAGTGCAGCGTTGACTTGACCTATGAGCGTAGCACTTCGAGTCCCTTCACATTCTTGCTGTCATACTCATGACTACGCTATGTTGGCAGCATACTACTCGTCTTCCCCACATAGGCTCAATATACATCCTCAACACCACCAACAACAGGAGCCCAACATTAAAGTCACACTAGAGAAGTGTGTGCAACGCAGTAGGAAGTGAATCTCCGTTAAGACACTTGACCCTACAAGTTCCCATACGAGACTGGAGAGTATAAGGAACCAGCCATAGCCATGGGTTATAGACGGACACCCTCCCACATCTCCTGGATGTCCACCTAAAGATGACCCCATACACTTACGTCCACACCAAGATACATGGGTATGAACCCAAGGCAGGTGAGTTCTGAAACTCACTGGCCTGTGAGGTTCAAGACTCACCCTGCCATGGGTTTCGCGCTCCCCTTCCCTCCCCCGTTCTGCGATTTGTTTGCAAATGCATTATTACGATTTCGTGAGTCAAGATACGTGCAAGAGAGCAGTCGTCAGTGGTGTTCTTAACCAGGATCTGTTAAGTCGTGCAACACACTTCCCCGAGCAACACTGTAAGCAAAGACACGTCTGTGAAAACTGACACTTTCATATCGTCCACAGGATGGCTACAAGGTGCACAATATACTAGCCACTACCATCCACGGTACCACAAAGTATATACTGTTATACAAACTACTTACTTACTCATGCTATAAGAAAAATGCAGGGAGTGTCTGTATGCTTTGCAAAGGAGCTCCCTGTGATTGTATTTGCTTGGACCTCCTCTTTTTTGCAACATTTCAAGCTCCTGATGTGTTGATTGCAACACGAAAGGCCTACAACTATCATTCAACTCCCCGTGGTTTTGATATACTGTATATATATATATATATATATATATATATATATATATATATATATATATATATATATATATATATATATATATATATACATACATACATATCTCGTCAGATTAAACACTTTTACAATCAGTCCAACGAGACTGAAGGCTTGGACTTGTGTCAATGTGTTCACGGTGAAGCGCTAAACCCGTGTGGGTGATCCAGGCCAACGTATGCCCCCCCCCCGGTTATCACAGTGACAATCAAGCCTCCTACCGCGGCCAATAGGACGCTGGGAAACAGATGTCGTGTGGACCAACAGAAATCTTCGTTACAGGACGCCCACGGTGTGGACCAATAGAAGAGCGATAAACAGAGCCAATAGGAGTGCGGGAAACCACCGCTGGCGGCTCCAGGTGTGGACCAATAGGAGAGGAGGTAGGTGCCGCAGGTAGGTGGTCGCAGGTGATGAAGATATTACCTGGTGGTCAGGAGACCTCCCTAATTACCCGTGATTACCTGAGACGTTCATTAGTTCCCATGCACCTGCCTTCCCCAGTCTGACACACTGTCAGCACCTCATTCCTGACACATTCTTAATTAGGAGCTGATAAACGTCCTTAGGTGTCCCAAGTTCCTTGAATCGCACGCAGTTATGTACCTTCACCGATTATCTGTGTCGTTATGTAACCCATCACCTGTTATGTACCCCCATTACCTGTGTCGTTATGTACCCATCAAGTGTGTCGTTACTGACACACATCACCTGTGTTATGTACGCCATTACCTGTGTTATGTAACCCCATTACCTGTGTTATGTACCCCATTATCTGTGTTAAGTAACCCATCACCTGTGATGTTATGGTGGTAGTGGCGGTGGTGATGGTAGTAGTAATGGTGATGGGTTAGTAGATGAGAAGTGGTGAAGGTCGTGCACTGCCCAGGTACACTGTCAAGACCCTACTTACCTGAGTGATGGGGAATGGGGGGATGGGAAGGGGGGCTAGAATAGTGTGTTTCTACCATCTCCCCCCACCACCACTACCATCCCTCTGGACAGTGTCTGTACAGAGGGGTGGTGGGGGGGGGGGTGTTTTGTGATGTTTAAATACATCACCTTCAATGTTACAAACACACAGACTGGATAACTAGAACTTTAATGATGGACTGGATAACTAGAACTTTAATGATAAACTGGATAGCTAGAACTTTAATGATGGGCTGGATAACTAGAACTTTAATGATAAACTGGATAGCTAGAACTTTAATGATAGGCTGGATAACTAGAACATTTAATGATAGGCTGGATAACTAGAACCTTCAGGAGAAGAGATGCCAAGCCAGTGATGGCAATCTTTAAAACCCTTGCTCTCTCTATCTCTCTCTTCTTTAATACTGTTGTCTACTAAGTCACTTGTGGAAACTGCTGAGTGAATATATCTAGATGTGTATGCTAGGTGAGTATAATAAGTATACTATGCGAGTATACTAGCTTGAACTGTGTGTTGGTTTCACACGTTTCTCTTTTCAAAATCATCTTTTCCAGCAGACTTTTGGACTGTCCATGGGTTCCCCACTTAGTGCTGTACTGGCCAACCTATACATGGAACACTTAGAAGCCGAGAGATTTTCCTCTGTTATTCCCTATTCAGTCACCTGGTTCTGTTATAATAACAATAATAATAATAATAATAATAATACTAATAATAATAATAATAATAATAATAATAAAAATAAAAATCATTATTTCTACAAGTACATGTACAAGGTATACAGACCATAGCTGACATCAATGACATACTACTATATAGAAAGTCCCTTGTTATGCTGAGCATTTCCCGCAAATTACGTCAATTTTGTCCCAGGATGCGACCCACACCAGTCGACTAACACCTAGGTATCTATTTTATTGATGGGTGACTATGGACAGCAGGTGTCTTATGGAAACACGTCCTAATGTTTTCTAGCTGTACCGGGGATCGATCCCCGGACCTCAGTGTGTGAGCTGAGTGCGCTAGCGATCGAGCTACGGGACGTCTACGGGACGACACTGTCAGCATAACTGCCAGACACTTCAACACAAGGTCAACCAGGTCAAGCACTTCACTCACTTGACACTAGAAGTCAATCATGTTCTTCACTGTAAAGCTGACCAGGAGCTTCGTTTTAAAGGGCACCTAAGTTCCCCAGTCTTCTAATAACATGTTTATTTTTCCCCTATAATCTACCTTGTCCATAATTACTATCGCATTTGCTTTGTTTCGTAAGGTGAAGTCCAGGATCTTTCCTTAATTCAAGGTATAACTTAACAAATCTTTGATGACAATTGTGTTGTAGAGGTCTGAGCTGTGCTCACACCTCTACAACAATCAATCCCTTGCAACGACTGCAACCAATTATACGTAGGTGAGACATCCAGAGACCTCCAAACACGTATTTCAGAACACCAATACGCTGGTAGAACGGACGATTTAAGGAATGCCTACATTTAACACCGAAACTTCCACAGTCATTTAATCAACTACAGAGACGCAAGACTTATCGCCAAGGATGAAGACAGTACACACAGGATCCTGGAATCATCACTTACCTATACATCCAACAATTTCAACCATAACAACGGCTTTAACAACATAGTTGAACACCGTTGCCAGGAAACTTCTTCATCGTTATCCTACCCAGCAACAGACCTACTGGCCCATGCTGGGCAGGTCCTTCTCAAATCTAACCTCTTCTCAGCCGTCAACTTCAACATTCCTCACCTACTCTTCACATCACTATGCTCCCTATATATATATATATTCACGTACTCTTTGCTCAGGTAGATCTGTTTGTTGAAACGTTTCGCCTTAATAACTGAGGTGGTCAGACCATCAGCCTAGAGAAAAGTTCATTTCACTCCTATACCTACTGCGTCTAACTGAAGAAGCCTACTGTGTGGGCGAAACGTTGTCAATAAAGCATCGAATTATACTGCATTTGTGTCTATTTTCCCTTCCAGGTGAGTATACAAGGCAAGTATACCAGCAGATGTGACGCTAGACACAAGTATACTCACTTGTATATGACATCTTGGGGATGATCTTAGGACAAATTTGAGACGAATTATAGGCAAATTACCAATAAAAAGTATAGTTATTGACGAATTATAGGCAAATTATCAATAACAATTATAATTATTGGTGAATTATCTCCAGATAATCATAAAGATGAATTATCTCCAGATAATTATAATTATAGACGAATTATCTCCAGAAATTTATAATTATAGAGGAATCACAAACGACCTATTTGTAGGAAATTACAATACTAAATCATTTATAGACGAGGTTTAGACGAATTATAGAGGAATTATAAACGAATTATAGAAGAAATACAGACGAATTATGGAAGAATTATAGAGGAATTGTTTACGATGTGTTGATGTGAGGGTTGTGTTGATGTGGGAATTGTGTTGATGTGGGGGTTGTGTTGATGTGGGGATTGTGTTGATGTGGGGATTGTGTTGATGTGGGGATTGTGTTGATGTGGGGATTGTGTTGATGTGGGGATTGTGTTGATGTGGGGGGTTATATTCATATGGGGGTTGTGTTGATGTGGGGGGTTATATTCACATGGGGGTTGTGTTAATGTGGGGGTGATATTTCGGTACTTGTTCTTACTGTCCCTGCTGTTGTAACACTTGTTCTTACTGCTAACATATATGGAAATTAATAATAGGAACTATGTCATACCTCTGGTGCCACAGCCATAAGCAAGAATCTATTCGTCTATGTTACAAGTGTGTGTGGGGTCAAGAGTGACCTCTCACAGTGACTTCACAGTGACCTCTTCGAGTGAGCTCTCAGCGTCGTACAGAGCGAATGAAAATGACCGAGTACTAGAAACTACGTCGTACAGACTATGTCGTAGAAACTACGTCGTACAGACTATGTCGTAGAAACTACGTCGTACAGACTACGTGGTAGAGACTATGTCGTGCAGAAATTTTCCTCCTCCTACTCACCACCACAACACACTACAACACACCACAACACACCACCACCACAACACACCACAACACACCACAACAACACACCACCACAACACACCACCACAACACCACCACAACACACTACCACAACACACTACCACCACACACTACCACAACACTACCACACACACCACCACACACTACCACACACCACCACAACACACTACCACAACACACTACAACACACCACAACACACCACCACCACACACACCACAACACACCACCACAACACACTACCACAACACACCACCACAACACACCACCACAACACACCACCACAACACACCACCACAACACACCACCACAACACACACCACAACACACCACCACAACACACCACCACAACACACCACCACAACACACCACCACAACACACCACCACAACACACTACCACAACACACCACCACAACACACCACCACACACACTACCACCACAACACACCACCACAACACACTACCACAACACACCACCACAACACACCACCATAACACACTACCACCACAACACACCACCACAACACACTACCACAACACACCACCACAACACACCACCACAACACACCACCAAACACACTCACCACCACACACACTACCACAACACACCACCAAACACACTACCACAACACACTACCACAACACACTACCACAACACACCACCACAACACACCACCACAACACACCACCACAACACACCACCATAACACACCACCACAACACACTACCACAACACACCACCACAACACACCACCACAACACACTACCACAACACACTACCACCACAACACACTACCACAACACACTACCACAACACACTACCACAACACACTACCACCACAACACACTACCACAACACACTACCACCACAACACACTACCACAACACACTACCACCACAACACACTACCACCACAACACACCACCACAACACACTACCACCACAACACACTACCACAACACACTACCACAACACACTACCACAACACACCACCACAACACACCACCACAACACACTACCACAACACACTACCACAACACACTACCACAACACACTACCACAACACACTACCACCACAACACACTACCACAACACACTACCACAACACACTACCACCACAACACACTACCACCACAACACACCACCACAACACACTACCACAACACACTACCACAACACACTACCACCACAACACACTACCACCACAACACACACCACACACACTACACACACTACCACAACACACTACCACAACACACTACCACAACACACTACCACAACACACTACCACAACACACCACCACAACACACCACCACAACACACTACCACAACACACCACCACAACACACTACCACAACACACCACCACAACACACTACCACCACAACACACTACCACAACACACTACCACAACACACTACCACAACACACTACCACAACACACTACCACAACACACTACCACCACAACACACTACCACCACAACACACTACCACAAGACACCACCACAACACACCACACCACCATAACACACCACAACACACCACCACAACACACCACCACAACACACCAAACCACCACAACGCACCACCACAACACACCACCACAACACACCACCACAATACACCACCACCACAACACACCACCACCACAACACATCACCACAACACACCACCACAACACCACCACCACAACACCACAAGACACCACCACAAGACACCACCACAAGACACCACCACAAGACACACCACAACACACCACCACAACACACCACCACAACACCACCACCACAACACCACAAGACACCACCACAAGACACCACCACAAGACACCACCACAAGACACCACCACAAGACACACCACAAACACCACCACAACACACCACCACAACACACCACCACAACACACCAACCAACACCGGCAGCAGAAACATCAGTGTGGGCCAGTAATTAAGTTTTTGCCTGGTGTCGGCGACAATTGGTGGCTCCAGCGGTGGAGGTTGACAAAGCGACACGACTGGTGCTGCTTGTGTCGTACCCTCCGGCTGATTAATAGTCGTCTAATACAATCAAGTCATCCTACCTCCCTGCGCCATCATCAACGCTTCTACACGCTTCTGCACGCTCTTCCACGCTACTCCTGCGATGCAACACGGTGCTCCACGCTCCTATACGCTCTTCCACCCTTTATATGCTATCCCACGCTACCATGATGTTCCATGATGTTGCACACTGTTCCACCCTACTACATACTGTTCCACGCTACTACACACTGTTCCACGCTACTACACACTGTTCCACGCTACTACACACTGTTCTACGCTGCCGCATACTGTTCCACGCTGCCGCATACTGTTCCACGCTACTACACACTGTTCCACCCTACTACATACTGTTCCACGCTACTACACACTGTTCTACGCTGCCGCATACTGTTCCACGCTGCCGCATACTGTTCCACGCTACTACACACTGTTCCACGCTACTACACACTGTTCCACGCTACTACACACTGTTCTACGCTGCCGCACACTGTTCCACGCTGCCGCACACTGTTCCACGCTGCCGCATACTGTTCCACGCTACTACACACTGTTCCACGCTACTACACACTGTTCTACGCTGCCGCACACTGTTCCACGCTGCCGCACACTGTTCCACGCTGCCGCATACTGTTCCACGCTACTACACACTGTTCCACGCTCCCGCACACTGTTCCACGCTCCCGCACACTGTTCCACGCTCCCGCACACTGCTCCACGCTGCCGCACACTGTTCCACGCTCCCGCACACTGTTCCACGCTCCCGCACACTGTTCCACGCTCCCGCACACTGTTCCACGCTCCCGCACACTGTTCCACGCTCCCGCACACTGTTCAACGCTCCCGCACTGTTCAACGCTCCCGCACACTGTTCAACGCTCCCGCACACTGTTCAACGCTCCCGCACACTGTTCAACGCTCCCGCACACTGTTCAACGCTCCCGCACACTGTTCAACGCTCCCGCACACTGTTCAACGCTCCCGCACACTGTTCAACGCTCCCGCACACTGTTCAACGCTCCCGCACACTGTTCCACGCTCCCGCACACTGTTCCACGCTCCCGCACACTGTTCCACACACTCGCACGATGTTTCGCGCACTTGTTCTCCATTCTATGGTGCGCGATTATCCGCGCATTCCTAGCTGGGTGCGCAGATTGTTCTAATAAGCCGTGACAGCTTCCCATGTCCCTATACTGTGCACCACTCTCTGCGCTATCTCACACGGGTTTAACGCTCCACATAGATGTAATAACATAACAGTTGAGAGAGAGATTCACAATTTAGTGGCAGCGAAGAATGAGAGACAATGAGAGTGGAGGGCAGTGAAAAAATGAGAGGGAGAAAAAAAAAGAGGGTGAATAAGGTAGGCTTCGTGTACTGTAGGGTGTCCGTGGTGGGGCAGGTGACCGGCCACCACTTTCAGTCGTCTCAGAAACCATCAACAATTATGGCGGCGCCGCCTCCGGACCCGCAGCCAGGACACCGACTTCGGCCACCCACCACCTCTTCGTGGGACTATCCCCCGAGGTCCCAATGCCGCCAAGACTGCTTCCTTTGGACATACTGTTACACCTACGCGAAGCGCTAAACCCGCATGGGAGTTTACTGTAGAGGTGCGTTTGAAGGAAATACTGGACACATGATCAGTGTCGGATACTGTCACGCAGAGTGCCGAGCATACGGCTCACGCTGATCTACTGAAGAACCATAACATTGAAAAACGACAACAAAAAGATGAGGTTCACGGACTTTGGGAAATTATCACCCACATCACCAACAGCAGCAATAACAGTAACGGCAACAACAATAACAGCAGATGCAACAGCAACATTAAAAACTCTACAGAAGCTTGTTATACCTAGCAGTAAAGAGAGACCAGCGAGGAAACAGTCAATAAAGCAGTCAAGAATTTGAAGGAATAAAGCATACACCATAGGTCTGCTTTTTTTTTTTTTTTTTTTTTGGTACCCGTATAATGCTACCGCCGATATTATTTACAGAATTTACAAACGAATTTTCCAAAGATATGAGTCGGAGAAAGAGGAAGAAGAGTGGTCTCACTGGCAACACCTTATACACCCAGAGGACAGAACACTAATGTGTGTTAATTGGCTGCGAGCAGGTGAGGGACTGACCTCCAAGAGAAATTCCAGTTACAGTGAGAGCTAGCTTCAGGACTACCTCCCGACCCCCTTTCCTCTGGCTGACATTTAGAAATAGTATTTATTTTGTAATATGAGGTGGAAAGGGGGGGCTTCACTCCCTTTGGCAGCAAGCAACCCAGCTTTAAGCTGGTCACTGATGCAATGGTGCATTCAGTTAACGCCATAAACAATAACTAGTGGCAACAACAGCAGCAACAACAACAACAGTAGTAGTAGTAGGAAAATCACTTGGGACAACAAGACCTTTTTAAGCAACTCTGGACAATGTTCAGTGTATTGATACACTAATATAACCTTTATGACGAGTGACCAGTATGACTACCTTCCCTCCCTTCCAACCACCCACTAACCCTAGCCCTTCCTTCCTTCCTTCTTTCCTATTTCCCTCCCTTCTTCATTCCTTCTTTCCTCTCCCTCACACTCTCCTTCATTTTCCATATTCACACATTTTTACATCCTCTCCTCTTACTTGCACCTCCACACCCTCATCTACACCTGGCCCCTCCTACACCTCCACACCCTCATCTACACCTCCTGACCCCTCATACACCTCCACTCCCCCTCCTTCACCTCCACTCCCCCTCCTTCACCTCCACTCCCCCTCCTTCACCTCCACTCCCCCTCCTTCACCTCCACACCCTCATCTAAACCTAGCCCCTCCTACACCTCCATTCCTCTCCTGCACCGCCACTCTCTCATCTACACCTCCTGCACCTCCACTCCCTCACCTGCACCTCCTGGCCCCTCCTGCACCTCCGCCCGGGGGTGGGACAGCGTGTGGGGCAGCGCTGGGTGGCCTCAATACCTCCGGAGACCTCACAGTCTTCTAGACCCCCAATTATCAGATACTGCTGGAGGTTAGGTGGTGGTGATGGTGATAGTAGTAGTGGTGGTAGTAGTGGTGGTGGTGATGGTAGTGGTGGTGATGGCGGTGGTAGTGGTGATGGTAGTGGTGGTGATGGTAGTGGTGGTGGTGATGGTAGTGGTGGTGATGGTAGTGGTGGTGATGGTAGTGGTGGTGATGGTAGTGGTGATGGCGGTGGTAGTAGTAGTGGTGGGTGCAGTGTGGGTAGGTTTAATTTCTTGGATCAAGAGCCCATCACTAGGTTCAAGGCACCTTGGATCAAGAGCACATCACCTCTCTTGAGGGAAGTACACAAGATGAATGTAAGGGACCTGGGAGTAACAATATCAGATCTCATATTCAAGGCTCACAACAATGCTGCGATTACAACTGGAGGGGAAATGATGGCCTGGATAACTAGAACCTTTAAAACAAGGGATGCCAAGTCAATGATGTTACTTAAGTCACTTGTTCTCTAGGCTGTATACTAACTGCCTCTTGTAAGGCAGGCGAAAATCTCAGCTCTGGAGAATGCACAGTAAACCTAAATTGTTGGCAACTCACAATTACCACCTTTACCTTTGAGGAGTTTCGAGAGTCCTTCTACTCCTGGAGCCCGGTCATGGGCTAGGCTTGTCTGGTGCTGGCCTGGTCAACCAGGCTGTTGCTGCTGGAGCCCCGCTGGCCCACATATGCATCACAGCCTGGTTGATCTTGCACCTGGTGAAGATACTTGTCCAGTTTCTCTTTAAACTTCTACACTTGTTCCAGCAGTGTTTCTAATACCTTCTGGTAAGATTGTTGATTTAATGTTCTCTTATTGGACCCACGGTGCCCCTCCTTTTCACTAGGTTTACTTTACAATTCCTCCCATATATCTCACTCTAGTATGTTGTTATAGCAGTGTGCTTAACAACATCCTGAAGTGAGACATATGAATGTGTAAAATAAACCCGGTGAAAAGCAGGGATGCGGTGGGTACAATAAGGAAACATTGCATCAACATCCGTGGTCCCAGACTGTTGAACATCTTACCAGAAGATATCAGAAACACTGCTGGGACACCAGTTCACTAACACCAGGTACCCATTTTACTGATGGGTGAACACAGACAACAGGTGTAAAGAAACACGTCCAATGTTTCTACCCGGGCTGGGAATCGAACCGAGACCCTCGCCGTGTTAACCGAGAGCTTTAGCCACCAGGCCACCAGAGCCCGAAGGTGCTTGAGGGTCTGGTCACAAATCTGCACACTGCCATAACAACACACTGGAATGAGAGATATGGGAGGAAGTGTAAAATAAACCCAGTGAAAAGCAAAGACACCGTGGACACAATAAAAGAACACTGTATCAACATCCGTGGTCCCAGACTGTTGAACATCTTCCCAGAAGATATCAGAAACACTGCTGGGACAAGTGTTGAAGTCTTCAAGAGGAAATCGACACATATCTTCACCAGGTTCCAGATCAACCAAATCTCCACACTGGCATCACTCCCTACGACAACAAGTAGACAGAAGCAGCTTCCTATGTTGCTTGACCAGAGGGGCAGGTGGGCAGGGTGGGCGGGCAGGTGGGCCAGAGCAGTATACACACCATAATCAAGAGAGTCTAGTAGCTGAGACTACTGCAGTACCTCAATCTTACTGATACAAGCTGCCGGCACCTCTAAACACGCACCCACTGTGGTAATGGAGTGATCTGTAGTAGCACCCACCCATTACCCACCTCCCCACCCACCTCACCCACTGCAACCACGTACTCACCACCCACCATTATTCGCCCAACATGTTTCATAGGTAGAGAGCAGTAGGTACGTCTCTCCACTGATTAACGACACAACTACTTAATGATGTAGTTAGGTATCGCCTTAATCCACGCCTCTGAGGTGGCTGTCAAGGATGGTGATGGTAGGGAAGGGGTGGTTGCTGTAAGATGCTAGTAAATGGTGCTAGATATGACCTGTCTAATATATGTTAAGAAATGACCCCTGAAGACCTGAATCAACCCCCACAACCATAAAAAGGTGACGAAAATGGGCACGAACACACACACACACACATACAGGTTTGCAACAGGACTAGTCCCGGAGCTAAGGGGTATGTCCTACGAGGAGAGGTTAAGGGAAATCGACCTGACGACACTGTAGGACAGGAGAGATAGAGGGGATATGATAACGACATATAAAATACTGAGAGGAATCGACAAGGTGGACAGAGACAGGATGTTCCAGAGATGGGACACAGCAACAAGGGAAGTTGAAGACTCGGATGAATCACAGGGATGTTAGGAAGTATTTCTTCAGTCACAGAGTTGTCAGGAAGTGGAATAGTTTGGGAAGTGATGTAGTGGAGGCAGGATCCATACACAGCTTTAAGAAGAGGTATGATAAAGCTCATGGAGCAGGAAGAGTGACCGAGTAGCGGTCAGTGAAGAGGCGGGGCCAGGAGCTGTGAATCGACCCCTGCAACCACAACTAGGTGAGTACACACACACACACAGGCCAAGTGTCTTTGGGACAAGTGCCTTAGACAAAATGGTAACTATCACACACATTTCCGTGGATTCTGATAGAAGGGGCAGAAGACGTGTATGAACCACTAGTCACTATCTTCAACAACTCATCTGGCAGCTGCCAGATGTCTGGAAAACAGCTAACGAACGTAGTCCCAATATTTAATGAATGGGGAGAGACTGGCAGCAGTGTACTACAGACCGGTGTCGTTAACACTCGTACTATGTGAGGTTGTGGAGAAGATTATCAGGAGAATAGTAGTGGAGCAGCACCTGGAGGCGAGTGCATTTATAAACAACAACCAGCACAGTTTTCCAGGTGGTAAATCCTGTCTCTCAGATCTGCCAGAGTTCTAAGTTTGGCAGGAGAGAGAGAGAAAGAGAGAGAGAGGGGAGAGAGGGAGAGAGGGGGAGAGAGAGAGGGGAGAGAGAGAGAGGGAGAGAGGGAGAGAGAGAGGGAGAGAGAGAGAGAGGAGAGAGAGAGAGAGGAGAGAGAGAGAGAGGGGAGAGAGAGAGAGGAGAGAGAGGAGAGGAGAGAGAGAGAGAGAGAGAGAGAGAGAGAGAGAGAGAGAGAGAGAGAGGAGGAGAGAGAGAGAGAGAGAGAGGAGAGAGAGAGAGAGAGAGGAGAGAGGAGAAGAGAGAGAGAGAGAGACAGAGAGAGCAGGAGAGAGAGAGAGAGAGAGAGAGAGAGAGACAGAGAGAGCAGACGAGCAGAAGAGAGAGAACAGAGAGAAGAAGACAGAGAGAGAGACAGAAAGAACAGGAGAGAGAGAGAATGAGGTGAGAGCTGACATTTTCTACGTGAGGTGTCTGAAACTAACTCGACAAAGCTCTACACGAGCGAAACATGATACACCTCTACACACGGGGCGAAACGACTCGATAGAGAGCGAAAAGTCGTGCCAAATGAAGGCTGGAAAATCCCATCGTCTGTGTACCCACAGGTCCTGGGGCGTCACGCCCGTACACCCCCCCCCCGGACATGGAGGTCATGGGCGTGCGACCCTCAGCAAGGTCATGACCTTCCTGGGTGACCTCCTGTGGGCGGGTCCAGGGTGAGGGATGACCCAGAGGTCAGCCAATCACCGCTCTTCACCTGACTGGACGGGCCACGCCCACCTTGACAGGTGGAGGTTCACACACCCACCTTGACAGGTGGAGGCTCACACGCCCATCACCTGTCTCTCTTAACTGAGTTAATTAGGTTTAAACCCTATCGACTGCTCAAGGGTCATTAAGGCTGTAAATCCCCTCTACAACTAATCTCTATAAGCAATTAAGTATATTATGTGTATAAACTAATATACATCTCACGGTGTATATACACTGAAAACATACATCTCACGGTATATATACACTGAAAACATACATCTCACGGTGTATATACACAGAAAACATACATCTCACGGTGTATATACACTGAAAACATACATCTCACGGTGTATATACACTGAAAACATACATCTCACGGTGTATATACACTGAAAACATACATCTCACGGTGTATATACACTGAAAACATACATCTCACGGTGTATATACACTAAAAACATACATCTCACGGTGTATATACACTAAAAAGTATACTTTTTTTGTGGGTATATACCTTCTTGACTCTTTTAGGATATACACATATAAAGTTTGATGAAAAAGTTCATGGAACACATGGATAACTTAGAAAAGGTTCATGAAACACATGGATAACTTAGAAAAGGTTCATGGTACACATGGATAACTTAGAAAAGGTTCATGGTACACATGGATAACTTAGAAAAGGTTCATGGTACACATGATTAAGTCATGGAACAAAGAAGAAGTAGAAATATGAGTTGTAAGGGAGAGATGGTAACACTGCAGGTCTCCAGGATGTGTGACACCAAGAACTTACATGATAACCAACACACAAGAACATGAAAGAATATATAAAGAAGACCACAACAAGAGACCACAACAAGAAGCCACAACAAGAGACCACAACAAGAAGCCATTACAAGAGACCACAACAAGAAGCCATTACAAGAGACCACAACAAGAAGCTACTACAAGAGACCACAACAAGAAGCTACTACAAGAGACCACAACAAGAAGCCACTACAAGAGACCACAACAAGAAGCCACTACAAGCCACAAGACCACAACAGAAGCACAACAAGCCACACAAGAAGCCAACAGACACAAAGAAGCCACAACAAGAAGCCATTACAAGAGACCACAACAAGAAGCCACTACAAGAGACCACAACAAGAAGCCACTACAAGAGACCACAACAAGAAGCCACTACAA